>KB667444.1:1681006-1821288 GCA_000349065.1 Anopheles quadriannulatus
CATAGCATTTTTTATAACCAAATTTGAATATCACATTTGACAGAACGAATGAAAACTTTTCCTCCAACGAGCTTTCTGGAGGCTTGACGAATGCTCAAAATACTCTTAAAATCTTCATTCAGAAGCATCAGAGATAAAAATCAGCCTTCTAAATATATGCACCTTGGGATAAGCCCACCTGTATATTATACTCACTTAGATAGCTGCTCGAAAACTGCTATACAATGCAAACAGCTGACAGGCTGAAGCTTTCAGCCTACGAACTTCAAACGGAAAGGGCCTCAATATTTTAAATGCTAAACTAATGCTAGTAGACGCTCATACAATCGAAAAATGAGGGACCTCATTGAGACTATTAGATGACAAGTTAAAATAAATATTAGAGTAGTATAAATTGAAACTGCGTGCCATAGCAGATATTGGTTCATTTGATGCGTAAATATTATTGTGACGCTCCACTTATACGAAACTGTTATGCCTTGAACTCGATCTCGGCGCGTGAATGTTTATTTTACAAAATAGTCTTGGCGCATCTTTTTCACGATTAAACAATTTGCTCAAAAAAATCACTTTTATTTTGCGACGATTTTATGAGACATGTAGACCTAGTAACAAGCACCTCGATCTATAGGGAATCTCCGAACTGTTGGGCCATCACAGAAGTCGTAGAGCATGTCGTGTCGTATTTTTTGGAACTTTTTCAATACGTTTTATCCAGCGATATGCATAACGACACCACACTACAGAAGAGAACCCTATCTAGGGACCGCCAACAACATCAGATCCTTTGAATACTGCAGTTTTTCCAAAAAACAAACTTTTGTTTGATATTTGTGTACGATTTGTACGGTTTTCAGTGCTATAATCGAAGGAGATGTATATTTCCTACTTACAAATTGATCGTTAAAACCTTTAAAAGCATGGCATGTTCTCTTACCGCTCATAATACACCAAATTGTACCATTATTGATTCCTTTTCAATCGCTTTTCTTTATCATGCTTTTACCATTTTGCAAAAAATCAAACCTCTGCTTTTAATTTGTTATCGCATATGGCGTTTTAATTGTTCATTGTGTTGTACTTTAAAACCTTTGATAAACCTTTAAGCTTAAATGATTAATATGCATTTTTTTAAATTGTAATTCATTAAAATGATGTTCACTTGTTGACTGTGTTATTCGTACTTGCAACAAGAAACGTAAAAGAAAACTGTATAGCGTTATCGGAATAATTAATATTAGGAATGAGCAATTTCATTATTTACTATTTTTTAAGCTTTTTACTTACTAAAGCTAGTAACTGAAAATATGTTTAAACAAATGTTTTCACACATGACTCATGTGTGGTTGAAGTTTGCTTATTTGCTTTCCTCCTTTTTCTTTAGAATGTACAACTATCTAAAAACATGTGTTTCCCAAGTGAAACTGAAGCCATGCTGTTATTTTCATTCTCTTTCACTCTTCTCTTGCTCTCTCTCTCTCTTTCTTACACCCTCTTCTTTTGTCCATTTGCACATGTGTGTAAATGCTGACCATTTCCACTGGCGAAGATGACGTAACGCAGAGCGCACAGCATACCACCACGACAGAGCGCGAAAACAAAATCGGTCACCACACCGGCCCGCGCCGCATACTCAAGGTGGGGGAAGCTCTCCCCGCATTCCACGCAAGCATCAGTTCCACTCCCTCTAACACCCACCCACTGGCTTTACAGGTGTAATAGTACGAGCTGGCACTCTATGTGTGTGTGTGTCTGTGTGAATACGTTGAACGCGATCGTCACAAACACAACGATCGTTAATAGTCGTCGACTGTTGTTTACCGTCACAACCCGCCGGCTGTGACCAGCGCTGTTGGGTGCGACCAAAAGTGTGTTTTATTTAAACTATTAGAAAAAAAGTATCTTATTGTACAATTTATTTTTAATTATTGAACAATGTTTTAATTGCTTTGGGGATTTTCCTGCTTTGTAATGTATTGCTACACCGCTTAACCCGCGAGATGGCTGCATGATGACGCGAGCTTACAACCAGCACACAGGCGCGATGTCATTGTGCCCGCGGTCGTCCCTGGTTGTTGATTTGTTGATCAATCAACAGTAAAATTCCTTACGCGGCGGTGAGCTCATAAACCCGCTCGGAAGGTTTGTCGCTTGGTGGCGCGGCTTTAATTGTGGCTCGCTTTGCTTCTTCTAATGAATATTCAACTAAATGCTCACCTTCTCTGCCATCTGCTGGTAGTGGCGGCATTCACATGAGCAATGGCAGTAAGGTGCCGTGTCGCCATGGCGAGGCCAGGTGACATCGTCAAACACGCGCGGCACATGGCGAACGAACGGCGGAAGTGGAATGACAACGCACTCGGAAAGGTGTGACCCGGGTGGTGCCGTGGACTCCGGAGTCATACCAGCATAAAACCCTCCCCGGGTGCGTTGACGCATTGGCGTGGTTTTGGAATCGTTCGCACTACGCACCTCCATATTGGAAAACCTATTAAATCATGACGTGTGCTATTTTTGCGTTCACGATGACCGGAAACCGAATGAGGCACACATCGATATCGATAAACCGCCTCATTATCTATTACTTTACGAGACAGGTTGGTCACGCATGGGGACGGCCTTTTCTTTATTCAAAAAACAGCTCACTCTAGCGACAGCATTGCAGGAGAGTTTCCTTCTACAGTCTGCCAATAAGCTGATGATAAGTTGCTGTGTGTTTTTCAGTGTGTTTTGGTTTGATGGCCTTTTGCATCAAATGGAGGGAAGGCAATCGTTCACATTATCATTTTGCTTCTCTTTTTTTTTGTACAACCAAACAAGCAAACAAACAATCAAACAACCGGGCGCCGAAGGTCAGCCCGCACGAGTATGGCATTTGTATTAAATCAAAGTGCTGCTTGCTGATCGACGGTGATTTCAATCAACGATCGTCGTCCTCTTGATAGGTGATCGTAAAGCTGGCACTGCCATTTCAAATCCTCAATCCTCACAACTCACCTTTTACATACCAGTTTTTTGTTTTGTTTTGCTTTGTTTGTTTGGCTTAATAAAATGGTTGCAAAGGTGTAGTATACACAAAAGTAAACGGATGGAATCCAATATACGCTGGCACACTTCAGTCAGCCGGTTGACTTTTTTTCCGGAGTCCATCATCAGTAACCGGTCACGAAATGCAACCAATTGGACTTTCAAACGTCCTGGCCACTGGGGCTTGGAAAGGGGAATTAAACCACACACTCCTTCTCACACCTTGCCTGCTCTGTGCTCTGTGCAAGACACTTGCTTTTTCGGCTGCACTCGTTGGCGTCGTCGCATGTCTAGTTTTCCCGCAACGCATCGATAGGTTTTGAGGTTATGAAGAAGAGCCTGGCGGGTGGAGGAGGAAGAGCAGCAGCGGGTACGGAGTTTTGAAACGTTTTGGAAAAAATGGAAAGGTTTCAGCGGCACGCACTGGCCCGCAGCTGCCAAAAAACAAACGGGAAGCGTCGAAATACGAATGCCTAAAGCGTCGCGAGGTGTGAGCTTTTAGTTTGTGCACGGTTCGGTGGTGCTTGGCAATTTGCGCCGTGCCGTGCCAGGAAGCATAAATATTGTACCCCAATTAGTTTGCCCTTTCTTCTTCTTCTTCTTCTTCTTCGTGGGTTTGTAAACGATCCCAAAACCGTCACATTTGTGACTTTGGCAGAGATCTTCATTGGTGTCGCTGTTGCCCACTTTTTCCCCTACCAGCTGATCGGAATGATCGTATTAAAAGGCCTCCAACTGTCTCGCTCTCTCTGTCTCTCTCCTCTTTGATTATGTAATAACTACAATCTTGTACTACATACCAATCCCTCCCGAAAAGAAAAAACCGGTACCAAACCCTTTGCCGACCCAAATTGTTGGTCCGGTTATTGGACGCTACCTGCGGCGGGTAGACGCTTTGCGGCCAAAAATCACCACAATCAATTACGATTGGTGCGTACAGCGCTCGAGCGCACAGATGGTGAAGGAAGCAATGAGCTACAAAATAATTGAAACACAAATCGCACCACGAGAGTCCGTCGCGAACGAAAAACGTGCGAATCTTATCTTGATACGGTAGCCCGGTAGCCAACGATTGAGCACCCGCAATACTACCAACCCCACCTGACATAATGGCGATGGTGGGTTAATTAAGACCGCGTCAGCCAATCCAGCAGTAGGTCGTTCGTTGCTCTCTGACACGCTCTCCGGCTAATAGTTTTGTGTTGCGTTTTGTGCGCCGCTCGGTTTTCTCGGCGTTCGCGAAAGTCGCTACCGGCAGAAGGAAATGGGACGGTATGAAAATTGTGTCACCCCGTACTGTCTCTCCGGCTGCTCCGGCCTGCCAACAGCTTTACCATAATGATAATCGCCTGCGTCCGCCCCAGTAGGGGTGTAGAAAGAGAAAAGTTACGAAGAGATTTAATAATAAAAAAAATGTCTCCCTTGACTGTGGGAACCTTGGCTGGCGAAGATAAACGGCCGTCGCGCTATCGATGCTGATGGTCATGTCGAATGAATGGGAGAAGGTAGCACAGGAGGAGAAAATAATACGCGCCACACATCAAGCTTGAGACGACGGTTGAGGGTCGGCGAAGAGGTCAGCCCGTTGACTAATAACCGAACAATCATTAGGGTTCAAAGCGATCGAAATGGCATATCGTACATGGCAATTCCGACCGAGCGAACAATTTCGAAACGCAACCTTCAGCCCTCTTCTCCTGCTTGAGTCCGCTTGCCTTTTATGATAATGCGCATCCACAACATCCTTTATGCTGAAATATGACATCCGTGAAGGACTTTCCGGGCTTTTAATATCATTGCGTTCCCTTTTTTTCTGTGCGCCCAATATGGAAGTTCGACAATGTCGCTCGGTTTAATTGAATGTTTCACGCTAAAACAACAACAAAAAAATGCAAAGAATTCTTCACGACGGCGCCTTACACCAGACCTTGTTTTGGGGGGTTTGGGGACGGCCGCCAAACCAAAACAAGAGACGGTGCGCTGAAGTTATTATCAAATTAGCACTCCGATTCGCTGAGAGGCAGCGTTGATGCTTCGTCGAAGATGCCGCTCGCAAAGACAAAAACAAATCATTCAATTTGAGTCTTTGCGTGGTTTTCGGGGTGTAGATTTCTTTTTTTTTCTGTTTGCCGCCCTGTCTAATGAGCCTAATTCATCGAGCTGCGAAGTGGGCCACCCGGTGAATGTGCTACTGGCGGTGTGCGGCTGGTGCTTGGTCATTCCCGGTCGTAGAGAGCGGTAATCATCAGTGCAGCGGAATAAATGACAAAATAAATCCAGGCACTGTGTAATTGCACGATAATTCCCAAACCGTGGATGGGTTTCGTATCTGTGCCGCTCCACGTCATCATGTTTTGCACATCAAATGGCTATTGTTGTTACCCTTTTTTGACATTTCAATGCCCTTGCAGTAGGTCAGCTGCTCGTACACACAAAAGGCGTGCATAAAACACGCACGTGCTTAAGTTCCATCTTGTCGTCAGATTTAATTCGGTTGATAAGCGCTCCTCCACCAACCTCCGCGGTAGCTTCTCACTTAAACACTTCATTAACATACAGTTTCATCCATACATTTCGCATTTGCTTATCTGCTGCTACCTCTCCTAGCCGGGCTTGCAGGGAATCTGGTATCTTCCCCGGAAACCTTGAAACCAGCGATAAATGGGCAAAGTGCTGTGAGAACGTGTCAGGGTCGGTTCCCAGCAGCTCGAGTCAAGCAGCTTGCTCGAAATTAAAGGCCCTGCGCCATTGTTCGGCCCGGTCGAAGTGCAGCTGGCCCTCGCTAATGCACCTTTTTGTTCAACGGTATGTAGAATTAAATGGATTGCACGTGCACAGCTGTGTGTGCAGTTCGGGGCAGCAGCAGCAGCAGTGGCACGATCGCATCTTGAGTGATGAGCCCTGTTTTTTGCTGTTGTTGTTGTTCTACTGTCTGCGTTACAATGAGAAAGAAGAAATGTCGCGGCGTGATTCAACGTGTACGTTGAATCAGGAATGTAATTGGAGCACGCGAGGAAGGGGCGCATTCCTCACACCGGAAGCGAAATGGCTTGATCACTACTTGATGGATAGAGGGGAGGGGGGGCGTTAACAACGTAATGGATCAAATTTGTTAAATTACATTGCATGAATTGTTATTGCGCTGTGTTGAGGTGGCCGGAATTCGAAAGCAGGTTCGTCGCTTATGTGATCACGTGTGAGCCTTTTGATGTATGGGGGGGTGATTAAAAAGGCGTTTCCTTCTCCCTATCAACACGCCCACTGGGTGGTGATGGGGTGGTACTACGAATTGATTGATGAGTGTCCACAGAGAGAGAAAAATGAGTAAATTAAATAACGTTCGTCACTTTAAGTCTTTTGATGACGACCGATGTGTTGGGTGAGTTGGAGGATCGTTGCTTTCCATTGTGTAACAGGTGACAATCATACCAATGGACACGTTTGCATTGAAAATTGAATTACTTTGTTTAAATCCATCCATCATGTCGCAAGAGAAATATTTTGAGGTTCGTCACTTTGAGTCTTTTCATTAGCGGTGCATGGTGTGCTTGCGTTTGATCATCTATGCCTTGGACGATCATCAGTTTAAGTCTTCTAACTGGTGGCACAGCTCAAGTTTTTTGACAGGAGACAACCGTACAAACTAACACGCTTGAAAATAAATCATACTACATTGTTTAAAACCACATTGCATGAGTACCTTGACGCCGTTGAGGTTCGTCACTTTGAATCTCTTGATAGGCGGCAACAGTGTGCAAGGCTCATACGTTCGTCGCTTTAAGTCTTTTATGGCACAGTTGAAGTCTTTTGACAGGTGACAACCGTACAAATCGACATGTTAGTATTTAAATCATAATACATTGTTTAAAACTCTGCTCCACATCGTATGAGTATCTTCAGCTATTTGAGGTTCGTCACTTTGAGTCTTTTGATTAGTGGCAACAGCTATAAACGAAACGTTTCCATTCAGAAATCAAACCGTACACGCCTATTTACGATCGTGTGGCAAACGATTAGAAATCGCTTAATGTATGCCAAAACCTGTATACAGTCGATGCCTTCCTCATCCCCCCCTCCATCACATGGATGGAGTTGATTGATCGATAATGTGTGTGTTTTTTTCTTCTCCTATTGGCAAATCTCCATCACCACCAGGTACGCCCCCGCACGTTCGCCACATCTATTTCCGGTGGTTCCGGTCTTTTGCCGAGCTCGCGTTCGAAAGTGAATCTGAATACGAGCAACCACGCGCGATATGTGCGGGAGCGTTCGTTACTCGGTGCTGCTTCTGCTGCTGCTACCCTTACTCCCTCGATCGCGATCCGATTTCGACCTACGGTAAAAATGCAAATCGCAATCGCAATACCCCTACGCAGCCAGCCTGGTTCGAGCTGGGTTGTTCGATCGTTTGCAAGCGTCTGGCGGTGGCCGCCAGCAACGCCAGCAACCCCAGGGACATTAGCCCGTGTTTGCGATGCTGCGTTGGAGTGCTCGGAATGGGAAAACAGAAACACTCGGAGGACGCGGGCATTCCTCGGGTCTGCGTTGGTCTGCGTTGGTTACGCGGTCATACCACTCTAGCCGAAGGTGAGAAGAAGGCGCCCCGGATCTGTTGGCGACGATGACGCCATCGCGTTTTTTTTTTTGTTCGCACTGCAGATGCGTAGGATGCGTGCCCCGGCTGGTGTTAGCCACCGTAGAACTTAACCTACAAAAATCACCTTCCTCCCGAAATGATTCGTGTATTGGGATTTTTACGCTCGCCTGTATGTTTGCCCTCTGTGTGTGCGTGTGCGGTTGTGCTCTACACGTCGAGGTTCCCCTCGCGCGCCTTATTTGGAGCGGTGTTGCGTACGATCGAACACGATGGAATGTCATAATGTTATAAAAATAATAGAAACACGCGTTCGAGAACGTTGCCAGGCGCAGCGGAGCGTGCGAGAAGGATTTACTTTCGATTTTTGTATTCGATCGTGAAAGTTTTCGAAACGGAGCGGAGGGTATCCGTACCGCCCGGTTGCACGATAAGATCCTTTCCCGGGTACGGTTCGCGAGTTGCTTCATTCTGTCGTCGTCTCGTCGTCCGTCACTTTCGTTGGCGCAACGTCCGGCGGCAACTCGCAGCGCAATTAACACACAACCGCACTGCCACCCCCGGGTTGGCCCCACTATTGCGCTTGATTGGAAGAATGAAGCTTCAAAGAGTGAGTGGCGCAAAAAAAGAAGAGAAAAAAAAATGCACAAACGCGTGTAGCAAAATCCCAAGGAGAAAAGAGCAAGAAACGCAAAATAAAGCCTCGCTCCTTGCCGAGACGAGACGCGCGATGCTGGACCATGTGGCCGAAACGCGTCGCAGACTGGTTTTTTTAAGCTCGTCTCACCTACACGCGCACTGATACAGTGAGTCTCTCTCCTACTCATTCGCGCTCTCGCTCTCTCTCTCTCTGTCTCTTGCTTTACACACATAAGGGTAGTAGCACCACCAAAACAAATCACCCACAGGGGTGGTGTTAAGGGGTGAAGGCTTAAGGGGGTTTGCGTTGGTCATTGAAAAGGTCTGAGACCGGAGCGCGAAGGTAGAAGGACACCCTACCGATGGCAATTGCGAAGAAAAGCCCATCCGCTTGCCATGAACCGTTCGGCTATGTTTGGGCCGAATCAAGCGAACATATGGGAGAAGAACACGTTCGTTTCAAATCCTCCCGTGTACACAAGAGTATGTTGAAAAATGAGCAATAAAATATGAATATTACCCGCAATGCTTTCATTGCTTTCCTTTCTGTTTTTTTGAAACCAGTTCCAATCCGATTACGTTTTTCAGCAGCTTCCCAGCGTTTCCCCCGCTGTACAAGAAGGGGATGTGTAAACTGTACAATCTGGCAAGGAAAAAGCACTTGCAATCCAATCCAGTCGCACACAAAACAAACAACACTCGCAACACTGTGCTTGCGCCTTTGTCCACCCCTGTGTCCCGGTGGCCGGAATGGTATTTGACCGTTGCGTAATTTGTATGCCTTATTACATAAACTTCGGTAAACTTCGCTCCCTGTGCAGTACGCGACACTCTCGCCTGGGCTGTACAGTGGTGTTAAGTGGTTCTGTACGTTTACAGCAAAGACGGAATACACGCTACAATCGTTGCCGCTTCGACCTAGAAAGCTAACCTTCTCCCCCTAATCATCGTAAACGTTACGACCGGAACAAGTGTGTAGACCTGAGTTTGTGGGTTTTAAAGGTGTTTCAGTTTATGTTACGTTTTGTTACCGGATTTACTGTCCCAATAGGTGTTACAAAATGGTGACTTAGATGCTGTTTTTTTTGCTCAATCTTGTCGCAAGGTCACTTTCATGGTGAGAAAGGGGAGAGGGAGAGGGGGAGGGGGTACATGTATGGGCGGGCGAACGGCGGGCTCGCGACACTGGAACAACACCAACACACAAACACACACTCCACATCCGCAAACACAAGAAAGAAGGCACACATGGCAAACAGCAAATCGTCGAAGCAAGCCCTTGCGTTGCTAAGGTTCGTCGCTAGGCGTTGCGCTGAAATCTATCGTTTTTCTATCGCGCGGGGATTGTCTGTAAATCCGCCGTAAAACACTTTCGTTCTCTTTCTTTCGTCACTGTTTTTTTTCGCGCATGATGGTGATGCTGTCCTCCTAACACAACCAGCAACCACACCTACACACTAATGTACACTTTTTTTTTAAAATTGTGACACATTTTATTATTCACCTCACACCGTTCAGTGCGCACGCGCGGGCACATGAACTCACCCGATCACCACCATAAGCCGCTGTGTGGTGTGCCCGCTCGGCGTTACTATTTTTGGGATGATTTCATTTTTTGTAAAAATATTCCCCCGCAATCCCACCGCACAAGCACTGCGGTGCACTCACAAAACGTACACAAAGACACACCGCACAGTGGTTTTGCTGAAACTGCATTGTTTAGTCGGGGTGACGCGATATGATGATGATGATGCTGGGGTACTTGCCTCTCGGAAAGCGGAAGTGTTCAGCCGGAGCTGGTGGTGGTGGTAGTGATGCTGGACCAAAAGGGTGTTTTTCTCTTTTTTTGAAATCAAGATCTCGTCTGAACAATAGCACAGCGATACCGAACCGTTGACCACCCGTCGTTGGGGTGTAAGTGTGTAAAAAGGCAAAAGGAAACGGAAAGGGTTCGCGCGACGTGAGCGATGGAATGGGAGTCTCCCTTTCCCTTTGCCAGGTAACTCCGCCACACACACACCGCGCCGCCCTACGGGATACGGTTTCGCGCTTGCACAATATATCTTCAAGGTGCGCCATCTTAATCCTCCGCCCTTTTTTTTTGCTTGCTTGCTTGCTTGTGTCACACACCACCTTCACACACACACACACTGGCGGACGGGTACACACAGAGATCAGTAGGCGCGGATGCACTTCAGCCTCGGCGATGTGATTCATGCGATTTATGCGCGCACATTCCTGGAAACTGAACTGAACGCCCTGCCTTTGCCCCTGCCTGCCCTTTTCCCGCCCTTTTGCAGCACGTTCTTCCGCACCCGCTCACTCACACCAGCTCACACACTCTAGCTCGCTTGCTCGCTCGCACTCGCACGGCAGCAACTCACCTGTGCGGATTCTTCGCAGCAACATCAGCACGGCGACGCCACACGCTACTGTGCTCTGTGTGTGCACAATCTTCTAACAGCACACGATGAAACTGATGGCAAATGTGTACGCCCTGCAACGACCGCACCTTGTGGATTAGAAACAATCACGCACACACACACACGCTGGTTTTGATTTGATGGTAAACAACAATATTGTTCCACTGTGGTGAACGTCAAACCGTTCAGCTTGATCCGGGGACCGGAGTTACGTGCGTCCGAACGCTTGCGCTGCTCGACAGTTTTTGTGACGGTCGGTGCTGCGATGGTTGAGCGGTTGCGGGTGCTTGGTGCTCGTTGAGAGATGCCCTCTCTGGTTGCCTGGTTGCTGCACTATGGGCCGGATGGTGGAAAGATAGAGCGAATGAGATTGAGAAATGAAAAAAGCATGAGAAATTGTTGATTTTTGTTAGTTTTATAGAATATTTTTTCGCTATTAAAAAATAATAATAAAAAAATTAAAATGGAAAAAATCAACATAAAAACGATACAAATTAAACTGGTAAAGAAACGAAATTTACCGAGAAAGCGCTAAACGGGCTAAACCGTCACGATGGGTAGCGGGGTTGTCAAACTCCCGACTAAAGTTTAATAATTAATTAATAATTAATCTTTCGCCAGAGCGACCAAGAATAAAAACTATATAATTTTAATTTTAATTCGCTTACAGTATCATAAAACTTATCTAGAAACTTACCTTAAACAAATGTCTTTTTGCTTAAAAACTTTGAAATTCCATACGTTCTCGGAATTCGCTTAAGTAGAATTTCACGTTTTTCAGCTAAAATGCATATGTTTAAAGTTCGTTTCCTCAAGTACCTTTATGATACGAACCTCTTTTACACTCCTTCTGCTTTGAGGTACTCTGTCCAACTAAGATTGAAACCAATGGTCGCTCAGATATAATCATTCAAAAACCTGTACAAAGACTCCAACCAATTGCAATCTTTTGGAGCGTTTTGCATTTTTCATATGTAGAATGTGGTTCGTATACATCCATTGGTTCATCGCACCACTGCTAGTACGACAATTATTCAGGGGACATGTTTGCTCCTAGTTTCCCAGTGCCAAGTTCAACCTTTTGTATAGACCTCAGCTGTGGTCGGTTGCGTACAGCTCTTTATACCTTTTAGCGGGATTCCTTTTTTAACCAGTTCTGTCATACCTTTAGGAATTGGTTTTCATAAGTTTTAGACTTTCCTATAAAATGCAAACAAGTTTTCATTTTTTTCGGTACTAACTATCTCAAAAAAAAATATCGAAATAGAAAAAAAACCGAACAAAAATCATAACGAATGAGCAAAAGCTCCAACTCAAATGCTTTTTAACGAATGGTGAGGAGAACTTTCAGTGCAAGCTTTTCGGAATGCATTAGCATAAACTTGCAGCATGAGCTTTAAGGGGAAGCTTCACGGAAGCTTTTGCTGTTTTAGGGGTGGATCGGAAAGTGTTATTGGAGGGTTGAAGGATCTACACATTACTGTTTTAGTAATTAAAAAGCTTTTTCGCTGAGCTTTTTAGTTTAAACCTGTTTTAATTTATTTTTATTTCTTGTACAGTTGGACCTGGTAATAATTTCAATTTCACGGACAATTGTTTTGATTTTTTTACATCGGGTTTTGCATACCAAGAGAACTGTTAAGGCAATTATCGTGCGTTTAACCAAAACGCGTTAAACTTTTGAATTCTGACTGTATAAATGTTCTTCTTCTTATTGGTATGGTAATGTCAGCTTATACAGGCTTTTGAAATTTAGTTAGTACCATGCAACCGGATAGTCGGTCCTTGCTACTATGCTTAAACCCACGACGGGCATGCTATTAAGCCCTGCGAGTTGACGACTGTATCGCGGGGCCGTCCCTTTAGCTTCCAACTTGAAATCTATAATATTTCATTCATATTTCGAAAAAAAAATCCCTTTCTTAATTTCTTTTTTGTACTTACCACTTACTTGTCCTTTAAGCAGGCGCATATACATAAATTTCTTCCTTCACCAATTAGCTTATTCCAATCCAAGTACTCATTGTTTTATCCTTCCAAATCCTTCCACGTCACTTCCAATAAGAATTTTCTGGAAACCCGAAGAATCCAGTGTAAGCGGATTACCAGGTAAACGTGCAAGGGTCAAATTTAGTATAAAAGTAGGCCTTGTTTTTACTAAAGAGAGATTCAAACGCAGAATTAAGAGGCGAAAGAACTCCGTTGGTGCCAAAGCCTCTATAAACTATTCAAACAACAACAATTCAAACGCAGAAGTTCTTGGAGTTAACACCTTTAATTCTTACGTCCAAAATAGGACAGAGCCCCCGGATTTCCAAGATAAACGCCCCGACTGCATAGGCTTCACAATCTTTGGATCAGAAGCAACTAAGGGGATGGACTTGTTAGTAGGCAAAGTGTCAAAGTGGCTCTATCCAAAAGTTCGCTGTTTGTTTCTCCTCCGATGCGACCCTGCGACTCTTGCGGTGGGCCAATCCTATAGACCTGCCGGAGAAGCTCGGCTCGTAACACTTACCTTTTGCTGGATCCATTTAAACATTATCTTTCATCCGCCAAAAACAAAAAACCCACAAAAAAACAAAAACAAATACCCTTTAAATACAGTGGATTTACCTAATCTTTATTTCGTTCGCCCAACATTCGCTAGCTACAAAATCGAATGCTGCCGAAGAAGAAGCGGCTGCCACTATTCGCGTCGCCCCCTGGGCACCCCTCCGACCCGGACAAATTCACCCGGGCAAATGGGGAGTAAGGGCGCAAACAGTAGTGGTGTACACCGCTGCGTATAGTCAAGTAAATGTCAACGCTATACTCTCACATCCTTATCACACATACACACACACACACAACGCACGCTCCGCTGTCCCGTGCACTACACGCCTACTGCTGCTCATCCTGCTCGGCGGACGAATCGTAGCTGGCCGACTGTAGCAAGCTCTCGTTCTCGGGCAGCTCGTCCTGCCGCTCGACCACCGGGATGACACGTTCCGGTTTCGGGGCACTCTTGGCTGGGGCAGCGGGTGCGTCCGCCTCCTGCCCGGCTGCATCGCTCTCGGCTGTCATGGAGGAGGTGGCGACCGGTGCCACCGTGGTGGACGAAGGTTTGCCCGTGCTCGTGCTGGCAGGGCCAGCCGTTGAGCTGGGTGAGCTTTCCTCGTCCGCTTGCTCTGCTCCCGCCTTAGCAGCGAGCGGTACGCTGCCCGTTGCCAGGGAGACGTCAGAGGAGGCGGCAGTTGTGCTGGGAGCGGCAGTAGTGCTCGTCGTCGTCGTCGTTGTCGTCGTTGGTGGTGGCGGTGTAGTCGTCGTCGTGGTTGTGGTGGTGGTTGTCGTCGTGGTGGTGGTCGTGGTAGTTGGCTCCTCCGTCGTGGTCGTTGTCGTCGTCGTGCCGGACAGCTTCGACGGCTTCGATGGGCGCGTACGGCGGCCGCGTGTCGTCCGGGACGTCACCGCCGCTACCGTGCTTTCCGTCGGCTCGACCGTGGGCTTCGAGAAGCGGGACGAAATCTTGGTCGGTTTCACCGAAACCGTCGGCTTGGGCGAGGTCGACCGCGGCAACTTGCCTGGGCGCGTCGGGCGCGTCCGGCGCGTCGTCCCGGAGGAAGTGACACCGTCCTCGCTTTCCGTCGTGCTGGCGGCGGAGGCGGCGGCAGCCGGGGACACCGTTCCAGCAGCCTCCGTCGTGGACTGGGCTCCCTTCGAGCCGTCGCGCAACAGTGGACTGTACTTCTTGCGAGCGAACAGCCTGTTCAGACCTCCCTTCGCCGGGACGGGAGTGGAGCTAGCTGCAGCAGCAGCGGCCGCCGCCGTAGTCGTCTCCTCCTCGGCCAGCTCCTTGCCCTGTTTGCGGTCCTCGGCCGCGGGCACCTTGTCGAGACTGTCCGCGACCGGCACGCCCGGACGGCTCTGGTCCTCGTGCTTGTAGACTGAAAATATCGATTGGACACGCTGTAAGACAAACTCCAACACCGGCCCGAACCGTGACTCTGTACCTTCACCCCAAACTTTCGCAGGCAAGTGGCCACCGGTGGTGCCGTTTATGCTAGTAGTAGTAGTAGTGGTAGTGGTAGTAGTAGTGGTGCTGGTCGTGATATCACTATCAGTGCTAGTAGTAGTGCTAAGCGTGCTAGTAGTAATGGGCGGTGCAATGGTAGTGACAGTGCGCGTGTTTAGTGCAAGCGTTTCCGCCCGACGCCGGTCACCGATATCGTCCACCTCGTCGTAGTACGGCACCTCGGGGGTCACGGGTGCGGCCGGGCGCCGCTCGTCGAACGCGTACGCCACCGCCAGGTTTTGCTGGCGCAGCTGCGCCAGGAAGTAGTCGCTGAACGTGCTAAAGTTGCTGAGCTGCGCGTACTGCCGCAGCTGCCGGTCGTGCGCTTGGGCTACGCGGGCAATCGCGGCGTCTAAAAGCAAGCGTCGATCGTCACCAGCCAGCCCACCGCCATCGAGGGTGATGGTCGATACGGGTGGCGGCGGCGGTACGAACGGTACGGTGTTTCTATTGTTCCGAGCGTGAGCGGGCGTGCGGGCGTTATTTAACCGCTCGCTAGGACTATGAACGTGATGAACGCTGCGCAGATCGCTCTGCGCATGATCATGAGAAAGATGATGATGATGATGATGATGATGATGGTGTGAAGAAATGTGATTTGCATCGAAATGTCGTCTTTGCGAACCGTCGGGTGGTGGTGGTGATGATTTGTGGGCGGTTTGGGAGGGAAGATGAGCGGGACGGCGTTCGAGGTGATCGAGCTGCTGGGTTGGGTTATGAAATGGGCTTGGGGCGTACGGGGAAGCAAGCAGATGAAGCGCATACCGTCGGCCACGCCGAGAAGCACGAGAAGAGGAGGAAGCGAACCCTGAAGACAACTGACCTTTGGGACCGCCGAGCCGCATGCGGCGGAACAGTGCCGCCCGTGCCTGTTCGTCCAGCGGGCTGGCCGACGCGATCGCCACCAGCGCCACCAGCGCCAGACAGAGCGTTCCAGTTAGCCTCATCGTATCAGCGGAGGTGGGCGGGGAGATTTACACTGCAGAAGAAATGGGATCAAGGGAGGGAGGGAAAACGACACGAACTTTAGTTTGGAATATCACAGATCACTGACGCACTGCCTCTTCTCAAGGGAGCACACTTAAGAGAGGACACACCATCTCGGATGAAGCACAAAGGTTGCACAACAAACGTACCCACAAATCAACCGATTTCTTGTTTCTTGTCTGCCAAGCTGCGGCACAAGTTCACTAGCAGCTCCACTACGGCCCCCAGGCACTGGCAGTTTGTGGTGTGCTTGCCGTGGCAAACGTGTAACAACCCCGTGTGTCACTGAATGGAGGTGTCTCCTTCCTTCTTCCTTTCGCGCGAGTACCGTTCTCTTTTTTTGTGTGTAATTTCCTTTCAGACAGAACCTCACCCGCTATGACATTCACGATCACGAACTGAGTGGAGGGGGGGGGGGGGGGGGAGTGGGGATAAAGGGGTTGGGGGTCTCTAGCGATAAGACTCGAGGGGTTTTGGCACGACCTTTCTCTCTCTCTCTCTCTCTCTCTCTCTCTCTCTCTCTCTCGGAGTGTGTCGTTCGCTTTCGGTTGATGTCTAGGCCTGTGTCCTATGGCCAGCCACTCCTAGACCCAGACACGGGTCTCCGTGCACGTTTCACAAGAACTCACCCTTATTTTGCACACACACACGCACACACAAACGCACACGTAAGGTGTACCACACGATCACACGAAACACGATCGTGCTGGGAAACGAGCGGCACAGACGCGCTAAAAAATCCACGACCGAACGCGGATGCGATTGATCACAGAATGAAAGGCGGCTTCTCGGTGGCAAGGCGCAGGCTTCATTTCACCACCCTGAAACCAGCAAACAAACGAACAAAAAAAACCTGTACCCTTTTCTGTGTATGTGTGTGTGTGTATGTTGGTGTAAGCAGGACAGACAGAGTGTTCGGGGTGGTGGGGGGCTGTGGGTTTTACTGCTTCCTTGCACGCCCGTCACGCAACACCGAAAAGCCAACCCAAGACGCTGAGACACGCCGACGACGACGACGATGTGAATGTCTCCCCAGCCGTCGCATGCATAGATTTGGAGCCCTCGCTCTATGATCGTACGTCTCTATGTGTGTGTGCTTATGCCGATATTTATGCCAATCTGCCAACTGGCTCCCTTGTTGGCCCGCACACTCGTCTACTAGTAGGCCGCTGTGCTACCGGTTCGCGAAATTATCATACTGATCGTTGACATTCTTCGAGCCATTCGCAAGCGTGGCAACCCGCACAGCCGTGATCACATCTAAAGCGAAAGCATTTCGCGCACCGCGTGTGCAACAACTCACCACTCACTTGGTGCCAGGCTTTGCATAAACTGTGCACCATCAATAACGCTTCCTTCCGATCGCGATCGTACAGTGGACCCGTGGAAGTAGGTCGACTGGGGGGTTAACATGCACGCGCAAAAAGAAGGAATAATGCTTGCGATCGCTCGCTCGGTCAGCCCCTGGATCCTGGCTGCATGTGCTACGTTGCCGTGAGCCAACCCCTATGACACATATTGCCTTCTGCCTGCCTCGGTGGGAGTCCGCGTGCTCTTCTGGGTTCCGGATTCCAACCGTTGTGACCGTGAAGAAATGCTAATCGCTTCCCGACCGTGGCCCAACTAGGCGGGCGATTTTAAACTACCTTTTTTTTGTTTTTGCGTCGATGATAAGAAAGGGAGAAGGCTGATCGATCGTTAATAGGCCATGTTTATTGGCCGTACCGCAGAAGTGGTCTGGTCCGGCGCGGTTAATGCGCGGTACGCAAGCGAGATATCGCAATGTGTCTCTAGGATGGTTGACAATATGGATTTGGAGGGATAAATGGCTTCACAGCCTCTCTAGAACCTGTTCCGTTAATGGGGGGGGGGGGGGGGGCATAGTGAAGAACCGCATTATCATAATGCTTTGTAGACACAACCTGTTCGGCAGACTGGAAGATTCCTATTCGGTGCGCATTAAAAGTCAACGCATTAGAGCAGTGGGTCAGGTGGTAGATAAAAAGTGAAATGTAGTTTTATGTGATATTAAAGTAAGTGCTTAATAGCTTAGAACATTCAAACGAATCCTGGAACGTCGTCTAGAGGATTTGAATGACAACATTGAAGGATTTAAGTGGATTCAACTGTGGTAAGCTTGAATTACGATATTAATTATTTTGTGTTATACTTCATCATTGAAATGATGCTTTCAGATCCCTGCTTATACTCAAATGTTAGAGAATAAAGCAGTCGATAGAGCCTTAGTAGCCGGTCGATCACTTCAATTTTGTTTAATTCTATTCAATCTTCTGTCAAATCCAAGATTCATAAATTACTTCAAGTCACCTCATGCCAATCTCCATAAAAAGCCCCATTCCCACCTCAGTAATCTATCTATAGTGACCTTGGTAAAATCACTTGTGCAAGATAAACTACACGGCTGTGTATTAGAAATCAACGTACTATATTTCTATTATGATTTAATTTCAGAAATAAGTTAAGATCCAAGCACCTTACTTCAAATCCCCCTCCATCAGGACGACCAATATAAGAACCATAAAGACCAATATAAGAACCAATATAAGAACCATGTCTTGGCCAAATACATTAGAGGGACTTCAATTTATTGTTAATCTTCATTAAAGGCTCTGGCCTAGCCGAAACCAATCTTCTTGTATCGACTTTAAGTGAGAGTGATAGTAATAATAAGAGCTGTTTTGTGCCTAAACCTGAGTTTGATAAACAAAAAACAAACCCATGTTAGAGAATCTTAGAAGGTCGTTTTCAAAAGACCCCTTTAATCTGCACAAACTACGAATTAACCCGAAGCTTGAGCTGTCAAGCTAAGCAACTATGCCTACATGCTAATTATTATTGTTATTATTATTTTTATTATTATTATTATTATTATTTATTTCTCAATTGTTTGGCTCGCTGGGCTTTACAATTTTTACTTAAAACTAGAGAAGGAGGATTGCTGGAGAGAATAGATTAAAACGATTCCAGTAAGAGAGCACGGAAGCGATAAAGGAAGATTAAAGCCAAAAAGATTGTAGTAGTTGTAGAAGAACTCGCACGCTCTAAGCCACGGGTCGTTCTGGGCGAAAGTATAACGCATCCGAGGGATTCAAATAGGAGGGGGGGGGGGGTGGTCTGTCACGAAGGCAACGGGACAGGAGCATACAGCGGAATATTGGACAGTAAAGCAGGAGCATCAATGTTAGTAGTAAGTAAACCTGCAATAAACAAAGCCTGCTGAGCATGTGAATGACGAGTCTTGATGTCAGTCAAACACAAAACAACCTGGCAGCGTACCGCGCAGTAGTATGGAGGCATGATGCTATTGTAACCATGCAGGAATCTACGGACAGCGATACGAGAGAATTGGAATTCTTCTTGGTTTGTTCTCAAGCCTTTGCGTTGGCTGTAGTACCTGTCGGAGTCCAGACTATGCGTGCAAGGATGGGACGTACCCAGCAGCAGTAGAGAGCCTTAAGGCAGGTTGGGTCACGTGTTTCGGCGGGGGATCAAGCCTAAAAACGTATTGGCTTTATTGACAACATAGTTTTGTGTGCTCCTTGAACTCCCAGGAGTCCTTAGCGGAGGACAGTCTATTTAAAGATGCCCCGTCTAAATTGTAGGAAAATAAAGTTTTATCTAATCTGCGACTGAAAGAGATCACGTAGCATTTATCGAGACAGAGGATCAAGTCGTTCATTGAAGCCGTTCAACCTAACAGAATAATGCCTGTCAGATAGAAAAGACTTGAGCCATGAAAGAACCATTATGATACCTAATCTTGAAGCTAATAAGCTAATAAAAATAGTGATAATTATGCTTTAATTATCTATAAATTACCAAGGATGAAAAACAATGCTGTGATTCTAGCAAAGTTGTCTATTCCAGAGGTTATTTCCACGACTTTGAGGCTATTTTCAGATTGTTAAGGTTATTTTAAGGTTAAGGTTTATCAGTTTTTTCGATTAGTAAATTTAAATGCAAATTAAGAATTATTGAACCTATTTTCATCTCACATTGGCCTCTTCAGACCCGTTCCGCGGAGGACCTTTAACGAACCAAGCACCGTACAGCAGCACCCTGCTACGCCCTTAGTCACACCAGCACCAGTACCAGGCTTATCAACATCAGCATAGGGGAAAGAAAGACGAAGGTGTGGGGGTTTCATCACGTTCATCTATTCAGTGTGAGCTTTGGTGTGTATCTGCGTGTTTGTGTTTGTGAGAGGGTGCCTTTTTTGTGTGTGTGTGTGTTAGCATTTTGTATCCCTTTTCTGCCCCAAAGCCTCCTCCTGCTCCTGCAGCCTAGCACCTAGCTCACCAGCTCGTGTTGTTGGCTCCAAGAGAAAAGACTACACGAGTGGGTGCGCACCACTTCATCACGACTCATTGGCTTTTTGAATGCGACGACGGCAGCGGCGGCCTTTCGGAATCGACCCCTGGGTGTTTCCATTTTCTCCCCTCGTTTCCTCTCCGTCCTCTGCCAACAAAGCCCTTATGAAACTGAAACGATATGCACATGGTTTGCGGGTCCGTTAAACAGAAAAGCAACCAACTGTTTTTGGTTGAGAGGGGGGGAGGGAAAGGAATGGGAGGTTCCTTTTCGCGATTACCAAACAGCATCAGCCCGCACCTCCCCTCCCGGTAGCAGCAGTCAGGCGACCGCAACGTCATCGTTTCGTTCGCTACCCGCAAGTGTCCAGGGGCTGGTCGCTGGTGTGCAGGGGTGGAAGGACAACGAACCTTACAACCGAATTGTTGACAACTGCAGGAGAGAGACAGAGAGTGTGTGTGTGAGAGAGAGAGAGTGGTGAAAAAGGGAAGGGAAAGCCCCAAACCAACGCCCCCATCGTCTCCCAGCCCAGCCCAGCGCGCCCTGGCCCTGGTGTGACCGGTTCGATGATCGTGGTTTAATTTTTTACAACCAGTTACCCAAGGTGCCCAGACCCCAAGGTTTTTATGTGTTCGGAGGTCCGAAAGTGAAATATTTACCAGCACCCAAAGCGTGGTAAAAGGGCGGCCCCGGAGTCTTTGTGTGTGTGTCTGGTTGTGGGGTGTGCCGTGTCGAGTTGCAGTGCTTTGAGGGGAGTGCTCATGCAGATCGAGTTCGAGTTGGCGATTTTGGCTGCCCCGGTGTGTACCCCGCGCACCCGGACGAATAATCACGCCGCTTAAAGGTGCTGATGGGAATGTTTGATGAGGTACTGTAAAGGAGAGTTCTTTGGTCTGCTGGCTGTGAGTCATGGTAGATTGGCATGGACTAGCTTCAATTGTTCAAAGTAAATTCAAAATAATAGATAATGTAAAAAACACAAATTGAAGTATTAAATTACAATTTAAGGCTATTAAAACAATCGATAATAATGAGATTAATATTAGGATAATAAATAACACCACAGCTCAGCGGAACTCGGCTCGGTGCTCTGCTCCAAAGGGTTAAAACACCTTTCAGTTTTATGCCATGACTCACCCAGCCCTTTGCCGTAGAATTTCTTCTCGCGCACCCTGGGTGAATGTGTGCCCTGTAAGGGCCCCTGCGCGACTCATTTTAATGACACACACACACTCACACACGGGCACGGGTACGTATCACGGAACCACGTCGCTCGAAAAGCCGTTAGCGATCACTCATAAAGCTTCGCTTCCTTTTGTCGGCTGTCGGCGGTAGCCTTGGATGTCGTTTTGGATGGGGTTGTGTTTACCGCGATCATTTCAAGTGATCGCGCATTTTTTGGTGAACCGATCGTTTTTCTCGAGTTCAATGCAACCGGGGGTAGGTAAAGGGGTGGAAGAAGGGGTAACGAAAGAATTTAGTCCAGGGTTACGCTCGAAAGAAACCGTGCAAAAAAGCAACAGCAAAGTTACGTCAAGAGAGGAGGGAACCAGCTGTGTGCATACCCGTTGTGCTCCCTTTGCAGAGTTGTTGATCCCATTTTTTCGCTTCGGAATCGGTGACCGAGTGTTGTTCAACCGCAATAAAGAAAGAAAGAAAGAAAAAAAAGCAAATTCGCAAGGAAATGTGAGACGACGAGGTGTGTAAGCTGCATTTAAAAATAGTAAACACCTTGTCCCTCTGGCTTGTGAATATTGTTTGCGAACGTGTAAATTAATTACGCAAACAAGAAAACAGAAGAGGTAATAAACCTTTTTTTCTCTCAAGGATAACGTTACTAAATGTAGCCACACTGCACGCTTAATTGCAAGTGGGAATATACGCCACTTTTTGTACGACACATTGAACAAGAAAGTGCAAACCTTCCGTCATGTTTCAAACTTCCCCGGCATTGAAGTCTTCTGTTCGGGTTGGGTTTTTTTTCGTCCCCGGTTCACGTCGGTACCGATTGCGCGGGAATGCAATCAAACATTGATGACATGTGATGCCGCCAATCGAGGGGGGTGTTTTTTGGAGGGGGGGGGGGACAACATTGTAACTCGTCGCAGTGAACGGGCGGAAAAGAATGTAAATACAATCTGAAAGGAAGCTCGTGCGAGAGACGGTCTAGCGCGCTCATGCGAACCGCTAGCACCACTATGAGGAAGCGCGTTCGTGGGAAGCGATGTTTCTATCGCTCTCTCTCTCTTTTTGTTAACTTCCCGCTTCCACTCTCTCTTTCTTCATTCAGCGATCGCAATGTCGGTGGTGACTATGATCGTTAGGTAGCAAGCACATTCTCGACAAGCTCAAACCCCGTGTACCGGTGCGTTACGGTAACTAAGGTAACGAGGCTAGTTAGAGTATAGCAAGCTAGGTGGGTTGCTTCGTTTAAAGCTCAGCCATTTTCACGCCGCTCATCAGCTATTCCGGCAATGAACAGAACAGAAGATTTATGGGGCTGACGGAACGAAACGAAACAAAACAGAGAAAAACAAGCACCAGCAAACTGCAAAAGGAACTCGTGCCGGAATAATACGATGGGATGATGATGCGGTAAGTGTAAGGTTTTATTTGTCTTTTCTCCAATTAACATTCGCTGCACGGTAGCGCACAAAGAGCGAAGCTCAGCCAAGCGGATAATGATCGTTCAAAAGCGATATAGATGGCTGTTGCGTCAAAGAATAGGGAAAGAATTTTAAATTTTAAGTTAGTAAAAACAAAACACACAAAAAACAAACAAACAAATTACACACAGGAAGCGTTGTTGTTGGTTTCTCGATCGCATTTCTGCTCATGTTTTTCATGTTCATATATTTCATAGAAATTACAATAAATTTGAAAATATTATAATTTAACAAATGCTTTCCACCGTTTTCCCCTTTTTTGCTCCGCACCTCACCTTAACCTTCTTATCATATTATTTCGCTTCTTTCGCTTTGTTTTATTACATCAGTTTGCTTCTGTGCACTTTTGTTTTTAACCATCCCTCACACACTTGCTGTGCCTCTTAGAGTGTGTTTCTGTGTATGTGTGCGTGTTTTTTCTTCTTCTTCTTCTTCTATGGTTGTAGTTTACGCTTCAATCAATAATATGTCCCCTACCCTCTCATCAACGAGTTTGGCAACATTGTTTGTTTGGTGAATTGGTTTTTATTTGTTTTTTTTTTGGATCTATTCTCCTCAATCGATTGGCCACTTTATTTACCTGTCTTCGCTGTCTCTTCTTGGGCCCTCTGCTGCCGGTGGCCTATTTTGGTGCACGATCTCTAGTCTAGTATCTTCGAGTTTTGTGCATTTCCTTCTTCGTTTTTGTGTGCAGTTTTGTGTGTGTTTGTGCTTTATTAGCAACGCTCCTCTTTGTTTGGTTTACTTTTTCCTTGCTTTGGCTTGATAAAGTTTCCTCTTTGCTTTACATAGGGGTTTAGTTTTAGTTTTGTTTTGTTTTGTTTTTGTCACTCTTTTTCTCATCCATTTGAACGCAAGAGTACGTTAGCGGCTTATTTATCTTTTTTGTTGTTGTTGTTGTGTTTTTCTCTTCTGTATTATCCTCTTGCCCGTAGCTTTCTCCTATTTTCATCTTTCTATTAACAGCTTATCTTCGGCACAGTCTGGCCTATTTGTTGGTGCGATGTGTGTGTGTGTTTTTTTGTCAATTTTCCCAAAAAAAAAACTATATTAACCTTTTTTGTTTTTGCTTTCATGTTATCGGCGATTGGTGCACGGTTTTGTGTTTGTTTTTTTTCCTTCATTCGTTTTTTTTTTCTCTCGAAACTGGGATACATTTGTGTGTTATTTTTTCATAGCTTTTAAGTTTTTAGTAAGGATTCGTGTTGATTTGTTTTTTTTTGTTCATTCTTTTTATTTCGTTTAACTAGGAGCACTTTCCCCGCTCATCTTAAAACATACCTATTTACATGGTCAAGCAAAAGGAGCTTTGGCTCTTTTTCCTTTCCGTGGAGTTCACTTTCTCCATTTCTTCTCCTGTGCCGCCCTCTGCTGTACACGTTTTTGAACTCGTTCGATCGGGGTTTGGTTACATTTTGGTTTTTGCATGATAAGGATATAACGATTCCGTGAAAGTGTTGGCGAATAAAGCCGCGAATGGCTGAAAACGAATTGGAAGCTTCTCTCTATCATCACTTCCCCTTGATGCCCTTGACAGCTGAGCTGTGAAACGCCGCACGCTCGGAATTCCATTGGCAAAATGGCAGTGGCTAACCTATTGGCCCGGTGGCTGTACACTAGTGAAGTGCTAATCAAGCCGATTCCGCTCCCGAAAACAGACGGGCTGGGCAAATTAGCACCTTTAAAGGCGGTGTGAATAGTAATTTGCCACCCGATAAGACCTTGATCGATCGGTCGATCGATCGATCGGACGATCGATCGATCGATGGGGTGCGGACTAAGTAGCAGTTTGCAGCACACCACAAGCCAAAGTGCGTGTGTTTGTGAGTGCTAGAAGACCTTTTCCTCGGAAAGGCCTAGTTGGATGAAGCATAAATCAAACTATCTATGCAGCATGGCACAAAAACGCCAAAAATGAGCAAAAAAAAGAATGCTGCACTTTGGTTGAATTTTTGGCACCCACGACTGTCGCAAAGTCGCGTTTTTGGTGGTGATGGTGGCCATAAATTTGAAGATTGAGAGCAAGTTCATCCCATCCCATCGGGGGATCGACTGGCATGAATGTTAAGGCCAGCGGCATCTCATTTTAAAGCTGTAGCGACATTTGCGGTCTGTATGTTTCGCGAACTGATGTGGAAATGTGGAATGGGATGACAACAAAAAACGCATGATAATACTATCTATCTGAACGGGACATATAGTAGTAGCCTTTTGAGTATGATCATCGAAACAAGACATTTGCCCTTTTACACTATACACGATCGCACGGTTCCTGCTTCCCGATCCGTCCCCACTCGATCTTGATCGTTAGGTAAATCGTACTATTTTATTTATCTAAAATTTTTGGCAGTTTTGCTTCGCTCCTACATCCAACGCGCCGGCGTACGCGCGTGCACTCGATTAAATCCAAACTAGTTTAGTGGAACGATTCGACTAGCCCAACCCACCACGCACGGGGCGAGGCAGAAGGGAGTCAATGGGGGGGGGGGAAGATGTTGCATGGTGAAGAACTGGTTTCCTTATTTTTGGCTTTCGCTTCGCATATTTTCCAGGTTGCTGCTGCTGCTGCTGCCCCCTTTCGTGTCGTTCGGCCTTTCGTTTTCGCTTTCGCGTGGTGTGTGTGTGTGTGGCTGGTTTTTGTTGAAATAATCAACAACACACCTGCTCCATCCCTATAGGCATCTCGTTCACTCCCGGCAATCCAGGCATCACCTGTAGCCACGTTGGGTGACAAATAGGGAGTGACAGCAACACTCCGCCGGGGTGGCGCTGGGAGGATAACGCGTTTTTATCACACAAATCACTCGTACAAAAACAGAAAAAGAAACAAAACGCAGGCCTGGAACGGGGTTTTCGATTATAAAATTGTCTCCCGACGACGGCGACGATGACGGGGTAATATTCGTTTTCCCAGCGTGTGTTACGGTTTAACTGTAGTTATGATTTAATCTCGCTTCTTTTCGGTAATTGGTTTGGTTTGGTTTGGCTTTTTTTTACAATTTCTCTACCTTCTGCTTTGCACTATATAACATAACCCTCCACCGCAACGTTTGTTGTCTGCGTGTGTGGAATTCTCTATGTGTGTCCGGTGTGTGTGTGCGCTAGCTTGTTAAATTACTAGTAAACGCTTTAGTACCATTTTGGTTTTTTTTTTTCATGTGTGTCAGTTTTGTGAACAATTTGCTCGATTCGATCGATTCCTTTCTCCCGAATGAACGAACTGATGAGTTTTGCATTCGAAATTCTATCAATTTGTGGGTCGGCCAGTGGGAATGGAAGAGTGTCGGTGCACCACTCCTATTATGGCATCGGTTTCGCTTCGTTTCAAAAGTATCTGCAACCCATTTTCCGATGTTTTTTTTTGCGTTTCGACTATCTAAGACGAATATTGCCGGATTACCTCAAGAACCGATGGCCCTATTCTCACTATATTGACTACAGTAATCATCACACATCACACACACACGCTACGTTCTCGCTCTTTCCACCCTTTAAACCGTCGCATAAAAACTGAATTAGTGCTGCAAATGCTTCCTTGGCACCGTGTTGTTTTGCTTAAAATTTGTTTGTGACTGCGGTATGTTGGGTAGGAAGAGGAGATGGTGTGACAGTGGAAAAGGGTTCTTTTGTTTTGTTAAACTTTATCTACTGGTACAACGGCATTTACGCGGTATTTAAACTCTGTTTTCCTGTTTGATTACACTAGAAAATGGCAGTACTGCTGTATTTTCGCGGGGTTTTGGTTACGTTTCGGTTTTGTTGCGTTGTCTCCTGCATAACGGAAAATTGCAAATACGAACGCAGACAGTACGCAGCCAACTGTATGCAGCGTACGCAGCTCGTAATGAAAGTGAAAGCTTAGCGGGGACACGAACCGCTGCGTGATTTTTGCGCTATGTGTAACGTGTCGTCGTTATGCGTTACTTGAAAGCGTTTGTTTTTAAATGCTCCAATATTAACAAACAAAAAACAGATTTCAATGTTGAATGATTTTAATGTTTTTTGTTTTTTCTAGACAAATTTCAAAAGGGCTGAAAAAAAACCAAGATATCATTAGCGTTAGCTTTGTATTTGGCATATGCTTTACGTTACTTCGCGTCTGCTTTTTGCAGGGTTCGTGGGGGTTGTGCTGCTGTGCGTGATTTTTGCTTTGCTGATGAGCAGTTGTCCGCTTGCTTGGTGCGCTGAATCTATGTGAGGAGTAGTGGTGGGTTTGCTGTTTACTGTGCTGGCTGTGGAGGTGTTACTTTGCGTTACTTTGTTTGCTTGTTTGTTTGTTTGTTTGTTTATCTTTTTTTCCAAACACACCGTTGGTCCCGTTTTATTGGATTTTCACTTACAATCACTAGTGGGTAATAGTTGTGTGCAAATGCTTTATTATTTGTTCGATTTCTATCGTTGTAGCCTTTTTGCCTTGTTTGAATCAATACAACGATGGATGGATGAGAGGATAAATAAAGGTTGTACATAAACATATTTCAATCCAACGGTGACAGCAGTGTAGTAGCAATAAAAAGCTTTAGGAAAAGGATCGTTCAACAAAACATCCAGGAAAAGAGCAGCACCGCGTTGACATTAATGCTTGTGTCGAAAATTTCGGTATTTGAAATTGTACGATTTGTTTTTTTTTTGTGTGTATCGCTTACAACGTTACGTTAGGAACCCTTAGCTACTAAGAACTCTCTTAATGGGGTAACGATTGTGCACTAAAAATCATCTCAAAGCGCACAGCTTAATCGTTCACCATTATCCGTACGGGATAGGAATATAGATTTGGAATTTCGTTTCTTCGCTTTCACTATCGCTAACTATTTAGAATATGTGGTACTGTGTTTGTGTGTGTGCGTGTTTTGTGTTTTTTATCTCTTTCTGCTTTGCGTTCTCTTTCTCTTCTTTCGGCTCCTAATCGTATGATCGCAGCTGTTTACAATCCATTAACCTTTATTTACAATTACAGTACAAAGCAATCATCGTGAACGATCAAACTTAACGTATGTGTTTGTGGGTCTGTGTGTCTAACGAATCGGGGCTCTGTGATTCCGACTCTCTCGGATGAAAGGGACAAAAAACAAACAACTAGCAAAAGGAACTGTGGGGCCGTTTGGTTTGGCGCTAACACTGTGTACGATGGTGGCGTTTTAAAAACACAAACCTCAAAACCTTTGTCAAACACAACGTATTCCTTTTTTAGCTCTCTTTTACACTGACCCAATATGCTGTTTAACATCTCGAAATCGCGCTTACAATTACAATGGGAGTTTTGTTTGGCCTCAAGAAACAGGAGCGAACGCATGCTCCGCGGATAGTATACACACAGGCGCACTGCGCAAAGCCGTGAAGACATTGAAAATCAAAGCATGCGTTGCGCGGCAATGGTTTCGCTTTTCGCAGCAACACGATGATGATCGACTGATCGAAACCAGGCTTGCGCACAATAAAACAATAAAGGGATTATCTTACGATTAGGGTTTCCGTACAATAGATAAAACTTATCAAACGGAGAGTTTTCTTCTTTTTTTATCGCCCGTGTTAGGCTAGTGTAGCGAAATGTAGCTTAAAGTTTGTTGAACCATGTTGTCGATGTTGTTGTGGCTTAGCAGCTAGTGGTTAATGGCATTTTTTTTAAAGGAATTATAGTACGCTTTACAAATGATCAACAAATGGTATGCCGCCTCCCTCACTCTTTGGCACCGGTTCTCTTCACTTAGCCTTAATTTGTTTAGTTTTGGCGGGCTGGCGATGGTGATGGCGCTAACACAGACCACAATCCAACTCATTAACCAAAGCCAGTGGTGACTATTTTACAGCCTCTTAGGGGGAGCTTATTTTGGTTAGTTAAATGCTCCTTATTTTTGCTTTGTTTTCCCTCCTTGTTATGTGTGATAAATCATTTTGTTTAGTGTTTCTCTTACTCGAATCGATAGTGTGTATGTGTTTTTTTTTTATACTTTAACTGATGTCCATTTTACCTAAATATTCGCGCCTAAATCGGGCCATTTTCGTGCTTTATTTCTAGGAAATCTTCTTGATTTGTGTTAGGAAAAAACGACCGATTTACCAATCCACCTTCGGGACGTTAAGGATATCAAATCCGGGTATTTAAAGTGTTCGGCTTCTGTATTAGCTGTTTTTGTCTTCGTTTCCTCTCGTTTGCTTAACATTTTCGTCAAGATGGAAACAGATCTTTGTCGACTTTTTTTAGGAATATTCTGTTCACTCTCTTTCTATCTGCCTAACTTCGTACCTTTCGCGTGATCTCACCTTTTGCTAGGAATGTGTGTGTGCGTGTGTGTGTGTGCACTGCTCTCTGCGTGTCGCTGCTGTACAGTGAAATATTCACCAAAAATGTTCGCTCATGGCGACGTCGATTGGCCATTCCATCCTCATATCATCCTGCTATTGTCCTACCGGCCACACCGAACCGATAATGGTGCGATAAATTTGCATCGGAAACCTTTACCCGCTGTACGCGCCACCCGGGGCGAAAGGGGTCACAACTTCTACGAAGTACCAACACGTCTTTTTTTTGTTTTGGTTTGTTTTGCTTTCGTTTTGTTTTTATATGTATATCACCTGGGCAGATAAACAGTGTGAAGTAATGTAGCGCTTCGTTTGTTTGTTTGTTTGCTTTGTTTGGGGGGGAGGGGGGGGGGTATTAATCGCTCGGACTGGGGGTGTTTTTATTTTTTTGTTCACTGAACCTCACCTATTTGAAATTCCATTTCAACAGCCCGTGCGTGCACGCCATTCACCCGCCACACGCATTAACACGTATGTACACGATTAATTGATCCGCGAGCGCGAACACGCCACCACCCTGCGCACTTAAAAGCGTACAAACATTTTTTTTTCTCTCTGCCTATATTGGGGCTATTTTTTCTTCACATTTTATCTCTTGCTTGTCTTTTTAAACGGTAAACAGTTTCGTTAGTTTCACACTATCTTCACTTCTTGCCGACAGTTTTGGGTCGTCTTATCTCGTAGGAAATTATTTTACAACAAATTACGCTGGTACGACACGCACGGCTCACTATCACACCCGCTTACATACACAGTCACCCACACATACGAGACGCATTTACAGGATATATTGTACAAAAAGGGGTTTAGGTGCACACGCTGTGTTTCAGTGCGAGATTTCGATCAACATTCCAGCCGTGGTTCGATATTATCCTTTACAGTTTTTGTTTTTAAATATAAAGTATTAGTAGTAGCAGTAGTGGTAATAGTAGAAGTATTAGTAGTGGTAGTGCTTGTTTCTTTGTGTATGTGTATCAAGATTATGTGTATTGGTTATCATTCCGTGTGGTTTCTGTGTTTGCCGTGTGTGAGGAGTGAGTTTTGGTTTCTTCACTTCTTTCTGTGTTTTTGTCACCTTTTTTTGCTCCTTAATATTCCAATAGTTGTCCAACTAAGCTGCCTTTGCCAAAGATAACCCGTCGTCATGCTGGTCTTTGGATAGAGAGATCTCTGTATTGTTGGTTGTTGTTTCTTTTTTTTTTCTTTTCGTTTCGTGTCTGTTGTTGTTTTGCTTCGTCAAAAGGTTTATCGGTTGGTTTGAGACTTTTTTTTTTGGTTATGGTTGTGGTTTTTGTTCTTCTTTCTTGTTTTGTTTTTTGTTTTGCTTCTTTGGTTTTCGGGAGTGCTTGTCCACTCTGCCTCCCCCTGCTTGCTTGCTTTTCTTTCCCCATTTTCCACCAGCATCGGGCATTTCCAGCCCGTTGCTACGGCCACCGTTATTGAAATGGGCGACGGAACATCGGCCTACTCAACATAAGCTGTGAGCGTGAGAACGGGCGCTCTCCTTGGAAAGTCAATCGAAGTTATTAGGAGAACAAAAAAGAAGCAAACGCATCGCGGCCCTCACAGTAGGCGATGGCCGACCGGGTAAGATCGGTTAATCAGATAAGCCTAGTTTCATGCATAAATTCGCTGCACGTGTATGGTGAGTGTTCGCAGTGGTAGTGGGGTAGATGGAGTGACGGGCCTTGCGTGTGACGCATCTCTGAAACTCTGGACCGGACAAAGGAAAAGCTCGAACACGGATGGCAGCCCGAGTGGGACGCCTTTTACGGCGAAGTGGGTGTAAGCGAAGGCAGATTTGCAGCTCCAGCGAGGGGGAGGACCAGGGCAGATTCTGTCCGCATATTTTCTTCCTCTTCTTCCTTCTCCTCCTCTTCTTCTGCTTCGTCCTCTTCCTACTCGCGTGTGTGTGTGTGTGTTCATGTCATGCAGCGCACATACACCAGGGCAACTTTTTGAGGCAGCTCGCTTCCGTGTTATATGATGCTTTCGCGGTTCCGCTCCAGGTCTTCGGTTTCGTTCTCCTGGCTGACGCTCGACGCGGACGAGGCGCCACAGATCTGCATCTCGATCTCGGCCAGCCGGTGCTCGACCTCCCACTGCTGCTGGGCCAGCTTCGCGTTGAGCGTAAAGTTCTCCGACTCGACCGTGTGCAGCCGCTCGCGCAACCGCTTGATCTCGCCCTCGAGCGCCTCGTGCGATCCGAGCAGCGGCGTCGCGCCGGACGATTCGATGTGTGTCAGCGAGCCGCACGGTGGTCCTGCGCCGATGGGGGAAGAGTGGAGGAGAAGAAGAAGAAGAAGAAAAACAAGGGTTTGCATTAGGCGTGTGAAGGATACCTCGAGTTTGACGTTTGGGGTTATAGCTCATAGAAATTCAAACCAAAAAGGGATTAGTTTATTTAGGAATAAGTGTTAGATATTAATATGATATAAAACTGGAAATCCTTATAGTCAAAAGATTTTGTATCTGACATTTTACCAATTGAACTTGATATCAATACAAACAATCATAATTTTAAGACAATAGGAACGATGTTGCCTTTAATTGGAACTATGAAGTTAATTTTTGGAGTTCTGGAATGATCACAATATTATGATGATAAACATTATATTTATTTAAATATCTACAATAATTATGCATGTGTAAAAACTGGATTCGACAAGAAATGTATGTGAACTACTTGTAAATATGTGTAATTGTTGTATAGATAAGTAAGGCGGGTGTTTGAATAAATAAAAAAAAGACTCTTGAATACTTTACTACTCATGCACAATAATGTTACCGTCTAAAATACTATAGAATTGGTGCGAACAGTACTGATATCTTTATGTAGATGTGCAAAAAGAAACGCAAAAATAGTTTAATATAATTGTTATTAAACTAACACTGTGTTAACTGTTTAGTATTTGCCTTTTCAAACTACTTGTGTGACGCTTTTGTGTGTCGTTTGTTCTGTCCCCAAGCTTCAACTACTGCCCCCTCCCACACTTACCTGTCCGGCATGGTTGGGATTGGGGCCGGGCGAGATGGGAAGCCGTCCGGCTACGGGGCCGCTCCTCCGAGCTGTGCACGCTCGGGCTGATCGACCCAGGCGACTGGGGCTGCCGGCTGCTACAAACATCGCCCCGGTGCGACCGTGGACTCGTGATGCGACTGGGATCGAGATAAGGAGAGAGAGAGAAAGAGAGAGACGCCGGGATAGGTCGGTTGCGCTCGTCAGACACCGTGGCGGTCCCCGCAAAACACACACACTTACCTGCTAGCGGGCGGTGGGTACGAGGGCGCCATCATCGAGCCCGCCGACGTGATGGCCGTCGTGGGCGATATCCACATGTCCTCGATCGTGGTGCGGCCCTTCGTCTCCACTAGACCTGGTGTCGATTGGCAGCGTCCCATAGCAACTTTAGTAAATTAATCACAAAAATAGGCACACAGTTAACACAGTAACACTCTAAGGAAACAACCGGAAACACGGAAATACGGTTACACGGACACGGATAAAGCAGCGCGAGCGAAAGGCCAGGCAAAAGCAAGCGTGTGACATTTTCGCCCCAGTTTGGTTGTTTGGAGGTTAGGTGTAGGGCAGAGCAATCAGTGCTGCAAAATCCATGTCAGCGTCACGTACTCAATTGTGATAATCAGAGGTGAGACTCAAACAGTTGTTACAACCATCACATGCTTGGTGACATTTTGTACAACCAACTCTTGGTCATTCACTTGGTCGCGACATTTTCTGTTGGTGATCATCACGATACTCATGGAAGATATTCGGTGTGTGCGAGTGGTTCCAAGAATCCAAATGAACATTTTTTCTCGCTCTGTTTGACCTGACAGACAATCAAAGTAGACAGAGCAAGAAAGCATGCTCATTTTCTTGCTTGGGACCACATGCCAAATATATTCCAAAAAATTCATGATTGGAATGTCATGTCAAATGACCGGCAGAAAATGTCTTGACTAAGTGACTGGCCAAGAGTTGGATGCTAAACAAAATGTCACCAAGCATGTGATGGTCGCAACAACTGATTGAGTCTCATCTCTGATCATCACGGTGTACGTGAGCTGATTTGAGCTTCTTTTCAGTCATGAGTGTTAATTGACTGAAACAGTGGCATTTGGCAACACTGTTCACAGCCAAACAAAATCATGATTATGCTTGTGACGGCATTAAGCTTAGCTTGTTAGTCAGAGTACCGCATGAGACTCAAGCACTCGCATGTCGGTCTGGCATGTCACGACGCACTTTCATTGAGTATCAGCAATGAACATCAAGCTTCAACGGATATGTTCAATGTTTTCTGTGGTAATTATCACATTACTCTCATGACATTTTGTGAGAGTGGCTCTGTCAAAAAGCTTTTCAAACCCATTTTTAATACCAAAAAATTAATTCAAAATAACATTTGATTGATCAATCCATTAACGTTTTGAATGAGTCAAAGGAAAATGTGTGGATTTTTTATTTATTTATTTGTTTCATGTTTCTTCAAAGCACTTATTGTCATGCTCAAACTATAAAAAAACTACTATACCTTTAACATTTACCCAAACCATAAAATTTAACGTTCAAATTCGAACACTTCCACTTCAGTTGCCTCAAAAAAGGTAACAAATCCGATGTGCTCATGCTCATTACCCCTCGCACACTCGCACAAATATTAGCCGGGCTGCAGGAGAGTTGCAAATTTAATATAACCATTTACGGGCAAAGTGTTCTGCGGGCTTGTGGGTTTGGGTGGGATATAGCGAAACGCCCGGGTGACACTTTCTTTGTTGACCTATTTGTGGCTAAAAACAGACAAAGGGGTGAGGAAAGAGTGCAACCCGTGGGAGAGGGGTAAATGCGTTCAGATCTATCTAGACACCTCCCGGTGTCCCAAAGCAAGAGCCGGCTCGACAGAAAGCTCTACAGATAATAGCAACAGAAGCAGGAGCAGCAGCACAACCAGCTAAAGCAACAGTATCAGCATAAAGAAATATATGAAGGTTATGTCACCGTCGGCCAAAAACGCAACATCAAACGCCGACCGTGGTGTACAAGGGTGAAGCAAAACGAAACAGAACACGCAACCATAATATGTCACGAGCACGTCCTCGAGAACGATGAAAGGAAATAATCAGCACGAGGTTCGTTCTGTTTGAAGCGAAAGCGAAAACACAAGACCATCGAAGCACAAGCGTGTTTTGTGACACGAGTTTGGTTTTGCAAATTTTGGTGCATGAGAGAGCATTTCGGTGCCGGTGGGGTACTAGTGGCTCTTCGTAATCGCCATTCGCTCAAGCTGCACGGAGACTTTCTATCCAACCGAGGAATTGGACAGGAGTTGGATATGAAATGTTGATACCTTACTATTGTACCATTCTAATTATTTAATTCATTATTTAATGGGAGTGCAAAGGCTGGGAAGGCTTTTTGCCAAATTAGTTTGCACTATCTTTTTATTTGCCAAACAAATATACAAGGAGCGTTTCAGGTATTTCATCAATTTTTTAGTAAATTTGTACAATCCGCTCTACTACAAACCAAACAAGGTAGAAAATCAGCAAAATAAAGCGAAATAAATCATACACAGCCGTGCCAAAAAGAGTGAAAGTTCAGCAGATTGCAGCACTTCAGGCGCATAGCAAGTAACGCAAACAGAAGCGTAACGTAACGAAACAGGTGCAAAAGCAAAGCGCGTAACACGTGCTCGTGTGAAGTGGGTGCAAAATCAGCGCAGCTGCAACAAATGTCCTGAAGTCAAACGCTAAACACAAAATCTAAGCGAAACATGCTCCCACGCCGAAAAAAAAAGCAGACAAAATTATAGCCCAAATGAAAATAAAAAGAAGAAGCAAACGAACACGTGTGTGGCGCATGCAGGTTATTGCAGCGTTCTGTACAAGCCTTGTCCATGTCCTCCGGAACGTGTGTGTGTGCGTGTTTTTTTGTTGGAGGATAACGAGCAAAAGCATAAACCTACCCACGCGGCAAAACATAGCCCGCCTCCCACGCACGCATACCGGTTCATCACGGTGTTTTGTGTGTGAATTGTCTTGCAGATATTTTGACATCGCAAGACACACACAAAAAAGAAAGCTTTAGCTTGGAAGCGAATGATACTAGTACTACTGTCACTACTACTTCTACTACTACTATCACTACCATTATTACAAGTGTTGCTACTGGCCACCCCTCCCCTTCTGTCAATCCCACAGACACACAAACATACATTTACACACACACACACACTCACTCACGCATTACCTTTTTCCAGTGGCGCCTTCTTGTACTTCTCGAGCCGCTTCACCGCGATCGCCTCCAGCCGTACGCGGGCCGCCGGATACTCCTTCAGCACGTCCCACATGTCCTTTTTGCTCAGCACGAACAGATCACTGTAGCCGACCGAGCGGACGCTTGCCGTGCGTCGGTTTCCTGCGTGTAGTTGACCATTTTGGGTTGGCCATTTTTTTTTTGGGAGCAGTATTGAGAGGAGTGCAAAGGAAAGGGAGATAAGGGGGTGGGAGGGAGGCAGATTTTGGCCACCATTTCGGGCCCCACAAAAGGAGATAATAAGGTATTTCGGCCGGGCAGAGCCGGGCGGCAACCAGCGAAGCAAAATCGACGAAATGGTTTTCCGTTTCGGATTTTCCGATCACACACACACACACAAACACACAAAATACCGGAGATTGGTGTTAATTCCGGTAACGGTGGTCCGATGTGATCATGTGTGATTTTTTGGTGTATAGTCGTGTGAGTGTGTGTGTTTTTGTGTGTGTGTGAAAGAGTGTGTTTTTTTTGTTCGATTGCCATTTGAGAAGATTAAATATTGTTATTATTGTTGTTATCATCGTGTGCGATGTAAGTGTGTGTGTGTTTGTTTGTGAAGAAAGTGTCGTGCGATTACGTGGAGCGTTTTACGCCATTTGCCAGTCCAGCGGGGTGGGGAGACAGCACCGAGCGTCGACGGGGGTACCGATGGTGTGGGTGGTCGCGTAACGGGAGGCGCAGCCAAGCCGGAGCGAAGAGAAGAGAAACAAAATAATCCGATTAGTTGACGGACGACACGTACGTCGGTCGGTTGGTCGGGGAAGATGATGAGTGAAAAACGGGTGGTGGGTGGGTTCGTTTTTTTTTTGGTTTTGGGGTAAGGTTCTTGGGGTTTTTTTTTTTCGGTGATAAAATAGATGATTTTCTTATAGCAAATGTACGAATGTTGAATGTCGACAAAACGTTTGGGCATATATAGAGATATACAAAGAGCGAGAGACAGTGTTAAAATGGCAAAACATTGTGTGTGTAGGATAAAGCAAGGTAAAAAAAGAATAAGAAACGAAAAGAGCGGAATACAAACGAAAAGGATTACCAGCGACGGAGAAAAGTGTGTAAGAGAGAACAAATTTTGCGATGCGACACATAGAGAGAGAGAAAGAGAGAGAAAAAACAGTGTGTTTGAAATTTGATCACCGACATATGAGAAAATTAAGTGTGAACAATCAATCAGACCATTAGAGATGAATGAAACAAACAGAAATAAAAACAGATATAAGTAAAAGAAAGAATACGAAAAAACACAAATTAAATAAGGATGAATTAAAAATTTAAAATAAAAAGCATAAAACACAACTATAAATCAAAGGATAACAACTTGTAAAAGAGTATGAAAATTACTAATAAACCATTTTATTACCAGCAACAGTGGCAAATTTTGAACAATTACCAAAAAGAAACTTGAATAAAAAGTTTCCAAAAGTAACATTCAATGTTTGCTGTCAAAATAACAGCGACAACAGTTTAAATGGAAAGCTATTTATAGAATTTCCTTACTTTTTCTGCCTACGCTAAACTACATTGGTATTGCAATACCAAATGAGAAAAATCCTTCTTTAAAATGACATTAATTATAAATGGTGCAAAAGACACATAAAAAAGCACCTTCAAAGAACCATTCCAAGGAAAAATATGCCCCCCGTGCTTCTCCACCGGTGACAAAGCGTATGGAACAGAGTTCGATGCAATTATGTTCCCATTAGCAAACTACTACTAGTAGCACGATTCGTAAGCGAAGTGGTACCGAAACCACCTAATTAGCAGCAGGTGGATTAGCACCGATTGATTAAAAATATGCAAATTTCCAACCCACTCGGCATTCGGAAATGGTTCTCGGCGGTTCGGGGGACAAAAAAGAAACACGATTTGCGTCACACAGACTTTTTCTCTGTCCGGAGCAAAGAAAACAGTGAAAAGAAAACAGATAAAACGGGATAGCGGAAAGTACATCTATTAAGCGGTATTAGATATTTATACGATCTTTTAATTGAACAAAGATCGGTCGGGTGGTGGTGGTGTTGAAGATGAGTCTCCATAATTAAGGAAACTTTTGCAACCACAAAACCCTCTCCTTCTGTCTTTCCTTTAATGTCGGAGCGATGTAATCAAGCGCGGGTACGTTTGATTAGAGGCGTGGATCTGCTCCCAAGTCTCAATCGCCCTTCAGCGCTCAACTACATCAAAGACCGAGCGTTTTGGGCGGTATCGATGACATCTGGTACAGTTTTAATAATTTATAAATTCAAACATTACTCCCCGGTATCAATTAGAAGGACAGCAGTGCGTTAAAGAACCATTAGCGGCCAAAACGAAAGAAAAAAGGGATTTTCGCAAAAGGCGCAGCAAACTTGGCCCAACTTGCTCAACTGGAAAGCACAAATCTAATAGAAAAACACTCTGAAAAGTTATGCGCGAAAGCCATCATATTTATCCGAAAAGGGAGAGAGAGAGAGAGAAAAAAAAACGGCCCCACTCTCTAAGAAGACCCAACACGAGCGGCGGCGTCGGTTGGATGTCTTTTCGGCAGCGTGAATGGCGGTTTAATTTTAAATGATTACGTTTTCATTCCGGGCCCCGCCATGAGAATAACCCGCAAACGGCGGTGGCACGGTTCAATCAACGGTGGAACGTGCGCGTTCGCCTCATGCATACATCGCGCCGGCGGAGGAAAACCACCAACGGTTTAATTAAATTCATCCCATTCGCCGTATGGATTGGGCGGCGAGCGAACGAATTGAATTGTTCAATTATGTGAACCGCGTGCGTCGTCGTTGCGCCGTCGTTGTCGCAGAAGGGAAACTACATGTTGATGAGCCCGATATGCGAACAAGTGACATAATTGGGTGCCAAACTCTCGCCCACCGCCCACCGTCACCCGTTGCTGCCTAGATTGCACACACAAACGCACACGCGCGCTCGAAACATATGTGAAACGGGGAAGGCAAATATGCTGAGCAGCAGCTACAAATTCGATGTAGATAAAACTGCTTGCCAAAAAAAAAGGAGAAAGGACAAAGAGTTGTAATGTCGGCAGTTTGCCATTTATGCAAACAGCGTTTGTGTGCACATACGCATACACACACTCAGTCGAGTGGGAGTGTAAAGCTGTGTAAAATATGGCATTATCACTGAATGTTTTGCGATTGCCAGGTTTTTATTTCCCCTTTTTGTTTTAGAGAAACTCAATTAAAATCTTTGCCTGAATAGAGCGCAAGAAGAAGGTCAATTAAAAGTATATTAAATATTCTTAGTGGCATTTTGTCAAATCGACAGATAAATCTCAATAAAATGCAAAGAATGTGCCCTCAATTGTCTCCAAAAAGTGCCTTTCTCTTAAGTTAAAGAACACCTATCCTGATTGGAAGAAATTACTTAACGTTACCACTAATACCACTAGCCTATAACACCTAGCGCCCTCTGTGTCCACTCGTAATCGGTAGACTGCTGACCAGTACGGAAGTAAGTCTTCTGGTAGGTAAAAAAAACCATCAGCTTTTACCACTACCATGCAGCATTTAAGCTGCTTTCTTCCGGATCAAAAACAGATTTTGGGAAGATAGCATTTTCTTAGCAGGAAGGCTAGGTCTGGCGTTGTATAAAATGCGCTTGGATTGGTTTGTTTTTTTCCCCCATTTTCCATCTAACCACATGCACCTTTATGCATGCCTGCATACGTTCGTTAGATATGCAATTGCCGTAAGTTGGCTTTGAACCGAACGTTCCCTAACGTAACAGGAGATGTAACAACTTTAAGACATCCTGCTCTGCTTGCCAAGCTAATGATAACAGTTCACCATTTTACCTTCCTTTAGGTATGGTATTAGGACAAAGAATGACTTTCCTCTTGCTCTCTTGTTCTTCTTGAACGCTTTTTCCAAGCACAAAGGCAAAGCACCGCAAAGGCATTAGAGTGCGAAGAAGCAAAAACAAATCCCCGGCCCAGCTTACACAAGCAGAGCAGAGCCCTTTCGTTCTCCGCATTAGATTATAGTTGATTAATCTGTGGGAATTGAAATTAAAATGCTAAACGCTTCCAGGCCCCGGCTTTGGCTAAGAGGGCGATTTTGAGCGATTCCGGTTTTGAGCTGCAACAAGTAACGATCGGGTAAATCGGATTTAATTGTGATTTAAATTGCTGCTCCGGTCCAATAAGCATCTCCTTCAATGCATATTCCCCAAGAGCACGTTCCGAAAGCATTGCAACGTGGTGGGGTGGAAAGCTGTTGTTTCTAGCCCGTTTGTTGCATAGCAGCTTACTGGGAAACCGATTAATAGGTAGGAAGATAATTAAAGCACTCGTTGTCGTTGGGGGGACAGTGTGTCGATGCGAGATTCCGGAAGGCTCTCACACAAAACACACCTATTTAGCTGCTAAATCTGAAAGCCTTTTCTGATGTGAATAAGTGTATGTCCTGAAGGGATTATCTGCCGGAAGCCCCCGGCAGGGCAAAAGTGCATTTAATTGTAGTGCCAAACGAGAGCAGCAATTTCCCGGCTACGACAGAGCGTTTGTAATCCTTTCTAAGGTCATCAAACTGTATTGTTGGAGCAGGATGCTAAAGTATGCTTTCGTTCTCTTTTGCAAACTCTTTATAAAATGACGTAGGATTTCATACATAAATAAAGCAAAAAAATATATTTCTAATAACAAACAAAATAAGGACAATATAAAAGTAAATTGTGCATTATGATTGAATTGGGTGACAAATTTTCATTTTCGATTAAAATTGAGAGCTAAAAAAAATATCAACCATCTAATCAAGTCAAGTTCAAGCATCAAATCTACGCATCCATCCAATCGCGTTTAAATTACTGTCCACCAAGATGCAACAAGACTTCGGGAAAAGCTAGCTTTAAAGTCGCGGAAAAGGATTCTCCTCCAAAACAAAAATGGAGAGTAACAGAAGTAAACACAAAACAAAAGAAAAAAAGGAGAATCACATCGAAAAAAGAAGAGGAAGGAATAAGAGTAGCAAAACAAAACATTGAAATCGGTGCATGAATGAGAGAGAGAGAATATTGCTAAAAGGTATCATGAGATGGTTTAAGGTGTAACATGTACGATAAGATTGGCAAGAAACATCATACGGATATGACTTTCAATGTATAGATGTGTATGTGAGTATGTGTAAGTGTATGAATATTTTTAAATTCTTTGGTAAGGTATTAATAGCCAAGCAAAGCTTCCACTGAACAATAGTTATTGATTAATATAGTGACTTTTTTTTTGGTTTGGTTTGTTTCTGTTTGTTGCGAATGGTTTTGATAACATTTTTACTTTCGTTTCGTTGTTTGCTACGCATTACTTCTACAACATATGGACTGACTCAACAGAGTATGATTGCTCCTGTGCTGCGCAGGATCTCACAGGGCTTAGCGCGCACACTACGGGTACGAGAGTTGTTTTTCGAGCTAACGTAGGGATGGGCATGGGGTAGAGCAAAGGGGGATCGGGAAACGGATAATGGCAAACACAACAACACTGCAAGGCATAAACAAAATGGTCACAACACTAGCGACGTCAGACTAACTCTGCTAGGGTAAAACAAGTACTGGTTTACGCTTTTGACTGTAAACTGTTCTAAACGGACGGCTTGATCGAGGGTCGATCGCTGCCGCTATGAACGAAACATGAAAAAAAAAACAGTTTTTGGTTGTACGGAAATGCCAAGATTGGGAGGCCGTAAGGGTTTCCTAAACTACACAATAAGAGCTTTAAAGACATAGCGTTAGCAGAGTGAGAGAGAGAAAAGGATAGAGAGAGAGAAAGGGAGAGAGAGAGAGAGAGAGAGAGAGAGAGAGAGAGAGAGCGAGACAGATAGAAGGAAAAGATAGATCGATAGATAGACAGACAATCATCCACAGAAAGGATGAAGTTGTTCATTGTAGAGATAAAATGGAAGAAAAGGCACACAAAAGAGAAACATTATCGTTCAAACGAAAAATCAAAACAAAACTGCATTACATTCTTTGGTCATTCAACCATTGAACGAACGGGGAAAATTGGAAAATCGGAAAAAGCTTAGCGCATTTGGTCTTGGAGTTTAGTAGACGTGGAGTTTCATGGGTTTAAATTCGGCCGGGAAATGGTACACGATACACAAAGATGTAGACAGAGAGAGAGAGAGAGAGAATAGCGCTAAAGAGAGCGAGAAAAGGAGCAAGGAAGAGAATGGGGTGGTAGGGGGAGTATATGGTTTGAATTGTTTCGAGTTCTAGCTACATTGAAATATCATTAGCATATGGTATTACGTATTAGTAAAAAGTAAGGAAAAAGTAAGTCTCCTAGCTTTTGACCTCCGCCGTTCCGTGCCATGTTGCGCTTCGTGGAGGGGGGGAATGTTGCGCGTTTTTTTTGGAGAAAGTGTCCTGTGTGCCCCGTTCGCTTTTCAATCTTTCTCACAAAGCAATGCAACCAGTACTGAGTGAGTTTCGGTCATTTTTTTCTTCTTTTTTGTTCTTTGAATTTAATCTTCTTCTGCTTCTGGTCGACGTCGGTGGTCGAGTTGTGAATGGGAACCAGAGATTCGAAGATTCGCGAAACTGGTACCACAAATCTAGGCAATTATCAACATTCCAGTTGCAAACTATATGCGTACGCTTCGATTTTGAATTAATTTCATTTCATTTCTTTTTGACTTTTCGACATTTTGGCAATTTTTTTTTTTTGAAACGATGAATGAGAGAAAGATACAACGTCAATAACAACAGTATTTTGCTTGGCTATCATATTTACCGAGCGCTTTACCTGCCGTACCCATGTTGAGGATACTGATCTCGCCGAAGTACGAGCCCGCCTTCAGGGATGCCATCACCGTCTTCCCGTTGTCGGCCACCACCTGCAGCCGGCCCCGATTCACTATGTACATCTCCTTGCCGACCTCCCCTGTTTGGTGGTTGGTGGAAGATGGGAACATGGTGTGTTACACATTACACGGCGGTTTGCTTGCGGCAGCATGCACCAACAACAACAGCGCACAGGAAGGTCGCCCGTCCGTCCGTCCGTTGTATAGCAGTCGCGTCCCGTCCGTCGTATAGCAGTCGAGTAAAACTTGTCCAAACAATAACTCCTCGCGAAAGGAATGTGGGAGCGCACCAACCGCCAACTATCCGCGCATGGGTATACAGTTTTGGAAACATTCCAAACGCGTTGCGAACGCTCCGAGCAAACATGTGGAAGCCGGTATCCGTGTCTGCACGTCGTCACGGGGGAGGCGTGGTGGGTTTTGGCAGAGTTGTTCCCTCCGGGGGTTTTCCCGCATCAAAATCTAATTGTTCCGACCCTGATACGTTAGCATAGAGTGAAAACAAGCGAAAGAAAAAGACACCTTACCGCACCGCACTCCCAACCGCGCATAATTTCGCACTCATCAGCGAACGTGCAGGCGAACATTGTTGAAAAGGAGTGATACACACGGTACGCGGCACACCGTACTACCCTTCGACTAAGACGCTTTCGCTTGACGCGCTAGATTAAGATGTGCAGCAGGACAAAGATAGTTTGGTTTTGGGATAGTTTGCGATCCTCCCATCCCTTTTGCGGAAGCTTTTTTTGTTTGTGGGACAGCGTTTTGCGCATGCAAGTCACGTTCCAACCCGCCGGGTTCGCGCGGGGACAAAAGCGCCCGGAAGCGGTCCAGCGCCAGCGTGCGCAAGAAAACTTACCTTTGCGACAGATGAAGTCACCGGGAGAGAACAGGACCGGTCGAAGTTTTAGCACCAGCTCGCACAGGAATCCCGCCTCGGTATTTTGAAATATTTCTACTCGCTTAAGTGTATCTAAATGAACATTTATAGCTATCTCAGCCTGCAAAAAAAAGGAGAAGAGATGCCGTGTAATGGGCACGAGATGTGTGAGAAGACGGCCACGTGGGTTGGGCGCCAGGTTTAATGTAATCGAATTGCGCGCGGGTTCGCATCGCAACCCATGAATATAATCCGCCAGTGCCGTCATCGATGGAGTGGACACTATTTTTTTCTCTTCTCCGTCCTATTATCCTCTCGGGCAGCTCTCCCTTACTCACCTTTAATTTATCAGGAAGACATGATACAGCTCTCTCCTCGTCCGAGCACTTTTGCGTCAGCCAGAGGTAATCAAACCATTTTATGACTTTCACCTGTAGATGGTTGGGCACCCTTCGCATCCGCATGTAGGTCTTGACACCGTCCAGCTTGGCTGTAGAGTAAAAGAGAGAGAAAAGGAGAGATAGAGTGATGAAAAAACGGGAGATAAGGTGGAAAGATGTCGGATAGTGTTTGAGTGGTTGCTTGCTAGGTTATTTTGATCCTGAATCTCCGTCCCCGTCCACCTCTTTTGGTGGAATCTGAACGGACGGCCACTCCACGGATAGTGTCACAGAACGGGGGAGCAAATGGAGAGATCAATGGGTTGATTATAAATAGAGCAAACAGTATCGGCCACCCGAGCAGACGGCCGGTGGACCTGGCCAGCACCGAAGCCACCGGCCGGTGAACCAACTGGTGAAAGGACCAAGTTAATCAAACGCATTAAGCTTTTGACTCCCCGGGAGGTCAGCAATGAAACCGTTGAGCAGCAGGCTGCCCGAGTGTGTCACAACGATGACGCCATCTCGGATAGGCGAGGGAAAGGGAAGCTTCCGGGACACTGCTGGCTGTGCTTTGATTAAAAACGATTACCCGTGGGATCGTGAGCCGCACAAGAGTGAAAGCGTTCTCGCTGAGGGAGGAGATACGTCCCTACGCCGTACGCTGTGCCGTCGATATATACCGTGTTACGTCATGGCACGGGCGGGTTTTTTTTTTGTTGCTTTGTCCCGCCTGACCCTATCGTGCTGCTGCAGTAGCTTCTTTGTTGCACTTTTAATGCATCACGCTTCGAAAGATAATGCCGAGCAATTGTTTCTCGACAGCACAGCAGACCATCTTCCTCACGATGCTGCGAAGATGTAACGGCGCACACTGGCGCAGGTTTTATGTGCGATGGTGTATCCGTCCCGCCATCGGCGCTTACCTTACAATATTGCAGCAAGCTGGTCGCTGGCTGGCACGTTCCGGCTGAGTGCAAACGGATGCAGTTGCTTCTGCTTCTGCTTCTGATGTGCTGCGGCGGGGAGTTAAGTTGTCCGACATTAAGCAGAGTTTATGACACTTATCTTTTATTATGCTTGTGCCCCGGCGCTCGACCCACCGGCAACAGTACGGAATGGGGATGCATTACACATCGACCACACTGCATCAATACGGAACGCGACGTTGGCCGCTGCATTATGCCAGTAGTGTAATGGTTTGCAATCATTCTTCCGGCCCCAGAACCATCCGGCATTTTTCTTCGCCGCTAAGCGCTTCCGCCCGGTTCTGCACGGTGGCGCGCTGCAGCACGCTGTGCCAGACATCGATTAGTCGATTGCAGCGCGCAGTACAATGTGTTCTCACCCGGACCGGATTCTTAACCGATGCGATCCATCATCGCCCATCGCCACCGTTGAAGTGGGGGAGTGGAGTGGTGAAACCGTCATTTGTGTCGATAAAACTGTGTACAAATCAGTCGATTGCACCCGCCGAGGGAGGGAGCAAGTGGCGTGTACGTACGAACAAGAACAATGTGCGAACAATGTGTCGTAAGATTATCTGCTCGCAGCGATGGGAATATCTCGCAAGTGCGGTGAAGTGTTAGAATGTAAGTGCGCTTCACTCGATAGATAATCAACAGAGATCAGTTTTCTTGGGTAAGAGTTTTCACGCGCGAGAGTTGCACCATCTTTCGCATCATCTAGCAGTTTTGTATCGAACCCGGAATTATCAATCGGAAAAGGTTGAAGCGTCTGTGTAGAACATATGTTGAGCGGTCGGTTATTGCATTGGAGAAGGAAACATTGTACAGAGTGGGTACATTTTTGTAATTATATCGTAAGCACTAAGTAATCAATTCAACCATAAGGAATTCGTCGAAAAGATTCGAAAAAGAAAGAGAATTCTGTAATGGGTTGATTTTCGGTCCAGATCTTCACAATGCGGCAGATCTTGGAGAAGATGGCAGAATACAAACCAAACACGTACCATCTCTTCAGAGATATTTCAAAGTACCGCAAATGAGAGCAAAGCTAGGGTAAAACCGCTCTTTTATGCGTGAGCTCTTTTAAAATCCTGGCCAAACTGAGAAGGTATGGTAGAACAACTATGAGCAACGTCACTTGTCAGGTGAACGTTGATCATAAAAAGTGCAGAGGCTTTTGCTATCCCCAAAGGCCAGCATCTGTCTCTGAGAGCGCTTTCCAGAACGCGAGGCTGTAGACCTGGGAAACCATCTTCTGCAAGTTAACTCAGATCCCAGCATTCGCTGATGATACAGTTGTCATTGGTTTACAGCTGAAGCTTTCCAAGGAATCCAGTAGGTGACAGAGAACCTAAAATAAAAGAGGCATATAGCAAACTGATGATAACACCACTATCGGCTATACTAAGATATCTAGACCTGCGAAGGGGTGACGCACTTTTGCAGTCGTCCAGGATTTCACCTATTTTGGGTCAAAGGTCAGAACCAACAACAGCGAGCGATTCACCTCAAAGTATCTGTGGCGAGCGAACAAAGCTGGGACTATATCGCACCTTTATAGCCAGCACTCACATACGCCACTGAGAGGACGATGCTTAGAATGATTTTTGGCTCGAAATATATGTGTGTATAAGGATAATGGATGAGCCACCACAACAACGAGCTCGTCAGGATCTGGTGGGTTGGCCATGTTATACACAAAAACCGAAAGATCCATCCCGTAATTATTCTCCAGGCTGTCCACAAGGACCGAGGTAGAGATGTAAGATCAGATCCCAATTCGTTCAAAAACTCTGGATCTGTAAATTGAGCGAGTGAAACATGCATCAGTTTTTGAACATACTTCTCTGAGAGAAACAGAGGCGAATCATCGAATGCGTGAAATGAGCAAGTGAGCAGGTAACGTGCATCAGTTTTTGAAAGATCCGAATCACCGCATAGATGTTTCCCAAATTTTGCTATCGTAATATATGACATTAATAAAATTCAACCAAAAAAATATGGGTACATACATCGTGGGAACGAACTAAACAGCTATGGGAAACATCCAAACAAAATTGGGAAACAACCAAAAATTCTTGGAGAAACTCTGTAAAAGATGTTCTCTTCCTCTTTTGCTGCTTTAACTGATAGGTTTAGCAGAGAACGACTCGATCGGAATTGAGTCCATCTTCAAAAAGATCCGTGTTTAGTACCTCTAGACCGATGGGTTAACGCGCACGACTTAACAACATGCCCGTCATAGGTTCAAGCCCCGTATAGACCGTGCCCCCATACGTAGGACTGACTATCCTGCTATGATAATCAAAAAGTCACTGAAAGCCTAGCCCACAAGTGAGTACAGGCAGGCCTTGGCCAACAACGGTGGTTGTGCCAAAGAAGAAGAAGAGGACCTAATCTGAAACCGTGTGCCTTTTTTGTTTTTCTTAGCAGTGTTTTTGGGATCTTTCTTTTTGTGAAGCATCTCATTAAGCATTTGTACAGTGCTTATGTTCATTTGAGAAACATCGACTGTTGATGGCGATGGATCGCTTTCGTAGAAATCTCCCAAAAATTAACCAACGACCTTGCTCAACCAAACATTACAATGCATTGTTTCACATCGTAGAGCAACATTTCCTTCAAAAGACCCAAAATCCCCCAATTTTTTGTTTCGTTCAACCGTACTCTTCCATTCATGGAACGCTACAGAATCATTTTGCAAAAGCTAAACAGCTCACTCGAACCACGATCGAACCAATATATTGCTACAATGTCACGTACTTCCCGGTACGCCAAAACGCCACGGCGTAAAATAAAGTGAACCTCACGAAAAATTATCCCACATGAATGCGGTTAGTTGTCGGGTTTGTATGCGGGCGGGTGTGAATTAATCGACTTTTAGCCTCGTTTTTTTTGCCAGGAGAAACAGACTGTACATACCGACGACGGAACCGTACCTGCGCTGACAAATAGAGCCCTGGTCGTCTGAGAGCTGCTGGGTGGGGAGCATTTCTCCGTGCCAGGGTTTCCCATTTCACCGTGCGCCAATTATCGTCGCATTGATTCCCGACATGTTGGTTCGGCACGCTCCGAACAGGGTGAGATATGGATAACTTGCGATAAATCAAAGCGCCCGGTTTTCCGCAATCCTCACCTCTGCTCCACTGCACTGCTCTCGGTCTGCTCTAATTATCTGCCATTTGATCCCGTGAGCGATACTACCACCCCAACGTGGTAGAGGGTTACCGCCCGTGTGTGAAGCGTAAAGGGGATAAATCGCAAACACGGAATAACGGTACCGAGCACAAAGCAACAGCAGCAGTATAAGGCAACAACGAAACAGAAAAAACACACACACACACACTCACACACAAAAAAACAACTAAATTTTCCGAACCACTTTTTGTGGCAGTTAAAAACACATGCTGCGTGTTAGTCACATCCTTTCTCCCCGAGCGAAACGTGCCCATACGAACGGTGTGTGTGTGCTGCTATTCGCAACGCTTCCCCATCCGATTTCGCCCCATCCGATTATGTTCATTTGGATGATTTATGAAACAAAATCGGTCTCCTATTGATTGGCGGACGCGTCGGAGCGGTTGAGCTGGTTTGGGCTGGTGAACGACGTGCGATGGTCGGCTTGCCCGTTGCGGTGGAAAAAAGCGTTCTCGTTGCGGGCTGAAAAAACGCCACTTAAAACAGTCACAGACCAGGCAGAGGCAGAGAAAAATAGAGAAAAGAAGCAAACAATAATTCCACCTCGCACCACTGACGGAATGCTGTCCGCGGTGACAAATGTGTCAAGCTTTGTTTTAAGCCCTCGGCTGCACCTGGCACCTTTCCTGTTCGCACACATTCGCCACCCTCCCGCAAGTAACGTTTCTAGGACAGGGAAAGGGTTTTTTGTTGCCATTTTGGCCGCGTCACACGATCGTTGTACAGTGTATTTGCTTTCGCTTATTTGACACAATAGCACAGCACGCAGCAACTGTGGCACCGTTGCCACAGCGTTTAATGGCTCGCACCGAAACATAATCGTAACGGGCTCAACACAAACTGACGCCAGTACAGCTCGCGTGGATGGGAGGGATTGGGGGGGGGGGGTGAGGTTCGTTGTTTGATGCGTGCCGATGAGAGGCGTGTACAGCTCCAGTAAATAGAAATGTGCAGTTTTGCACTTTAACAAACCGGGATCACTGGGAAACGTGCATTCGGCGCATTGACGGATGATAGAGCGAAGCTGGTAGACACACAACAACTACCAACCTAAACCTGATTAGTCACTCTTTTGTTCGTGATCTGGATGACACCTGGGAAATGACCCGGAAAGAAATAATTATCACTCAATGCAGAAGGGAATAGATCATTTTGAAGATGCAAATGTCACTTAAAAATAATGTTTCAAGCATAGAGAAGTGTTAAGACACAGGCACGGAAGCCCCATTAATGGCATTAATCTACCGCTTTATTTTAAAGCTTCGCTTTCAAAAGTAACTTGCGATTTTCAAACTAGATTATTTTAGCCTGAAAGCTGAATTAGATTCGAGTACCTGCTCGAAAAAATGTCAAAACATGATAGTGTTTTTGATTCATCGCAAGGTGAATTAGGTGGTGGAATCTAGAATCAAAGTGTATCTAGACCAGGTGGTCTCGTCCCATATAGTTTGACAACTAATTTCTGAAACAAAAAAAGTCCCATTTGACAGAACGGGTGAAAGAGAATAGAAACGTATCGTTTTTCATAGCAGCACATGCGACATTGGTCTCCTCATCGAAGATGTTGCATCGAAACCAAAATGGATGTTAGGTCGTTCAGATTTGATTTGGCTTACAATTGGCAGTGTTTCACTGCTTTGAAGAACTTTTGAATGAATAGAATTAAGATTTTAAGAGTGTTTTGTGTATCCGTTCAGCTACCACAAAGCCTGTTCGAGCAAAAGTGTTCACCCATGCTGTCAAAAAGTGACGTTCAAATTTGGTTATAAAAACCAGTGAGACCACTTGGTCTAAATACACTTTGGAAATTTGTATGCAGGGATTGACAGCTGTTTCCCAAAATATCGTCCAGCAGAAGCGATAAAAATAAACCTGCTAATAACCAATTTCATGGATTTACCCATTTGTATATTATACCCACTTTATTAACTGCTCGAAAACTGCTATTCAATGCATACAGCTGACAGGCTAAAATTTCAGCCTGCGGTCTTAAAAAGGAAAAGGACGTAAGCAGATCAATTCCTTCAACAATAAATAAATGAGGAATGATATTTTCGTGAATCCTAGTCAAAATTACTAATAGTGGCAAAACATAGTTGATAGTTAATAATAGTTGCAAAACATTGTCTCACCATGCCACTACAGTCGTTGGTACTCCTGTTGGCTAAATTAATTTCAAAATTCAAGGCGACTTTTTGTCAATTTTACATTACCACTGCTTCAGCTTACGTTGCAAAAGCTCAGGTTTTGCGAAAGTTGTCATCTCTATTTGGTCCCCACCGTGGGGCACGTGCCTAATAAAGTTACTTTATTGCCGAAACCGAAATCCGCAACACAACATTCCCCATTCACGCATCGTTTACTGTGTTTCCTGTTTTCACTCGAACCCGTAAATGAACTCATACGAATCGTAGAAAATGCTCAACGTTTAAAACGATCAAACGAACTGCGCGCTTGTCCCAAAAACGTCACGCATTTCTATGGTAAAGCATAAAATTTAATCTAAAAGCCCCGACACTTTGCACCGCTCCCTGTACCACCCGGAACCACCAAACCTGAGATGGGATTGGCTGCTATGACGTCAGCAGCACTAAACCGCTGATAGAGAAGAAGAAAAATAACCAACAGCAATCAACAAGAGCAGCAGCAGTTCGCATGTGTGGCGTCGTATCGAAAAACAACACGCCAGTATATGAGAAGCCAGAAAAACACACACACATAGAGTAGGATTATGCTGAAAACGCGTTCGCAATGACGGCAACTCCTCCGACCCGTGCGTGAATGTGCAACGCTTGAAAGGCTGCTCAATGACGTGCGAACGGTGGTGGCCTTTTGTTACCGATGCTGTCTGTGTTTCGCTCGCAGCCGCTAGAGAGCAGACCGATGTTTGATGACGTTTGTTGCGTTTGGGTGCTGGTGGGTGTGGATGGATGGATGGCAAATGCAACAGAGTGCTCGCTCGGGCGCAACAGCAGCAACAGCTACCCCGGGAAAGGTGTGTGCAGTGAGGTACACAGTGTATAGTGTAGCATCTGAGCACGTTTTTCTAAGTAGCCTAGTAGCGGCGCACGCGATCGGTTGTATCGTTCTTGTTCTCGCTGTTTGTACAATTCACCTCGAGGCGGGCACACTGTGCGGACTAGCTGGACTGCTGGCGTCGCGTTGTGTGAAACAAGTGAGTCCGTGTTTGGTCTCACCGTACCTCCGCCGGACACGCTTCGTCGTCCGACGGTCCTGTCCTAACCGGCTGCCGTACACGACCTTGTCCCTTGCTGGCTCTGGCTCACGACAGCGTTCTCTCTCTCTCTCTCTCTCTCTTTATCGTTCATTTTTGTCGGTCTATCTCTTTCTCAATGAACTCGCATATTTGCTAGGGAAGAGGCCAACACACCTCGCCAAACCAACAAGCCAAACTCCCGCCAGTGTGCATTGTTTGTGCTGCTGCTGCTGCTGCTGCTGATCCTATCCATCCAGAACCGACCGAGTTCCTTTGCCAACGACGAGAGGTTCACCGTTTATCCTGCTGTTCCTACTCTCTTTCTCTCTCTATCTCTCTTTGGCTCTCTCTCTCTCTTTCTCTTCCACCCAAACATCTTTCCCTCCTCTTCTACTACTTTGGTCGTGACGTGTACATAACCTACTTTCGGACTGTGGAATAGTACATACGCAAGCTTTTACGCCTTTGCCAACACCACCACCACGGACGCATATAAACAAAGCTCTCGCCGCTTTCCATTTCCGGCCGACCCCCTCCCTGCACGTGGGGAAAACGCACACAAACGCACACACACACTCTTCCGCTGCTTGCGGCTTGTGATGCTAAAAATAGACTCCGGGAATGGTGAAGCCACGGTTGCTCTCGCTCGCCGTCCCGTCGCTCTGCTCTGCTGCTTCACTGTATGTGACGCATCGGAATCGTGGTCGATAAACCGTGCCCCTTTTGTCGACTTGCTGGACTCGTACGATAGCGGGGATGTGCGATGGGGGAGGATGGTTTCCATCGGTTTGGTTGGGCTAAAAATAGCCTCCAACACGATGTCCCACTTTTTTTTGCACATCCCAATTCCAGTGAAATCCCGGGGAACGTAACAACAACAAAAATTGGAACGAGCAGGAAAAGTTTTCACAAAAATGGGGAAGCCCCCATTCCATCTTATTTCATCTTGCTTCTTCTCTCTCGCAGGGCGCTCTCACAGTGGCTCGCTTTCATGTCGTGCCTCCTCGTTTGGACGGTGGTTATTCGTTCCCCACTCGGTCTCTCGTCCACCATTGCCATATCTCGTTCAGCAAAAACGAAGGGACTTTTGATTATGCGAGATGAATGTGAATGCGATCCAACAATCCAGCCCGTGAGCTTGGCTGGCCGACTGGCTGGCTGGCTGGCAAGGAACGTGAAACAGCTATCGGGGCATCTGTGCCATCAAGCATTTGTGTGTGTGTGTTTCTGTGTTTTTTTTACAATTTGCTATTTTTTAAGCTCCACATCTTCGCTCTTGTTAGCTCTTGTCTTTTAGATCCATTCACTTTTTCCAAGCACTTTTTGCCGCGGTAATGCCGGGGCCGAATTTCTGCACTCTACACGCTTTTGTTTATGTTCGGGTTATGTCATTTTCCGGCCTGCCATTCGACCTCAGCTGTCACGGGATAGAAATGTGTGTGTGTGGGTGTGTGCTTGTGTGGCACAGATTGTATGTGCCTAGTGGCTCCCGTCGCTGGCCAAACTCCCCATTTGTCGGCACCGTAGCCTATTTTTGGACGTCTTCCACCGTTTCAATCGTTCAAGCAGAAGCGACTCAAGTTGAGAAGCGACAAGGAACCCCGATTGCTTGTCCTTTTGTATGACGAGCCAAGCCGTTTAGCCAAGCATGGGCACAGGCAGCCCTCTCCCCGGTTTCGGGCAAGCGAATGAAAATGGGCCTTTTTTTCTTCTTTTGCTTAGAAACGAATCGTAACGACGGTTGTCAAGTGAACATGGGTTGAGAAAAAAAAAGAAAAACGAATGAAGTTACAACAAATAAAGGAATGAAATATTCGTCAGTTTACCGTCGTACCCAAAGAATGCAGCTTTCTCATCCGCCTTCAGACTTCTTTTTGTTCGATTTTTAATGTATTCAATGTTGGCAATCTAAAAAAAGGTATATTTTAACAAAGGATTTTAACGTGGGCAATGTTGCAACAAAACAGATTATCATTTCATATTCAGCCGTACCGGCGAACTCGTTCGACGAGAAACATTCGTCGCTGATGAGTGGACAGGGCCTCTAGGTTGGCTAGTACAAAATCTATACGGTTTTCTAATTTTTTATCTAGAGGGCTATGAAATGAGTGAAAATGAGCGTCTCGGCGAACGTTCCCAGGAACGAACGAGTTCGCCGGTACGGCTGATTGCTTTACTTGTGTTTGACTATGCAATACAGGGTTTTCTCACTTTCGAATAAAAACATTGTTTTTCTCCGCGTGCAAGAAGTTATTTCACATCGGTTTGACATTTCAATTTCATCATCATATATTTTTATATTTTTTGGTTCAATCATAATGTGCACAATTGGAAAGTGACTTGGGCTGGTATTATTGAATCCGTTCGTAGCGGGAACGTACGGCGCTCACATGAAATTCTAGGGATGGCAACACATTTCTTGCGCCCGCTCCTACAACGCCGCGGTGAATAACTGTAGCAACCATCTAGTACGTTAGGAAAATGAGTGTCGGGACGTACGCCGCCGCTACGAACGGATTCAATAATACCAGCCTTGGAAACCCCTGCATGATAGAAATGAAACGTCAGATCGATGTGGATTAACATTTTGCACGTGGTGAACAACAATGTTTACATTCGAAACTGCCTTGGAAAGCCCTGTAACATGTAATGTAAAAAATATACATTACTAATAAGAAAAGACATGAAAAAATTGTCAGTTGTTCAATTTCGTTAGACAGTTGGATACCAATTCGAATTGTGAGCAAATGGATAAGAATATTGGATTGAAAGTATTAGGTAAGCGTTTTTTATCTAGATGTTTTGTTTTGCAAATTAAACATTTCATAATCATTTTGTTTTTTATAAGCTACTTTTACTTTTAATTTTTGGAAGAGTTTTATTACTATAAATTACATACATACATGATCAGGCTGTAAAAATATGTACTATGAAGTGTTGCCAAATTTCGAATTCGATGGAAAAAAAAACTATTCGAAATCCCAAAAGACCCCAGTTTACAAGTAAACACTAGCAATTCTTACTATCAAACTAGAAATAGTAAGAATTTCATCAACAAAAATGCGTTTGAAAAACGCACTAAAATGCACGTGAATAAAAATAAACAATCCGCTTTCAGTAATGAAAACCAAACACACAAACTCGTTCGCTTACAACGAAACAGTAACGACCTAGTTTTACCAACTTAAGTCGCTCGTTTTCGGCCCACTCTTGCCACCCCCACCACCCCGAGAAGAGAACACGAGGAAAGCCGAAGCAACTGTGAAGGTGTTAACATTTTAATAATAATTCAACATCCCGGGTGTTGAGTCGGTGTCATTCGTAAAGTTTACTTTTGAAACATAAACAAATGCCTTCATGCTGGGTGCGTTCATGCTCTCGCAGCGTGGACTTGTCGAGCCCAAAACCATACGCAGGAGTCGGCCTTTCCACTTTTCTGCCTGTGGTAGCGCAGCCGCTCCCTGCCACTCTGCACTTCTAGCGTCCTGTCAAAGTTGCTGCTGTTCCAGGAAAAAAAGGCACACCGAGCATAACTTCTCCCTTGCATTCCCTTCGTACTTGCTGCTGCCGTCAGTTTCTTGCCAGCCTGCCACACGAACGGGCACGGCACTGGCGAATGTGTTTTTTGCATGCACACACACACATACACTCTCCTTGCAGGCTTTGCTAGCTAGAAGCGCCACTGCCGCTAGTGTGTGATGGAAGCGAAGCTGAAAGAAATGCTTCTTCCCACGAGTGTCCCCGGGGCGGCAGAGTCTCGGCAAAACAGACCACCATTACCATCAACCCGCCCTTCCCCTTTCCACCACCACCATAATCCGTCAGTCACCAGCACCGCCGTACTTTAATTTTTCCTTCAGGCTTGGTTTATTTATTTCTTTCAGCCACTGCTTCCTTGTGCAACACTTCCTTCTGTTTGTTACTTTGCCGCCGCCGCATCCGCTTCCGCTTCGAGTTTGGCTGCGAAGGTTCCCCGCGTCCCGTTCCCTATTCCCCCGTCCCGCAGCACGCTCCTTTGCAATGTTTTCTACGTACGCTAACGACCACACGAGCAAGCTACCAGCGCCTGACCCGGTGGAGTAAGGTTGAATGGGAGAAGTCCTCCCTTCTCGATATAAAAGGAGGAGCAGATGAAAAGTTGAAAGATTGTCAGAATCCACTTCTTGGGGCACTTTTCGTCACATCATCGTCATCATCATCATCGTCTTTGGGGAGGTGGCTGGAAAGGATGGTACCTTGGAGTGCTGTGGAGCCGGGCAACGGAGGGCACTCACACATTCGGTGGATGATTTCTGGCTGCTAGCAGCCACTAAATAGCTGCTTTGGCGCACCGTTGCATGTGTAACCACTTGTAAATGACGCTCCTTGCACAGGCACATGCACCCACACTCACACACATAAACACACATACACAGACACCCGCACACGTTCGATGCTTCGCGAACCAATCAAACCGTCTGGAAGGAAGGACTGTGCCTTTGCAGCACGGGTGAAATTGGTGCACAGTGGAACACCAGTGGAAACCGGTGGCATTCTGACACGTTTCCCGCCGTGAGTTGGCAGAGTGATTTCGGAGCCGAGCGCCTTTCTCACGTTCTGCCTCGTCACGGACGGAAACCAAACATCCGACCCTCCCATCTTCGGCCGGGGACGGCGATGGGATGGATCAGGAAGCGGAAGCTCGTTAGGTTGTTATTCTGTGTTCCGTTTTATGTGCCACAAAGAAAGGGGGTAAGCAGGATGGTGCCGGGCGGTGTTTGTGAAGAAGATGGCGTTTTGCTGGGGGCGAGGAAAGGGACACCATTCGGTGTAGGAATGCATTTGGGGTGTGATAAACGAGGAAAGAAAGGAAGGTAGAATAATGCCCCGAGCGCAGGACACGATATGCAACGAGAGTATGATAAGAGCGAGGTGGATGAAATTGTTACTTTGGGAAGTTTGTTTTACAACGTGCATAACCGCTGTTAGCTTTCAGCGATTATTTTTCTGCTGAGAAAATGTTTCAACCCAGGAAAGTTGCATGTTTCGCACGGATGAGTAAAATAATTCCTAATTAATTTTTAATTAAATGTAGCTTTTGTCGTTTTAATTGGATTTGATCGTATTGTTTTAAGAAATCCACTACTTAATTTCAATTGTGTATTTAACAAACCATATTTTTGATATTTTATCGTTTTTTTACGAACATCATAAGCAGCAACAATCAAATGTGATTGATTATGTTTAAAAAATTGAAAAATGTGTATTTGCTACTCATTATAATTACAAAATGTATGTTTCACATCAACTACCAAGCGCCTCCATAGGAGGAAATGTTGATAATTTAGTATAAATTATCATCCAAAAATCATGTTTTGAATCAATAACCCGATTGAGATTTTTTTTACTTTAAACTGTGAAACAACTTTACATATCCATATTATCCAATATAATTTTAGGTCGAATCCTTAAATTTAATGTCAAAAATAATACCACCCGTTAAAATGGTACCAATGTGCTTAGTTAGAATGTTTTCCAAGAAAATAGATGTTGTTATGAGTGTAACAGTTGGTATTTATGTGTCGCGTTTAAGCGTATTTGGGTTTCGCTGATCAGTTCAAAAATTTGTCTAACCTTGCTGGATTCTAATTAGCAATTGCCTTTATGGCGCTTATTGTTGAACAGCTAATCCGTCTTGAATAACCTTGCTTAGCGATGTTTGTTGAACTTTACTTTTATTGGCCTCATTTTTCCGCTTAGTCTATTTTTTCATATGTGGGATATCTGTTCGTCCTTATCTAATTTAACAGCGCCATCTGGGGTATCTTTTGTAAACTCGTTTGTGTTTCTCGTTGTTTTGCAAATATTACGGGTGATATTGTGCCAACAATTGGGACAACCTCCAGAGCTTCCATATCTTCCATATCATGTCTATTATTTTCTTGATATCATTTTGATTGAAAATTGTAATCTTATGGTTAAACATTATCAAGTGTAGTAGTAGTACACACAATTTTATTAATTGAACATATTTGTACAGTGCAAAGTGATTCCTATGTGATAATTTGCTGTGGGTTCCATCGTTTTTCTATCCTCATTGTTTGGATAAATTAGTTAACCTCACTATTGTCTAAATTGTATTTTATTGTGTTGAATTACCATTATACCAGAAAAAAGGAATAAAAATCCTCGTACAAACATTATCAAGTAAAGTACTGGGCGCATCCATCGCCAAAATTACAGTTCAAGGCGTTGATCTTGTTTGCACACTTGGAAAGAAAACAAACAAACACACATCCTTTCAAAGATGTAGCACTTTTCTTATCATAACATTTAATCAGATAAGACGAAGCAAAAAATATGCTAGAAAATATCTCAATTCAAGTGGCAATTGCAAACCTGATTTATGAGAGCCACGTTAGATACTTCTTACCCAACGCGACTAGTAGTCTCGTTCATAGAACAAATTTAAAACCCTACTCGTATGTCAATCTTAACCGATCGGGTCGGTTGCTCGAACGTAGGAAAAGTGCTCGAAGCTACCGTCAGATAAGGTTGGGATGCTCGAACCGCCCCGACCAAAGTAACAAGAGAGAAAAAGGCTGGCGAGTAAAATGTTTTAACGTCCCCCAAGCGTAACACAAAAATATAATAAATGCATAAAATGTCCAACAGAAAGCACGCTCGGTTCGCTTTCGTTCCCCACACACACACGCAACACAACACCGTAACGGTTTAGCAAACGCAACAGAGCGGTCGGGATCATATAAGCCTTCTCTTTATTTTGTGTGTCATTTCTTGAAGAGTTCAAGCACTTTCTGTCCCACCCCGGGAGGCGTGCGGTGACAGCTTTCGAAGCGGCGGCGCACGGCAAACGTTTGCTTGTTTTTCAGTTTTATTTTTATTTCCCTCTCCGGACCATGATTCAGCTTGTCGAACTGGGAAGGAAAGGGAAGGGGGAGGAGAGAGGGTAACGAAAAGAAGAGCTGCACACCCCCTTCCTTTTTTTCTTCTTTTGCTGAAGTGTTTGCAAAAGGGGCACGAACTTCGCATTGTATCGTTGTCGAACGGACCGGGGGGTGTAGCAGGCGCCACCCCGTGCCTCCTTTTTGCGCCGAGCTGGTAAGGCTGACTGACAGCACGCGTGACGCTACCGCAACGCCATCATTAGTCACTGGTGGTGGTTGTAATAAGCGCGAAGGGGAGGTGGCTTGGGGACGAATCTTAAAGATAGATCGGCCGTATTGCAAAGTCATGTTGTGTCAGTCATTTTCAACCATCCATCTTAAGCTTCAAATCGTTTCGCCTTCCTGCCCGATCCCTCCAAAGGTCTTTGGCACGTGTGTGTGTGTGTGTATGCGTTTGTTTCCAAATCGACTTTCTCTGCCATCTGTTTTGCAGAAACCGAGCTGCGGCTTCCTCGCGGCAGAATATGTGCCATGCCCGAGACTTTTCTTTGTGAATGTGAATCGTTTGAAGATGGCCCGAAAAAACAAAAATAAAATAGGGAAAAGACTGCTGCCAGGACGGTGAAAGCAGTTCACTTGTGGCATGATGGTGCTTCTAGTGAGCAGACGATGAACTGCAACACCTTGTGCATTGTTCTAATAAGAGTTTCGGTCGCGATGGTAAACATAAATCGCGCATAAGAAAAAGAGATAACAAGCAACTCGAGCATGTACACAATCATTTCCTCCAACAGTTTTGCTGATGATTGGCTGGATCAGCAAAACAATTGCGGGCAAGTACATCATCACAGCCATAAGTCAAACACTGATCAACGAACGCGATATTTCTGCCGTCACTTGTTGTTGTCTTTGCTACTAATCTTTCACTTCCAACCCCCCCTCCGCCTTCCCCCCCCGGTAAAGGACTTGTTTTTCAACCAATCCTGCAATGATCTGCAATTTTTCGCGCGTACCAAAATGCTCGAAAAGTGTGTAGCCCGAAAAACTTTCCCGTTCGGTGTGCCTTGCGCTGGACAAACACACCCGTTCCAGCAAAAACATCGGCCAGGAAGCGATACTTGTACACTCTTTTCTGCCGCCTAAGCCAGCCGCATTTAGTCGCAACTTTCTAGTCACTGGGAACGAAATTCAAACACCGCTCCCGCGTCCAGTGTTCACTGTTCTGCCGCTCCACGAAAAAGGGGTGACGAGCAATGTTTAACACAGGCGTGGAGACGTGGACATGGCAAAACTTTTCCCATCTAATAGCTACAATCAAAGCAAGATCTGATGTGTAGCGTCGTTGCGAGCGATGGGCAAAAGCAGAGCGTGGAGTGCGTTGGCGGAAAGCAAAGAAACTGGGCGTCTCCATCGCTAACAGGCATTTATGATAAATGATTAGGGACGGCGTAACACAGTCGAACGGGGGGTGGAAATATGAATAGCCCCAGCGAGTTGCTTTGAAGTGACATTTGTTTCTTTGTTTTTTGAACTTTTGGTTTTACAGATTCAGCTCAAGAGTGTTTTTTTTTGTCTTCTGGATGGCCATTTTTAACAAATTTTCAGCCTCCAGCTTTGTACACCCTTTTCGCAAGAAGCCCCATCACAGGGGAGAGCAGCCGTAAGATGTGTGAGTGCGTATCATTTAGGGTTTGGCATTTTTCCATCCAAGAAACGGTCGAAACAATGGCAACGACCGTCACCATCACACGTCGCCAAAGCAAAAGTGTCCTGCTCTGCTTCTTCCCTTCCTACCAGGGTCGGAAGAATGTACTCGAGTGGTAAATGTCTTCCATGATGAAACATATCACCTCTTCTCGATGCCCTCTTGCTAGCGCTCCTTCAAAGAAAGGCATGATACAGGAAATGAAATATTTGGAAAGAGTGTATGTGTGCATTTGTGTGTGCTTGTGTGTATTTGCGCTTGTCAATACCAAAACATTCCTTAACTCCCGCCTCAACCAACCCGCTGTCGGTTCAAGCAACCTCAAGACGAAGCGGCTGCGGTTGTGTTCGGCCGTGTCGCTCCACACCAGACGATTATCCCTCCTTCTGTCCTCCCACCAAAATGGAACAAAAAATGTCGTAAAAAGTACGGTAAAGCTTCCGTTTCTTTTTCACCCTCAAAAAAACCGAGAAACACAAGCGACGAACGCATACGTCTGCAGAGCGTGTATCTCCAGTGGGTAGGAAAACGGGGAGGGATTGGAGTGTATGTACGTACATATATTATGTTGTCAATTTAACAGCTCCAGCACGATCACATCATTATTGTGCCACGTTTCTATCGTTATGTGTGGCGTCCTCCCTCCAAACATACACACACACACACACACACACACACACACACACACACACACACACACTCGCGCAAGATGCGGTAGTGGTTGCGGGTTTTCGGGATGTGGGGATTTCGGGTTTTAGAACAGCGCACATTTTGAGGCTGGGGGGCTGAGATTTTTCCACATTTGCGCTTTCCATCACCGAGGCGCTTGGCAAGCAGCAAGAGCATCGACCGACTGTGGAGCTGAGGCTCAGTGGCTCTGCAGCAAGAATCATCACGTATTCGTCAAATTATGCTTTGCGGCAATGCTTGAAGCGGCCGGCCGCCGTACCGCCCCGGGGAGAGCCTCCGAGCATGCTAAAGCTCTGCCCCCTGATATTCTCGTGTGCTCTTATCCGATCGGATAAAAAGATGGCTTTTTGATTTGTTTTTTTTTGTGCCTCTCTCTCTCTCTCGGTGTGTTGTTGTTACCTTTTCCTCTTCTCAGCTGCTGTGCACTATTACATTACAGACCCTGTACCTTTTTGTTCGTGTGCGGGATTTTTTGGGATTTTGTTGCGGTAAACACCATTACGCAATGGAAACCAGTGGAGGAAAACGTAACGAAAATACTCCTCGGTGGAAGTTATTGATTGCTGACGCAAAATCCACGATGAGCCCCGGTCGCTCTCTTCCGGTAAGTGTGTATGTGTGCTATGGTGGAGTAATTTATTTAAATGTACAATCTATCCGAAACGTTCCTCATCGGTCGCAAGCAGCACTGGAAAGGAAGCTAGATCCAGCACGGTACACGTATGCTGAATTTGATTTATTTTGAGCATTTGTTCATAATTAGTTTTAACGTCTGCATTTTCGAATGTGCATTAACGTACAATTCGTTTAACGTTTGCTAACTTAACTCAGCAAGCAAATAGAATGATGAGTAATGCTAATAAACATGGCTTTTAATTTTGCTACCTTATTTTAAATTTCCAGTTAGTATTAATGGAAAAGAGCCCTAAAATTATCCACAGCCAAATGAGGTCTCACACATCCCACATTAAATTATCTCGGTACGTGGAACGAGGCAAGCTTTCAGGTCAAAAGGGACCAATTAAATTTACCCAAAAAAAAACCACCCGACCAGTACACCATTTCACCAACCTACCTACCCTCGCATACACTTGCTTGAGAAGTTTGCCGAAACGCTAGACCGTAGGTGTCCACAAAAACACTCCACTCGCTAAGGGGGAAAGTGGATATGGTAACATCTGTTTGTTACCTCGCCCGAATTACTGGTCCTCATTCGCTTCACAGAGAAACACATACACACACACATGTGCAAATAAAGGACAAACTCGGGGGAGGGGGGGGGGAGACTGAGCAGAGCTTTCAATGTATTATCGGCGCGTCATATTACCAACCGGCATGCAAGCGCCACTGGAAGCCACAGCCACAGCTTCTCCCAGGCCCAAGAACAAGACCTGTGTGTGTTGCTGTGTGCACGGGGAAACGTTTGAATAATTCATACCGATCATGCCCCTGGGCTAGCCCCCCCACGCCCAGCGCTGCCGCCCAACCGGTAATGCGCTTCATGTTCTGATGTGATTTGCAGGGATTGTTGCTGCGGCTTGTCCGGGGGCGTCATGTTATACGCTCTTTCTCTCCCCCCCCCCTCCCCCCTTCTTTCGCTTCATTTTATTCCGGCTTTGTCACGTGAACGACACGTGAAGGCGACCGTACCGGGGAGAAGTTGTGGTTTTGCTGTACCGTAGCCGTGTTGTTTGCGAGCAGCATCGTTCTTTTTTGCCCATTGGTGCTTTACCCCCGCTTTGATCGTACCCGCCATCGGGCTAGGTGTGTCTCTAGGTCAACGAGATTGTTTGCGATGCTGTGCGATGGTGCTTCAGGTGCAGTTAAAAGCACCAATCAAAAGATGATACCGGGCGATGATACAGTGGAGCAGCAGCGAAAACAAAGCATCAAGCAGCCAACACTAGGTGCTCCTTTCATAATAAGCAAGTTTTTTAAACATTTTTACGCCGTTAGGTGTGTGTGTGTGTGAGCATGTATGTGAAGAGTAACATACAAAAACACCCTCCAAATTCGCTTTTGAATAATGTATCATAATCTTTACTTCATATTTCGCGTAACGAACCAATTTCATTGTTCTCGCCCTCGACAAAGAATACCTCTATGTAGGTGTGTGTGTGTGTGTTTTGTATTGGATATATGTTTTCCCAGCAGACAATCGTTCCAACCGCGGGGCAATGAAGTGGCACATAAACCTCCCCCTCCACCCTTCCCACACCCTTGCAAGCGGGACGACAGACAGTTAAGAAAAGTTACTTGTTCTCCTCCTACACTTGCTGCGACACAATCGTGGCCCCGTCACTCACCACCCGCGCGCCCCAAGCAAAAGTCAACTTTTCGAATCCAATTCACGGGAACCCGCTCCCGTCCCGCCGACTGCACACGACGATGGCCTTCCATCGCAGTTCACTGGTACCACCGCCCTACCCTCCCCCGTACATCACATTTTCTCAGCCCGGTTGACATTTTGCAACAATCGGGACAAATTATGTCCCATCAATGTACAACACCGCGGCCACCGTCGGCCCCTTGCAGCACTGGAGTTTGCTACAACAAATCATCCTATTGACACACTCTGCCGGTGCCGGTGAATAAATCATTCAAACGCGTTTTCGATTCCACTATGTTTGCTGGCTGCAAATGGGGATTGGGAAAGCTACTCTGGGAAGCCACGGGAAAGAAAAGCCACCCACGACACGCGCCAAGAATAAGTGTAAAGTAACGGCAAAGAAATAAAACTTGCTACGCCCTCACACATCGGTCACGATTGTCAGCGCCCACGGACAAGCAGGCCGGTGTTGCTGGCAGTGTGTAGAGACTGAATTGATGTGCTGTGCTTATGTGTTCAAATTGTTGGACGCACACACACACACTCTCTCTCAAATAATGCTGAACAACAAACCATCAAAGCGAAAACAAACACAGCGTCGTAGTCATTCGCAACATCAGCTTGCAATGTTGAGCTGTTAAACATTTGTTTTGGGGTTTTTTGTTCTGCTCCTTCAAATCGTTTTTCGTGAAAGGTAGCATGGACAAGCACTTATCACTCACATGAAGCAATCGTGCGGCTCTTCTCTCTGAGTATGTGTGTGGGTGTGTGCGCGCCGGGAGGCCAAAGAAAGGTAGCGTGTGATTTGTTTACCGCAATCAATATCCAAATATCCTATCACAACACAATTTCTACCGCACGGTAATTCAATCACACGCAAATGTCATCAAAATCAAAAATTGCATTGTTAGTCAAGGTAGCGACCGGAGCTGGGGCTAAGGTGATAGCAGGAAAGGTACCACACACACACACACATTTGTTAGCAGTGGCAATGCCCTGGTGGAGCTGGGGGTGTCTCGGAAAAGGAGAGCAAGCAAAACAGCTCCATCCTCGTGTCAAGTTGCCGAATAGCGGATGCGTTGCCTATTATATCTACACCCTCCCCCTTGTTGCGGTATCCCGAGATGCTCCTCTCTCGACATTACGGTCGCCTGCCTCATATGCATGAGCATCGAAAAAGTGGAACATATTTATTCTAGGACGTACGAGCACCCTTCACAAACAACCACAATTTCGTGGGAGCGTTTCGGGAGCAAAAGGGAAATGGATCAGCAGCAGCATTGAAATAGGGATGGCGCCTTGGATTTTATGCTATCAGTTCTGCCTTCTCTCTCACACACACACACACACACACACACACACACACACACACACACATAGGATCCACATTCACCAGAATATCGATATCCGATTGAGCAACTACCAGCGCCATGTGACAAACAGCAACGGAGCAGGCGAAGAAACAAGCCTTCCTTTCTACATGCGTGCGCGCTGTACCAGCGTAAGGCTGTGTGTGGCTGCAATCTTTCGCCGATAAGCACTTCAGCTCACGTCTCTTTTCAAACCCGATCAGCACACATCCCCGGTTCAGCCTTCCGCACGAACTGGGGCAAACCCCAAATCAACACTCATCGTGCCAATCACGGGGAGTTTGCAGCTGGAGATGGTGATGATGACGCGCAACTGACAGAGGGGAATCGAACCGATGGCGAACGCACCCTCCCTCCCGGCTCGTTTCCACCACAGGGAGAAAAGGTGAAGGCACACAACAAGCTTCCTCACCTTCTTCTTGCGATGTAGGTGAGAAAAATGAAGCCCAAAAGAAGGAGAGACATACGTAACCCGGGGGAACGCAATGGCGGCGTTTCAAACGGCAAATGAAAAACGCCTACGGTTTATGGGTAGGATGGGGGTGGAGGATCAGCATTTCGTTCGGATGGCATTCAGGGATGGCAATGACGGGGTGGAATAGCAGCACGGCAGGAAATTCATTTTTGTCGCCCTCCTGCCGGGCAGCTTTTCCAAGAAGTCGTCCTCTGCCTGTTGGAATTTTGACTCACCCCAACTGGGTGAGCATTTTCTCTGGAAGAAGGGAGCTGTCCGGAGAAGCCCGGGTGTTACGGGCGGTGTAAAAGGTGTTGCTGCAAATGGGGTAACTGCCCAGAAGGGAAAGCATCGTTTGTATCGACGCGAAAAGTCCACAGCGATAGGGAAGGAAAGCGAGAGAATGAGACGAATGCAAACTCAAAAAAAAAAATAAGAGAAGGAAGAAAGCCGACACGCTGGGACAGAAATCAAGCAAATACACAAATCTAATATGTAAATCCATAAAATATTAAGATGGTACAACAATTTTATTTGTGCTTCCCAACCACCCATCACCGCCCACCCGGCACGGCACGGAATTGTAGGGAGAAACGCGTGTAAAAAAGGCACATAAAACAGCACACTCTTGCTCACACATACACACACACACACACACACACACACACACACTGACAATCTCCCTCTATCTCTCTTTTTGTGTTGCTCGGCACATCCTCTGGGTAGAAGGGGGAAACCGAAGAACCTTGACTGGAAGCTTCTCGGGCCGTGCTGAGTGATTCTCACACGAACGGGGTTAAGGATTCGCGTGCGTACAGTGAGGAACCAGGGGGGAAGCGCCATGATGGAGGAGAGATCTGGAAAACGACCACAAGGAACACCGTTCTCGGGGCTTAGAATGTCGACCATGTTATGGGCATGTCTTGGTAATTTGTTCGTTCGTTCGTTCGTTCGTTCGGTTGCCTCCGAGCGAGCCTGCAGCAAGGCGGCGTCATTTCACGTTTACGTGATGAAATTTAATAGACTCTTTGAGATGGAATGGATGCGAACGATTTCACCGATTTTCGAGCGACAAGCGAGGGCGCCGGCAGAGTTGCAGGAAGGGTAGCATGGGTGCTTCTTGGGGCAACGGGTTTGGTGCAATGTTTTTTTTTTAAAGAAAATTTTAAGAGTGACTGAAAGGATGCCATGGTTTTTCCACTCTTTTTACCTGTTGTCAACTTTGTGGCTTTTAACACTGAACACTGTTTGAAGCTTGGCTCAACACCTTGTTCGTAACGAGTTCTTGGAAAGCAAACGTTACTGATGGCAACTGCATCGATGAAACGAACCTGTTTTCATCTGTATGATGTGCTTTCCATTTGCCTTTGGTAGAAAATTGGTACACTTTGGTCGTTTCTTTGCGAGACGATGGCATAATATGAAGTTACCAGTAAATAGGGCACTCGTGTCAAAGCGGCTGAAGAACGGCTGTGTCAACAGTATTCGATGACATGAGAAACTATACAGAAACAACTATAGTAGCAACAATCTTATAAACAGTTTCACAGCACAAACATCGCATCAAAACTAAGCCGCAGTGCCGTGCGTTTGCTTTTCCATTTAAAGGACGTTCAGCTCGATGCCCGCCAGTTGATACAAATCTTATTGAAGTTTGATGGCTCAAGGCAATGCCTGTGATCTTCAGGCACACGGACGACGTAATAAGTAACTTCAAAGTGCTTCCAGTGACTTCCGATCGATAGTGAAGGTGGGATGGTTCGATCACTGTCCCGACTTGTGAACCTTATCAGCCGTCTTCCTGTAACGGAAAAGGGCGGCACTGGTGGCTTCATTTCACATCGCTTACCTACAGCAGAAGACAACCATGCTTCAAAACAGTTTACTAAACTCTGCCGCAATCTCGATGATCAATTGTTACAACAACAAGTATCAATTATTTGTGGCGAAGACTGTCACGCACAGATGAATTTTCAATTTTGCATTGAAAACTTATTTTATAAAATTGAAATTGAAAGAATTGTACCATTCCACATTGTTCATATTCCACAAAACAAACACGCTCGTCTTCATCCACACTAAATTCATTCGCCTTCAACTCTATCTGTGTGATCCAACAGCACACATTTTATTACGCTCTACAAAATCAGTTTTAGCTGGCAGTTGGCCCCTCTCAAACGGTGCATCTGCAGCACGTGCCATGGCGATGATAAACATCGTCCGAGCATCAACAGATTCTCATTTCCGTCAACCGGAACGGTTGGAATGGCGCGCACGAAAGCTGGGGAAAGGATTGCAAAGCGAAACGAGCAGTAAAATTTAAACCACCGCACTGAACTCGCACACCCTCTATTCCCCGAAGCCAAAATCTACGCCAAATAGGCAGAGTGCGGGTTGGCTGGAACTGCTCCGTACGTCCAGCCAATCGAGGTGCATCGGAAGTTAATTTATTTTTCATCCAATGCTGTGCACCGGATTGAAGCTTGTTGCCGCCGCCGCAACCATCGTCGCTCCTCCTTCGTTTCGCACTGCACTCGTCAATGTTGAGGTCATTTTAATGAATTATTATTCAGCGGACGGTGAGAAGCGGGGCAATGAGAGTCGCAAGTCGATCGGAAGATAATTTCCGTACCGGACGCGTCCGGAGCGTCGGAGACAGGTACGAGCGCAACGATCGCTCGATGCCACCGCGAGGAAAGGATGGAATCTAATTTGATATAAAAATACACTTAACTTTACACGGAGCGCAGAGATTTGTAAGTGATGAGAGAGTGCGAAGGAGTAGAAGAGTGGGTTTAATTCGTGTAATGAAATTGGCAATCGTTTATGTTTTAATTTAATTTAATGTTTTTATACGTGTTGCAGATTTTTGCTATAAAAAATTCGTTTAAAATCTCATTGCTAAGCAAACTTGATTGGTTTGTTTTGCAACGAAACAGTGTCGGTTTGGCAACCGGCCTATACAGCAATAAAATATCTTCAATGCTGTAGCCAAAAGTCTATCATAAAGTTGATAACGTTTTTGGCACACGTTTGTGCTTTCATAAAACGGGTAAAACATTTTAAGCTGGCTAAATCCCATGGAATTGCTCTAAAAAAACTTTGAGGAGATATATATTTCGAATTGTAAAACACACACACACACACACACACTTGTCGGGAAATTGGTAGAGGTTTAAGAGGTATGTGCAGTGTTCTATGTACCTCCCTTCCATGGTAGCACAATAAAATTCCACCTCCCCGGACTGACCTACAACAGTAATGCAAACGCATTGAAATTTCTTTGCCACTCGAATCAAAACCCTGGTTTAACGAGCGGTCGGTCGGTGTCGGGCAACTAAAAGCTCATAAAAATGGGTTCCTAGCTTCGGCAAAAAGTTTACACAATTTTTCAAGAGTACTCAACACAAAAAAAACCGGTTCGCATGTTCAGTTTTGGGTATTTTATATCGATGTCTACCTTCATGCAGAGTTCCGTTTCCGACCGAAGCGTCATAGTTGGGGATGGATGAGGAGCCCCCATTCGGACCCCATATTTAACAACCTCACCGGTAAATGGCGTTGTTCCCCAGTGACGCACGAAGCGTCACCATTTTGTTTTTGTTCTTCCCTTCCACAATTTATTGCAAAGCCCGGTGACCTAAGATTTTTAGCCCTGATCCTAATCTCGCCTCCCGGGAGAGCTGCGAAACGAACCGAAACTGTGATAAAATATCCTCCTCCCAACAATCGTTTCTACGGCGAAGTGGACGGGGTGGACAGTGGAAACACGAGTGCCATTGATGATGGGTGGAAATAAATTTTTATTTCATTGTTTATTCAAATTTATCTCTCCCCCAGTTCCAGCGCCGAGTCCAGTTCGGAGTGCAAACAGCAAAGCACAGCAAAACCGGACCGGAAAGCACCGAAATCGAATCGAAGCAAATATAAATGCCTGACAGTCCGCCTCCCGATGGTGTTTGGTCCTACTGTTCCCGTTTCATCCCCCCCCCCCGAACTCTGTCCCGTGAAAGTCGGAAACGGAAAGCTGGCGGGACCATCCATTGGCAGGGCACAGTAAAAGGAGTGTTTAATTTGAAGAACCATCATCCATCACGGAAATCGACTTTTCCTGTATTAGTTGCGACGAGCGTTTTGTGTATTTTGTGTCGTGTCGTGTTTTGACTCTTTCTCTCTCTATCTCTCTGTGTTTGATGCGAACTGTGCCAAACAGTGATCGTTAAACAAAGCGCTTTATAGATAGGAAGGGAGAATGCACAGAGGCAGGGAATGTTTGATGAGCACATTTATCGATGTCGCACCGCTATCGCGCACTGTTATTGGATGATAAATCTTGCAACAGCAGCAGCAGCAACAACAGCCCAAACCGGCAAGCAAAAACAAAACAAGAGATTTATGCTACAGTGCAAACAAATTTCGGTTGCGCTGAAACATCGATCTGAACTGATGGTTGCTCCGTATCTGCTCGAACGCCAAGCGTCAAGCCAAGCGCGTTGGTGGAGTAAAATTCGAGCACCGACGGTAATGACCGCTGCGGCGCACCGGCGTACCAATTTGAGATGATTGTTTACAAATAGAAGCATCTAATGGATGTCCCTCTTCCAGGAAGCCTTGAGCTTCACTCCTCCCTCAGGGCACACAAAACACATGTAACTCAATTATGTATGCTAACGCTTTGCGCTCCCCATTCAGCAACAAGACAAACATGTTTACATGCTGCTCGTACCTGGAAACCGTGTTCGTATTCTGCTTTCCACTATGGCACTTACCTTGAAACTCCTTGCGAGCCGCACTGACCGAGGTGACGATGTTGGCCACGTGCCCGAGCACGGTCGCGAACAGCATCAGCCCGAACAGGAGCTGCGCAATCACGAACACGTACTCCGCCTTCGACCGCGGTCGGGGCAGATCGCCGATCGTGGTGAGCGCGAGCGTGCACCAGTAGTAGCTCTGCAGGTACTGCTTCACCACGTCCGCCGACTCCGAATCGTGGTAGACCCAGTTCTTCGAGCCGAAACCATTGTTCTTGTAGATGATGTGGTAGAGGCAGCCGTTCCAGTGGAAGATCACCAGCAGATAGTGGATCAGCGAGGTCGAGCGGAACAGGTTCGGGTAGTTGGTGTGCCGCTCGGTCCGGTCCATGAACGCCCAGAACCGGTAGATCTTCACCAGCCGGAACGAGCGCAGTATCGAGTTGAAGCCGATCGAGAGGTATAAAAAATCGAGCGGCAGCAGGCAGAGGCAGTCGATGTAGAACGTGGTCGAGTTCATGTAGTGCTGCCGGAGCTTGGTCGAGTCGGTCTGCAGCACGCCGTCCTCGAGGTAGCCGGTGCGGAAGTGGAACAGTATGTCTACGAGGTATAAAAAGTCGGAAAAGTAGTCTAGACAAAACCACAGCACGATCGATTCGCCGTTTATCTCCTGGAACGCGAACCGGTAGATGATCACCCAGAAGTTGTACAGGAACGCCATCGACACCACCATCGACCAGTAGTAGCAGAGCCGGCCGGCCGGATCGAACACGAACGACCACCGGCGGCCGTTCGATTTGCGGGACGTGGTCGAGCAGCCGGAACGGCGGCCGAAGCTGCGAAGGAGGAAAGGGGCGAAGAAAAGGTGCGGTGGTGAATGGTTTGCTTTACTTGTACTCCATTATTGCAATGCAATTTAATGGCGAACGGGATGGTTAGTAAATGAAAAGGAGCAAATGCGAATGATTTCCACAGCACACAAAACCACATATTGCGATGAAAAATGCAATACTCTTTGCACCGACAGGATGAGGGACTTTAAAAGCAAAGGGGAAGGGAGAATTGCATGAAATGTAAAAAAGCGAAAGAATTGCATAATGCAGCAGCTGAGAAAATATCCCATTTATTAATCGAAACACAATCATTGATTATTGACGATTGATAAATATAAATTATTTCCATCAAACCGTTGCATCAGCACACATTAAGTTGTAATTAAATGAAACAAAAGCCAAAGTAATTGTGTTTACCATGCCTTCGAAACGGTTGCAGTTTGTTTGTTTTTTTTTTGCCTTTTGTTTCGATCCACAAAGTTCATGAATTTAAATTAAAACAAATTATAGAGAGTAAACATATATCTTAATATTTCTTCTACTCTTTCCGCAACTACAATAACTAATCTGATCCCAAATTATTTGTAGTACTCATAATGATTTAACAAGTCAAAATTACAAGTTAATAAACCCTTTTTCAATAGCTGTAAATAAACTATGACCCAGAGCCAAAACTCACCGAGACAATTTCACGCCATGAAGAGTGAAAACATATCCAAAATCAACATGAAACATTTCACGCCTAAATGTATATAAACAACTGTTATCCTATATGTTGCGATGACATTAGATGAAAAGCCAAATTTTTCCCGCGCCCACACATGGCCGCAATCAGACGGTTTTTGCATAGACTTTTCATTGAATATCATCGAATGTCATTCTTTTCTCTCCATGCTTCACGGCGCGATGATATTTAGCAGTTTGTACAGTCGTCAACTCGTACGACTTAACAACATGCTCGTTATGGGTTTAAGTCCTGAATGAACCGTGCCCACATACGTAGGACAAACTATCTTGCTATGGGTAATATGGGTAATAAATCATTGAAAGCCACTAGTGGTACAGACACTGCTGCTAAATGTCATGTGCATCACGTGATGATCACCACCGAAAACAATGAACATATCCGTGGTAGCTTGATGTTCGCTGCTGGTACTCAAGCAAGCAAAATCATGATTTTTTTTTTTGGCTGTGAACAGTGCTGCCTAAGGCGGCGCTCTAGCAGCAATCGAACACGACATCCGACAAGAACAAACCCATATAATCATATGGAGGTGCACTGTCAGACACAAACAAACAAACAAGACAAACATGTCAAATCCCATACATTTTTCATGTTCGATGTCGTGTTCGATTGGTGCTAGAGCGCCGGGTAATTCCGCTATTTCAGTAACAACACACTCATGACTAAAACGAAGTTCAAGTCAGCTCACGTACACAACTGTGATGTTCAGGGGTGAGACTCAAACAGTAGATGGATCAATCACATGCTTGGTGAGATTTTTTGGAGCACCCAACTATTGACCACTCACTTGGTCATGATTTTTTTTCTCTGTGTTATTTTAATTGAATTGAATTTAATTTTGTTTACGTACTTTACATACATACTAAGAAAGTGGTCCCAAGCAACAAAAGTGACTGACCAAGCGTTGGTTGCTAAAATGTCACCTAGCATGTATTGGTCACACTAACTATTTGAGCATCACCTCTGATTGTCACAGGCAGATTTTTTTTTTATGACATTGACAGTGACATTTTGCAGCACTGAGTACCGGCAGGCCTTGGTCGACAACGGCTGTTGTGCCAAAGAAGAAGAATAATAAGTCTAGGCGCACGGTGACTGTCAAATGATGTGTAATTGAATCTAAACGTGCTCAACCTTGTTTTATGAACTTGTGCTCTTAGATTTTTGCTCCAAATAATACCATTTTTGAAACAATTTGTTTCGTTTGGTTGATATTATGCCTTTTAATAGTGAAACAGGTAGAATATGAATGAACGATAACACATGTTTCAAAAAATAATGTTGAGTCGTAAAATAATTAGTCATGGTGTTGTGAAAATATCATCATTTTATATATTTATGACATTTAGTTTTGGTTTGTAAAACGCTGCATTATGTCTACTCTTATACTCATTAAAAGCAATGCACTTTGCATACTGTAAGGCGTATGTTATCTGTCAAATAAAGCGCAATGTAAACAAAGCAAAACCGAAATTTATGACCTCCCTAGCATCTGTCACGCTCACACACACCCACCCGTATTAACTTACATGTATCGATCCGCGCCGTTGCAGGTGCTGCCGGTGCCGCACGGTGCGGCGGCCAGATGGTTGGTGGAGGCCCGGGTGGTCGCGCACGGTCCCATCGCGTTCGCGTTCGATTCGCGGGGCCCGGTCCGGCTCCAGGAACCGAGCAGGGGCGGATCGGCCGCTTTCAGCTTGCTCCGTTCGCGCTTCCTGTCCTTCCGGGACAGATCCATCTCGGACGTGGTGGCGGATACATGGGAGTGCAGGGGCCGGGACGTACCGGACGCCGAGAGGCTGTCACGGGACGAGAAGAATCCTTGCTGCGATATGCTCTGGCCCAGCTGGGGGCCGGACATGCCTAGCTTGGAACTGACGATATCTGCAACGATGAGGGCAAGAGAAATGCGAAACACATGAATATGGTGAACTTCCAAAACCAAAAACAAGGACCATCGAAACAGGAGGAGGAATTCTGGCAACGGGCAAGTGAAAAACAAAGCGTTGAAAGGATGATTCTCGGGACAACGAGGCTCGAGCAAGAAAGAAACGAGTCCTGCCCCCCATTCTAGCACGTTGAAACAAAGAGCGAAAGTAAAAGTCTGTCCCGGGGCTAAGTGTGTGTCGTAAAATCAACACGGTCGTAAAAAGTTAGGGTTAACTTTCTTCCACATACGTGACAAAGGCGGTACCACCGGGTCGTCGGTTCGGCCATTTTTGCGCTACCGTTTTTATCAGCTTCAGTTTGCGTCGTCTGCAAAGGTGTGAGAATGTGTGGAAAAGAAATAAATGTGTGTTCCTTTCTTGATACTTGCTGCAAATAAGCGGTAGTTTCCTCCTTTTTCACGTATGGTTGCCCTTAGCCCGAACGACTCCATGATTAGGCAAGGACCGTCACAATAATCAGCTTTGTTTGGACGGTATACAAACAGTTCGAGTTCGGGTTTGCCCTCGAAATGGAGGCAGGAAACGATACTTTTTGTACAATTTAATTAAAGCTGTATGCTGCCCCAAACAACCGTTCCACCTGTCCTAGTAGATGTGGGCGTCCCATACATCGTAGCAGAAGGTGCACGAACAGCACAATTTATTACTATTGTAAACAGATGATGCGTACCTAATCCTATCGTTTTTCTTCTTTTTTTGCTCTCTCGCTACATTAAAACAAACGGTCAAGCAAAGAAATCTCCCCCGTATGTTATGTATGTGTGTGTGTGTTTGTTTCTTTTTTTATAACCCATCCGAGATAACCCCTTTTTTCGGGATAATTTTCCACACGCTCATGCTCATAGCTCATCATTACCCGATCAGTGCCAGTGCGTCGGAGCTCCACCAGCATGTCGGTGTGGGTGACATTTTTACGACCAGCCTTAAACCATCCGACGTAACACCATCCACAAAGCCCGGACAGTTCGGGGGCTTTAATTTGCACCGTAAGTCCCGCCTGGGAAGATAAAAGGCGCAACCAGAGTGTGTATGCGCGCTGAACGCTTCGCTCTTAACCAAAGCACCAAACGCACCAAACACAGAAAGGGCAACACAAACGGGCAGTGTTTCGCGTGTATTTCTACAAGGTCAGAAAGCCAACACCATTTTCCCATCCCTCAATCACGGGCGATGGCGATGGGCAAGGGGAAACAATACGGGGCAAGACACGGAACTTCGGTGGTGCTGTACTGCAGCAATCTTTACGAGTGACCGCGAGGGTGCCCCAAAGTGGATTGTTTGGCTCGGCCCGCTGGCTTTGATTGTGTCCCGATGATGACATCCTGAAGAGTGCTGAAAAAAGGGGCAGAAGAGGCGTCCGTAGAGTGCTGCTGTTTCATTTTTACGGTCCTCCCAGAAGCGGAACAACCAAAGCGAACTTTTAGATGAAGATTTTCTGCCTCCTCTCTTGGGAGTTGCAGTAAATTTAATGCGTTTGTGCGTGCGTACGTGCACGTGTTCAGAAAAGTGGGATTGAAAATGGCGTTACAGAGGAAGACATACTGGATTTGTTTGAAATTTTGAAGATTTGATCAATCCAGGAAATATAGCGAACCTAATATTTCTACAAAAAACATCTAACAAAGGTCATTGCTTGTTGAGTGTCTGCGCTACAAACTTGCGTGCAGGAAAGCTTTCCCCATTCCCCAGGTGCCTATTAGAGTGGCGTCATACACTGGGTCGATTAAAAATTAAGACGCAAATTTATCAGAACGTTCGCTCAGGCATCGGGCAACATCCGGCATTTATCGCTAATTGGCAATGGCTCACATGGCGGAAGCCAAACGAAGCAAACCCGTAGCAATTGACAGAAGCCATAGCTTAACCTCAACCTCACTCCCGATAGGAGATGCACACACACACACACAGGCACATAGCCACACATACACATTTCACTGTACGTCATCTCCCCGGTCTAGCCTTCAAAGCCAGCCCAGCCCTGCTTCTTGCCAAGGGGTTGTGCTGTCTGCACACGGCAAGATAACATTTATCGAACGGGAGCATGGTTTTAAGGATGATAATGTATTCCAATTTATCGTTTCTGATCGTGGTTGTCACACTCTCTTTCTCTCTATGTGTGCGAAGAAGGGACGTGTATGATGCAAACACCCAGTGTATGTGTTCCACAAGCAACACAACGAGCTATAACTCACTGTATGCGCAAACAGCTACGCAAATGACAATGGTGGCGATGGTAACGAACTTACGTGTGTGTGTGTGTGTGTGTGTGTGTGTGTGTGCTTTTTGGCCGGAAACTGGCAGTCACGGCCGAACCTATCGAGGGGAAAATCGGGCAATCGAGGTAGATGACTAAGACTGGAGTAGGGTGCGATTTTTTTTTTGCTAACCATTAAAGCACTTGTAGCACCCGTCCGTTACGATGGTAAGAAATGAGCTGAATGAAAGTGTTATGCTGATGTTCCATCCCGAACGCACACCACATTGTAACGGGGCGTAAGGTGGCAACATTTTTTGGAGAGAAGAGGAAATGGTCCGAAGAGACAACGGATGCACACATTGGGGCATTAAAATGTTTCAGGATGGGGAAGAAGTTTTTGCGCTTTCGATGGAACATGAGACTCACGAACGAGGTAATGCATAAAGGGAGTTTGTTGTATAAGAGAATGTTAACTAACAACCGGTACCATATGGGAGAGCAAGTTTAATAGGCTCAAAAGCAAGACCTTTTTTGGGACGCAAAGCGCCTAAAAGTATGCAATATAAATCGTTTTGGCCTACTGAAACAGCGCCGTTTGACTGGCTCTATGCCTTACTATTAGGCACTGTTTTAATGTTTGTTAAATGATATTTTCCTTTACGTTTATTTAAGTTTAAAAAATATCGTCGTTCAAGCATTTTTTGATAAAAATGAAGTATACGTTAAGTTAAAGCACTAACTTATTAATATCATATTAAGGAGCATATTAAGGCCGTTGTGGGGTAACGGTTACTTTTAACGCTATTATCAATTAGCGATTATGGCATAATTGAAATGGTTAATCAGTTGACATTGTAATATGCACCTACACATCGAACATAAACAATAAATATTATTATTTTTACAAACTTTTTTTTTAATTTTTGCCATAGAGTAATCAAATCAAATTGAATGTTTTGTTTTTTTTTTCAATTTCTATCACGATTAAACCCGCTGCCACAGAAATGCGTTCAACACAGAGGAAAGATGCGCTCCAGCAAATTCGGCTGATTCGAAATGACATTACCGTTGCATGTCTCTGGAATGTAGCAGGGGTGAGCAATGGGCGTGAAATTTGCGACGAAATAAAAAAAAAAACATGACCTGATGAATGACATGAAAAAAACAGGGAACTGATGCGCTCAACATCAGCAATGAAGTATGACAGAATACATAGAAGGACAACAAAAAATGAACTCCAACTACAACATATAACATCTCGCACCCATCCAATGCACCAACCATTTGGAGCTACAACAGCAACAACAAAAACAACCAAAGGCAAAAAAAAACAATCAACACAGCCGTGTGCCGACGCTTACCCATGAGACTTTGACGGCTCACAGAGTTTCGGTTATGGTCCGCGGACGATTGAATCGTATTGAAATCGGATCCGACGGCTTCGAGCGGCGGCGGCGCTAGATGCATTATTGCCGCGTCCGTACCGTTGAGAGAGTGCGAATGATGGCTCGACAGTTTGGTGCTGTCAAAACTAGCATTCCCGTCATCATCATCTAGAATGGGAAGGATAGTAAGAAGAAACACGTGAACAAGTGGGCGGCCGGGCCTGGGATTGAAACACCGGAAACCGAACGGACGTGCAACTACCGTAACACTCGATGGCGATTGGAGTGATGATGATGGTGGTGGTGGTGGATCAGGGCGGGGGAGTGAGGGGCCTTGGGACAGCACAAATGGTCTGACACGGATACGGAAATACGCATGAATAGATGATGTGTTGCAGCTGAACTCTTGCCGTTGTGGGCAAGCAATCCGCAAACATGGGTGAACGTTAACGCGATTAGCGACTCTGGGCATGATGTGAAATTATTGTTTAGACATTGATGCGTGTACAAGTTTTTTTTTGTGTCTGTTGTGTTTGGTTCAAATTTGACAACGATGGAAAAGTTTGCGAGGATTGGAATCGAACACAACGACGAGTTTATGGAGTGGGGTAAAAGAATGTGTAAAATTAACGTCATCCTAAACAAGGAAAAATAAAACAGCATCAACACCAACATAAAACAGAGAATACGAAAGTACAGTTTTCTTACAAATTATAACACAGTGGGCAGAGGAAAGTCGAATGAATTCATTTCATTTAATTTTCACAACGTAAACACACCCCACCACCACACAACGCCCAATAGCCGTGAACATCCGCTCGAAGCTCGGCGTAAACCGGGCGTGAAAATGAACGAACGGAACGGAGAGAAGCGGCCCCAAAAGCAAACCCCAACTCATCTCGCACTGGCACCAAAACAATGTTCAGCAAAGATGCGAGATGCAAAATAAAAGATGTATAATTAGCCATTAGCAAACGAGAGCCGAACGGCGGGCACTACGAACGGGAAACATTCAACAATACAAACATTCTGCCTCTGCTCCACTGCTCCAATGCAAATTGCTAATTGAGAAATGCTAATTCGAAAATGTTGCTTTCAACCGTGCATCGTTACAACGCTCGCAGACAAAGCATAGAACGAAGGGGCCGAGAGAGAGAATGAGAGATGATAGCAGAAGAAGAACAACAAAAACAAAAAAAAACATAAAAAAAGGAACGAACAAAAAAGAAAAGGTTATCGTAAGGTTGTTGTTAGCTTTCGCTGCTGCCAGTTTTTCTTTGCTACAGCGGCCCGATTAATCGATCCCATTTACAACGCCCATGGTCCCGGGAAAACGATTGGGAAAACTTTTTAAAACCCCGTCGTATTCGGGCAGCCCGGAAGTTTTGCCAATTCGCCGTTAAATTGCCATTCAGCTAATGTTCTTGTTGCCTTACTAACTCAACCCCCACTCAGACTACGGTTCGGTTGAATGTTTCAAAAAAGGAAAATCGGACCGGAAATGTATGACGACGCTTTGCAGAAAGTGCTACGGTTGAAGCTTTTAATAATGTACACGCTCTGTTGGTATAAATGTATCAACCATGAACCAATGGTTTATACCGGGGCGGGCCAATCAGCCGCCAAACAAACATCAACGCCCGCTGCAGCAAGATTGTTGTTGACAGATTGAAACCTATATCCCTAGTTTCAATCACGCTTCACCCGCCCAAAAATTGCTAAAACGACGACGGCCGATGGCCACGGTAGACCGCGCTCTTTACCTTTCCCTGCCTTCCTATCCCTCCTCGCTCGCCCTGTCTGTGCCCACCCTCTGTCAAAGGTCATCAGGAACGATGTTTGCAAAACTAAAACCCATCACCATATCTGCCCGCCGTCGACCGTCGATCAAGATCGAAAGATGCTAAGAGCTCGGGGTCGGCTGGGCGGATTCAATCGCTTCAAAGTGCTCCCTCTATCCGCCCCTCCCCATCCCAACTCTCTCAAGCAGCAAAAGGTAATGGCCGTGACCCGTTTTGACCCTTTTTTGTGCCCTTCGACTCTCCAAACCCGCCCTCGAAGACATCAAAGCACACACACACACACGCACGGAGCAAACCTTTCCGCTACTATCTCTGCTCAAAACTTCTTTTGACACTGTTTGCCAGGCAGAGAAAGAGAAGGGGAGAGAAAGAGAGGGGAGAGTGCAAAAGAAGCTCGTAAAGCTAGCTTCAATATTTGGCTTTGGAATAAATTTCGATGGAAAACTGTAGCGATCGCCCAAGAAAGTGGGACGTACGTCCCGTAAAACCGCCCCAACCAAACTGTGGTTTCGTTGTTGGGAGGGCACGGATGCTGAGGGATGAAATGGTCGGCGGATGCCCGCACTACAGCAGCGCACGGACAGAAGAAGCACGCGCGATTCCCGTTTCTCGGGTCTCTTTGTTAGCGTCAAACCGTCATCAACAGCAACGACAGCTAAATCTCAACACACAGACACACACACAGACACACACACATACATGCACACAGTGAAACAGTCCCTCCGTGTGTCCTTTTTATGCCCGTCCAGCAACAGCAGCAGCACGCACGGGAAGCGGGGACCGTCGAAAGCGTGGCGTTATTCAATTTAAGTTCAGCTGCTACAATTTTCTGCCCGATGGGTCCCGTGCGGCGTGATATTTCGCCGTCCTGAAAATACACCGCAACCCGCAGTCCACAGTTGCCCCCCTCCCCCTCTCCCCCTCCTACTGCCATAGTACGGACACTTCGCGGATGGAGAAACTTTGAAGTGTAGTGCCTCGCCGTCAATATGATCCCAGAGGGGTGATGCCCGTTCTGATGCTGCTGCTGCTGCTGCTGCTGCTGCGGAAAGTGGGAGCAATTATTAAAGTCAGCAGCTTTCGGACTTTGCCAGCCGTCATCGTCACTTTCCATCGAGGGCTCTCACACCCCTGTGGACACACTCTCGTGGCTTCGTTTTGGGCACAGTGGCAAAGCGCGTCCCAGTTTTGCAACAGTTTCGCAGAAACTGAGGGTAATGGTGAAGCGCAAACACACACACCCGAAGTACGCTCTTCCCCCCCTGGGTGGAGTTGGAGCTAATTCGGGCCACCCGAACCGACCGAGTTGGAGGAGGCTGCTGTTTAAGGGCTTCCTCCGCCCTGCCGGCCGCATGATCTTATGACAAATTTAGAATTTAATTTTGTCAGCACTGCCGCTGCGCAGGGGATTTTAAACTTTGGCAACTTTGATGCTTTTCGTTCGCATCATTGTTTTGCAGGCAGGGGGTGAGGTTACGTTTTGGAGGCTTGCGAGCTTTTTTAAAAGGAAAGGGATTTATTTTACAACAACAGGAAGCCACAAAAACGCCATGTACGGGGACGCGTTTCAATCAGCAGCTCCAAGCGTGGGCAAGATTAAGTCGCGAGGCTTTCAGGATTTATCTGCACAAACCCGCACCCACCTTCCCCACCCATTATGCTGCCATTCTAATCAAACCGGTATGATGCCCAATCTGCTCCACCCGGGCACACTGTTTCTTCTCCATCGACCCCTCCTCTGAATGACACCTGTGCTTCAAGCAGAGCAGGGAAAAGGCACCGGATGATTCTCATCCACCTTCACGCCCTCCTCCCGAAGGCTCGTGCAGTCGATTCTGATTAAGCTCAACGCAGCACAAATAGACGGCAGCAGAAGATGCGGCTGTTCGTTTGTAAGCGATATCAAAACAGCGGCCACTATACAGCGGGCGTCAGAACAAACAACAAACAACGCGGCGAAGAAGCACAGTGCGGAAGAAGAAGCTTTACCCGAGAGCTCAAGGGCATAACCGCATCAAAAAAAGAAGGAACCATAAGGCAGCAATGGGGCAGAAGGGGGGGAATAAATCCAATATTCAGTATGTATGTTTTTGTGAGCGGTGTATGTGGGACGGTCTGGAGCGACCATATGTAGCCACAGTCGAGACGAAGGAACGGGTGAGTTTTGCGGGGCAATGGGAGGGTTAAGAGGTTCGAAATATTCGCCCCACTTTTCCCACAATCCTCTGCTGCGGAAGAAGCGGAAGGTAAATCTGTTTTCTTTTTGCCAGAAAGGAAAGCGCTCCTTTCATCACCGCTTGTGTCGACGGAAGTGTGCACAGTGTTTATCCACCGAAAGTCAACTGCGTGTCGTGGCCCCTCGTGCACCAGGCACGACCAAGTGGCAAGCGTTAGGCACTCCGGCCCACTCTTGCTTGCCACACACAAATACCTTTCGATCCTTTTTTCGGTGACACAACACACACACACATGTATAGCTAAACAAGCAAGCACTGATGGAAGTCGGCCGGTAACAGCATCCGACGCAACGAGCAGCACGTTCGAATGGTGGGAACGTGAAACTAGTGAACCGCAACCACACAACAACACAGCGGAGAGGAACAACAATGGAGAGACAGTGGGAGAGGGAGAGTACAGGGAAAAGCCCTATCAAACCCTCTACCGCCCTTTATAGTGTAAGGATCGAAGAAACAAAGGGATACCCAAGGAACTAAACAAAAGAAGTGCTGAGTTAATGAATGGCTTTCGCCTTCACCTTCTCTCCCTCACTCACTCTCACCTCGCGTTTTGTGTTATGCTACCTTAGCTGGGTAGGCGCAAAAGCTTTTCCTCCCAGCGAACTCACTAACTCACTGCCGACAAACGTTTCCGAACGGAGCGGGGGAAAAAAAAACTCCCACATCCCGGCAAAACCGGCGTCAGTAAGAGATCGTCTGAAGAAATCAAAGCGATAAGGCTATTGTGCTGGGAGCTGCCACCCCCAAACTCCAATACCCTTTTTATCCCCCCACTGCCTTTCATCGAACCCGCCACCCGCGGACCGGTGTTTCGTGCCAAAAAGGCGCGCAAAAAAGCGCGCCAAGGTGACTTCGAAAGGTGGCGAAGGTAATAATGCGTAAATTTTATGTGCTAGCCCGTGCTAGTGCGCTATCGTGTCGGCGGGGATAGCAGCCTTTTGATTAAAACTTCTCACTATCGCGCTAACAAGCGTGTTGGAGCTGGCAGGGAGAAGGTGAAGAGCTAGAAATACAATCGTTTCGTGGGCGAAAATGGCGGTAACGAAGGGCACGGAAACCATCCCAAAACCGGATGAGGGAATTTTGCGGAAATGGTAAAAAAGCAAAAGGGGAAAAGGAAAGCGAGAATTGGCGTGTAAATTTACGCCCTTCTGACGACATTTCGATAAGCGAGCACTCCCTTGCATCCTCTCCCTCTTTTTTTTATAAAACAAACGTCGACTGTATTTGATACAGCGAGTCAGTAATGTTGAGCCCGAGCTGCGGGAGAACAGTTGCTTGGGAAGTGCTGTTGTTGCGGGTGGATTGTTTCAAACGTGCGAATTTCGGTGAATGCGCGAACTCACGGTTAATATTTGCAGGTAGGAGTTGTAGGAGTTGGAGGAGTTGGTGAGGGGAATAACGAGTTAAGGAAAATGGGAGTTGGATAAAGATGAATAAATATCATAAAAAATAAACCATAAAAACATAATTCAAATTCGCATTGTTGTTTTATGGCGCTTGTGTTGAAGTTTAGAAGTTGAATCTCTTTTCTTCGTGCTTTAACAAGCACGTTCAAAAGGTGACTTTTTCAGTCATATTTTACACTATCACTTCTACTGCGATGCTCATCAACGGCACATGGCGGGCAGTTGTGGAGGGAAAACGTTTTAGTGCATCTGTAACGTATTAAGTATACTAATGTACTAAGTAGGCACAACAATTCAATAGTAAAATTTGAATATATTGTATTATTTTATCAGCTTTAGACGAAGTATACAGGATGTTAAAGAAAGAGTAGTATTTTTCTCGGATGTTGTTGATTTTTCAAACACCATATGTTTCCACTAATCCACTGATGATGTTATCACACTACAAACATGTTCGTAGTAAACAGACTTCTGAGAAATAGTAAAAAGATACATGGACAAGAAAGTGTCACAAGTCCAGACTCAGATTCGTGAGAAATTGTAATCACTTACAGAAAACTTCGAATTCAAGCAATTGTTCGCTTACGCATTAGAGACATAATTCAATTCACAAGAGAACTAAGATAAGAAGCTCATAAGCAGATCCCAGTTTTTTTCTGGAAAAACACATTTTGCTCACACTTAACAGCATCTACGACTCTGCACAAAACTGTCTTAAGATTTCGTTAAGGCCGCTCTAGACCTTTCGTGAAAGTGAACGTAAAATTTTGGTTTTTTGCTATGTTTTATTGAATATTGATCGGAATATTGCTCAACGTACACCAAAAGAAAGGACATTGTTTGGACATGCCCCAACTTTCTAAACTATAAAAAATAGTGAATTAATAAATTAAATGCATTTCCTTCTGATTCCCCGCATTGTTCATGTCGAAAAAATAATGTTCATGGGGGAATGATAAGGAAATACATTATTTTAGCGTATTTGATTGTCTCAATAGTTGGGGAATTTAATATCCTTTCTTTTGGTGTGCTATGAACCATATTCTTAAAAAAATTCAATTAAATATAGCACAAAAAACGTTCACTTTCACGCAAGGTCTAAAGCGCCCTTTAACGTTATCTATGCTTTGGTTAGGCTTCTTAGGCTTCAGTAACAAATAGATTGTCGGCTTACCATATTCTCTAGTGCCGATTTAAACTATTAAGACGTAGCAATCGTCTTAATGCAACACACGTCTTAATACAGCAATCAGTGTTTTGAACAACAGCAAGATTATTTACTTTAGATTTGGATCAACAAACAAGAGCTACTGTAGCTACAATCAAGGTATTAACCTTCTCGTAGTCGGGAACGTTTTAAACAAATTCAATCCAAAGCTTTTGGTTTGAGTTGTTGCAAGCCGTTAGCATTTTGACATATTTCAAAATGTGAATACAAATGAAATGAAGAAACAAACCTTTCATTCCATTCAAATTCCACAACCATACAAAAACATGCACAGGTGCAAGAAGCGAAAGGAGCAGCATACCTTCATACCATGAACATTTTAAATCAAATTGCTACTTTCTCTCATTCTCTCTCTCGCTCTGTCTGCTTGTTTGCTTAAGCTTTAGTTCAATGGTGTTCCTGGTTTTCCTTCCATTACTCAAAACAAAACAAAAAACGATGCAACTCTCAGCCCCGCAAAGAATGCCGAAAAATGAACCCTTTTTTTCTTTTGCTTCTTTGCTAACACGAACACACACACACTCGTCCAATTTACGGTTGCATTTTTTTAGTTTGTTTGTTTCATTCCATTTCATCAGAATCCATCAACAGTGTAGCTGCTGGTTTTATGTGTGTATCTTTGTGTGTGTGAGTTTCGTGAATTTTAATCTTTTTCACCTTTCCCAAATGTGCTCTGCCTCGATTTTGTTGTTGGATTATTTTCATGGAATTTCAAATTGTTCTTCACCCGGGCTGCTGCTGCTGGTGCTGCTACTCCGACAAACAAAGGAAAACTCGTAACCGAAGCGAAACAAAAACTGCAGCACCAGGAGCCCTCCGCGCCTAACAATCGAGAAATATAATTTACACATCCTTCATCCTATTCATCCACCGGTGAGCCGTAAAAAAACCTCTCGTCGTCAGCCAGCGAGAAAAATCCTTCCGAAAGGGTACGAATAAGAAAGAAAGTCAGGTCACAAAAAAGAAGCTCCAAGAAAAAGCAAAAGGTTACTACCGCCATCTTACACCCCTTGCCTCTTAAAGGCAAACGAACAGAAGAAGAAAAAAACAGTCGAACAGTGTGCTGTTTGAATTGCACCCTGCGCAGTCCCTTTTGCCCCGTGTGTACGTTTGTTCGGCAATTTGGACCAAAGAAACATGTTGTTTTCCTTTCTCAAACCACCTCTCTCTCTCTCTCTCTCTGCTCTTTGGACGGAACCGGCCGGAATGGATGCTTTTCCGGAGTAAAGCCCCGGACAGGTTCGCCGTCTTCTCGCGCGTGAGGTTCTAATTATTCAAATGAGCTTTCACCTACCATAAGCCACATTTCACACTCGGCAGGGAACGAAATTATCAGTTCCAGCTCGGTGCCCGCATTGCACGCCAGAGCTCAGCACGTAAGAAGCGGCGGACTTTCTTTGTACGTTCGAAAACGGCTCGCACGTCCGCCTTCATGGCCCCTCCCCCTCCTCCCCTGGAAGATCGGTACTTTTGTGCTGAGCTCAAAATCATCCCAAAAGCGTGCAATGACCGGCCCGAAAAAGCACACTGTGTGACTCTCCCAACCTGAAGAGCAGGGATGAAGCGTGTATTTAAATTTCGTCTCAAATGGCTTTTTTCGGCCAAGTCACATCCGCACTGGACCAGACCGAACCCGTTGAAACCGGATCCACGGCAGCAGCAGCAGCAGCAGCAGCAGCATCCGGGAACACATGCCGGAAACATGCTCACATTTGCTTGCAGCTGCAACTTCCCAAACACGAGACCATCGTGTTCCCTCTCTCGCTATCTCTTCCCTCGCACCCGGTAGTGAGTGTGTAAGAAACGATTAGTGTGTGCAAGCAAAATTGCAAATTGAATGATTTATGCCCCCGCCCGGCCAATGATCGGAAACTTTGCTGGCAGCAGCAGACGGAAGCTCGACGGTACGGGCTGGGCAGCTGGCAAACCGATCGCGCCAGCCGATACACAGCACAGCTCACAACCATGAATATTAATTTCGTGCTGACGTTTTGACGTTTTGCCCCACAAATCCAACGAACGGAGTGCTCGGCACCGAACCATCGTCTGCACAATCGGTTTGGAACAAAGAGCCAACAACAACCAACAACCAAATAAAAAAAATGTGCCGGATTTGTCCAGCTATCGGTTTCGGAGCGCACTACTGTATCGATATTTTATGCAAAATCGATTGAATTCAATTTATGTGCGACGAGAGCTTTTCGACAGCATCGAGACAGAGCGAGAGAGAGAGAGAGGGACGATGGGCGACAAAAAGGCAAATAAATAGAAAACTAGAATCCAGTGGCTTTTGATGTGCCGGAGTGTGTGGAAACGAAAAGTCACAACAACAAAGCGAGGATGCAAGCAACGACGAGTGTTTGTTAAATGTTTGATAAAACTCATCTATAATTTAATGGATTATGTTGATCAAGGCAATGTTTTTCATCTTCATGAAGGACCAAATGTTTCCGTTTTTCGTAAACATTGCACGTGACTCGTTTGATGTTTCTCGAAAACCGGAACGTTCTGGTCGTGCCTTACTTAAGATGTTCAGTCAACAATGTCCTAAGTGCAGCTTGATTAAAGCAAACAGTGTTTGCCGCTCTTGCTCTTTCCTTACAAGAACCACCCCGGTCCATCATTTAATCACTCAAACACTCCACGTGATGTGAGTTCGTTTCCCGTGGCGAGTGATTTATCGCCCCCGTCCCCAGCCCCGTACGTACTCTTCTGGTACCATTTTAAACAACTTGGTGCTGTAAAACACGCACCAGCAGCACCGCAAAAGGGTAAGCGCGCGCACAAGCCTTGGTTTTACCGCAAAAGCCACTAAATCTTCATTTCACTTCATCAAACAGCCCACAGCCGGCCCAAAACGCCCTGTGCACTCTTTAGCCAAAAGAGAGAGAGGGAAAAAGAGAGAGAGGGAAAAAGAGAGAGAGAGAGAGCGAGTGAACATACAAAGCACAAACTGATCGATATTCATATTCCCAAAACAATCACTCAACCATCACGCCAAGCACGCAAAAGGGCTGACTCAGAGCTGTCCGAAGCTAGCCCGGGACGCGGGCGGTACTTCCACGGAAATCGGAATATTAAATTTCACCTCCAGCAACCGGTCGCCTACCCCAGCTCACAGCTGGCCAGCTTACAGGAGCCGGTATGGAGATGGGGTTTAATATCCCCCCAGAAACTGGAACACAGTCTCCTAGGACTCGGTAGTAAGTGGCCAGCTTTCTCTCCGGCTTTCGGCTGCTTGTTGTTGCTTTGGTTTTGGGCTGGCGTGTCAGACATCAACCGGAAGCAGAAGAAAGCCGCCTAAACTGAACCGTTTGCAAAACAACGATTGTACCTCAACCATTGTACCGATTGCAAACCAACGATTGTGGTGAAAGGTGTGGAAAATTGTTCATTTTTCAACACCATTAGAGACGCCCTCAAGGTGCTGCTAGTAGATTTGTACGTAAATGTTTAAGCAGCAATAGTGTCCCACTCAGGACAGTTGCTTCCAATCGCGCCCCCGTTGACAGCGGACAGCCGGGCCGGACCGCCCGTGTGTCTGGTTGCAGCGGTGAAGACAACGGGTTTCGAAACCTGTTGAAATAGGTTCGCCCGTGCTGATCTTTTGCCCCACGGCAAATGTCGTGAGGCCCCAGCCCACGATGAGGGTCTGCCGAATTCTTCTCTTCAACGCCCTGAAAGTTCAACACCCAAAGAACGAATGGATGGAAGATTGAATAATCGACTGGATTTTGGAGGGAAAATTTATTCCAAACCAGGCCAAGCTGGGATGACAACGGACGCGTCCTTTGCCCTCTGTGAGAGCGCCAACCCGTGTGCCGTGCGGTGAGATTGAAGCATCGCGCCGCATTAAGTAGTCCATTTGTCATCCGTCGACACGGGCCGTTGGGTTGGAAGTTCGCCCCAGTACGGCGCTGTGTCACCGGAATGAAGGTAGATGCGCTACGGTGGAATGTGTCCGCCCCTTGCCAGGAGAGAAATGATGGATACGATGCTTTATGGTTTGATGGTGCTGTACAGTGTACACTGTCTGCAATATGTCTTCACGAAACGAGATTTAAGAGCTTTAGCTCATTAAAACGGTGCTGCGGGATGTGTTTGTTTGTGTCAAAGTTTGGGGGAGTCCAAGCACTCCCGATGATATGGTAATGCTACGGGAGTAGCTCATCCTTCCTCTATCACGACGGGTACTTTATTTTACACACTTGAACCCCAACAGGATGACAAAACGGTTGGGACTTGCTCAAGATCAGATCATGCCGTGGCGTGTCTCGCTGTACTTCAACGACTTCCCAACACTGAGCGGGAACTCCAAAAGTCCCAAACGCCCAAAAATACCCAAGTCAGTCGAGAATTGGTATGGCGTCATCGTCTCTGACACCTTCCGTCCGGTCCTAACAGTCACTAGCTCACCTGCCGCATTCATGCTCAAGCTCATTATCGCACCACTGAGCGTGTTTGGACAACGATGCCACTCCAAAAAATAAACCAGCATCCTCCAGGGAGCCTTGGCGCAACTCGGCGCAGCGAGGTCATCTTTAGGGCCCAACAATTTGAATTCGCCGAACCGTAGCGCAAAACGAACGACCGAGAGAGAGAGAGAGAGAGCGCGCAAATGCTTGCCCAACTCGGTCGGGAATGTGTTTTTGTGACGATACGTATCTGTCTGTGTATGCTTTCTTCCAGTTCACGTTCAGTTGCAGCAGCAATGAGCCAGCACGCAGTGCCGGTTGGCTCATCGAGCCAGAGTGCTTCGCATCACGAGCGGGAGGGAAAAGCTTTTCATTTTCCTCTGTTAATTAATTTAATTACATTTTCAGCGCAGCGGCGCCAAGTAGCAACAGAGCGCGCGCGAACTGCTGGGGAGTGTCGCGGCGTGGTCCCATTTCAGCTCAGTCCAGCGGGCCGCTGCTCCCAGTCTTTCTCGGCGCAGCGGCGTGTGTAGCGGACCCGGAGCCGGAGCAAATGGTCCCACAGAGGTTAATTTCTTTTGGCGCACTCCGAGGCCACTCCAAAATTGGAACCGTTGGGTAAAGCGATGGGCGGGGAAGGTGAAACGAGAGAAGTGAAATATGCAATGTGCCATACATTTCATGCTGTAGGGTAAACACACACACACACACAGATAGACACATACATATATACTCGAGATATGAAGTTGTCAGCGTATTTCACACTGCGTTCCTTTGTGTACGGCGCTCTGCAGCGAGCTCAGGACAAGTCGTCCTTTTTGGTCCTTTTGGATTGGAAAGAAGGGGTTGCGTCAGAGAATGAGAAAGCTAGCTGGTGAAAGAGAACGATGACAGGAGCTTCTGTTTTCCTTCAACTGGGGGAAAACCCCCCAAGCTGAAAGGACTACGCAGTTGGCGCAGTGTGATGGAACTGACAGACAGGGCTACGGCACGTTCGTGGTCGTACACGGTACACCGATTTGTTTTACTCTGGCAAGGGCGGGAATGACACACCTTTCGGCTAACCCATTTGTATAACATTGGCGGGATCACGAGGCATCAGGTTCAAAGTCTTTGTAAAATAAAAAGTAATAAATTCCCATAAGAGAACAAGAGCTACTCCCCAGAGCTTGCTTTAAGTTTAACTTCGTCTATCATCTGTCCATCAGCGCTCGATTAAACCACATTTTGACTGGCAGAGTACGCCGATAATATCAGCAATATTACAGCATTATACTGGTTAGAATCTTGAAAGCGGGAAAATTAGAGCTTTCATCAATAATGCTCTTGCGTTCATCCTTCACTTCTGGCGAGACGTAAATCGTCATCTTCAATTCCAACGTTCCAATCTGTTACCGTGCCCACTCATTGACATAGCGCCAGCCCCCTCGTCAACTCTTCCTCCAACTCACCCTTTCCCCGAACCTCTGCCACGAAGGACACTGGATGACTGGAACCTATTTTTAGCGCACCGCTGAAACGAAGCACAACGACGACGACGATGATGTAATCGTCGCAAACGGTTACAATTTCTTTCCCTGCGGGCCTTCCCTTTTCTGCCATCATCTGGCTCAGCCCCCAATCCACCTTCAACGGCCCATGTAGAATCGAACCAAACAACGCGAGAAAGCAACGGCGGTAAAAAAAAAACAAACGCCGCACAAAACCGTGCGGCCAGGCCACCCATCAACGGCTGCGACATTTTCCATTTTCCGCAGGGTAAATAGAAAACGGATACTCTCACCAGCTTTCACCCCCGCTTGGTACATCATCCCATCTTCTCCAGGTTTCGGCCGGCGCCCGTTGCTACGACGGCCATTCCCGACCTCACGCGGGGGGGGGGGGGTGGCTGTACTGTGAACATTCCCGTTTTCATTTCGCGCTCCCGATTTTCCTCAACGTTCGAAGCAAAAAGGAGGTGCACCAGAGAACACACTGAATGATGGTGGCCAGGGAAGGAGACCAGGCTAAAAAAACGGGTAACTGACACCCGCGCCGACTAGCGCACGCGGAGAAATGCTGAAATGAAATGCTTTTCGGTTGCGTACCGCCAACGCTCGCTCGCCGGGTAGCAATAAAAATAAAAACCCCCTTCGAGGTGCTTCGGAAGGGACCTACCACTCCCTATCCTGGCCATCAACCCGTCAGCTGCACCAACGGGGTGAGAAGGAGTGGTGCCTCAACTCGGTGGTGCGGGCCGACGCAGGTTTGTATTTGGAGGGCCCCAGTAAATCTTGCCCAACCCTAACGAAGCTTGGCCGGCGTGTCGCGTTATGGCGAAGTTGCCACTCTTACCTTCTTTCTCTCTCTGTCTCTCGCCACATCCGCCCGGTTACTAAGGTGAGACTGGTGCAACTTCCGCCTCGACTACTGGGGTGCCGGTTGCCCCCTCGGTAGAATTGTGTAATTATGCAAATTTAATGAATTTTACGCCCACGCGCTATCACGATGCCGCGAGACGTCGAAGATGGCCTGCGTTGTGTGTGTGTGTATGGAGACAACGACACCGTGTCACCGAACGGCGTACAAAGAAGCAAGGGATCGTGGTGGAAGGAAGCAGGGGCGATAACGGTGACGACCTCGCTGTCGTTTCGCCTTTGTGTAATGGGATACATTTTCGGGCTGACCTCTTCTCGCCAGTGTTGTGCGGTAAAATGGACGACACCCGGACCCGGGCGACCTGGTGCGGGAATCAGTGCAAAGTTTTTTTAAACCCGTTTTTTTAAACCCGTTTTTTTGGGGGGTTTTCGGCACCCCAAACTGCCAAGCACCAAACTCTTTGCTCAACCCCAAATCCTCCCCGCGGAAAAGGATAAAATTCGTAAAGTCGCTCAATACGCTTCTTGGCGGTTGGTTCAGCTGTGTTCAAAGCCCCTTTCACCGACAACTTCTTAACCTCCGAAACCGAACCTCAACCCACCCACGGACACGGACAAATTGGAACATCGGAACTTGTTGGCGGATTGGGAGAGGGAACAGTTTTAATGGTTGTTCCCAAACTGAAGCTCATTTCGGAACCGCGCAGCTTATCCGGCACGGGGAGCAAGTGTTCTGCACAACGAAGTGAACTGCTTCTGTGAGGCGAAGGGAATGGTATGGTAGTATAGAATTGAAAGCGCACAAAAGCCAAACCTCTCTCGTTCTTCGCGATTCCCTGGAGAAGGGGCTGATTGGGCGATAGTTGCAAATGAGCGTCTTAAATGGGGCTGTAATTATATTAAGGAACTGTGCGCCGGGCGCACTGCTTATTATCCGACAAAACTCCCGCAAGTAGCACCTCCCGTGAGCAATCAAGCCTAGAACAACGTCGTAGCTCATTCGCGGTGGTGGTGGTGGATCTTGCTTCCGTTTCGGGGGCGACCTGCTTGAGGTAATGAATAATTTACGTGGCATGCATAACGATTATCGCGATAGAGTGTTATGCTGGCGGCTGGGTGTGTACTTTAGCAGTTCAATCAAAAGCACTTCATTTCTTACACATTTCTGGTGTTTTACTATTTTTGTTACAGATGGAAGGCTCCAATAAAAGGAGTATTTTAGCTCATTTATCTAGTCTATGAAACTATGCAAGATGTACTAGATACATGAGATCTCAATTATTCAAGTAAAAGAAGCCTTTTGATAACATAAATTAAACGTATTATTGGGAGGTTTTATGATTTAATTTCGTTCCTGTTTGAATAAAATATAATCCTTGAGATTAAAAATTGTGTTCAAACTCCAAAGAAAACCATGCTCCAACGCGTCTATTTATTTTTATTTATTTTTTTAAACCTACAAATGCACCTTAATGTCTTAATAACAAAATAAATGCGCTAGCTTCTTGAAAAGGAGAAGTAAAACAGGGTATCTTGCTTTGAACAAAGTGAATAAAAAAAAAGTATTTCAATTACTTATTTTGCATGTTATGCTTTTAACAAGATATAATACATTGGAGAAGGTCATTCTTTGCTATGAAACTTCAAAAGAATTTTTGAGTAATTGAATCCCATTTCAAATCTAAACTTGAGATTATGTTACTCAAAAATCTAATCAAATCTCTAAGGAATAGAAAATATGACTAATCTGGTATCTGAAAAAAAGCAATAGCGAAAGAAGGTTATGGAGTTCAGCAGTATAGTTCCCGCACTATGTTCCCTTTTCACTCGGACTCTCTACATATCGTTCCAAAAATTGGCATCAACATTAAAAATAAAAGCCAAAAGCCCTGAACTGCATCGAGACACAACACTTACTCACCAATGCTAATTAAAAGCCCCAAACGCAACGAAGCGAAACAATGCGAATGACCATATCGTGTCGAAGCTCTCCCAATACTCCCAGACCCGTCGAACTCGGCCGTACTGGCAGCGCGCTAAACGCACCGACCAAACAAACTTCCTCCAAGCACCCACAATACGGTCGATAAAAGGTAATGAACTGTTCAACTGACAGATACTAACTGATCTCTAATTAAGTTAATTGCCTCGTATGTCGCCTGCCTCCATATGATGGTGACTTCTTTTTTCTTTCTTCCTCTCTGTGCGTGGCAGTATCACCACCATCACCACCACCACCACCAAAGCCAAAACCAAGCCCAGCCCAGCCCTTGTGCTAGCCAATCAAACAAGCGTCCCGTCTCCGTCCCGCCACTCACGCAATAAGACGCAAAACACGGTCGGTCTGTTTCTGGTCAGTTTGGCGCAAAACCTCAAACAGTCGTCGAGTCGTCGTCATCAACGCCCGTCCCAGTGCGGTTGTTGTAATCCGAACGGCTCATCCCCGGGTATCAGAAACATCATCAGACGGCCAGGTGTTAAGCGACACACAACAATCCAACCCCGACCGACAAGTCCCATTACCGCCAACCGAACCTTCGGCGCACCTTTCCCCACACCATGGCACCAGCAGCGAGAAGGGAAATTGACACCTCTGGTGTGCTGCACTGAGCGTGTACCAGTTCATAACACTCTAAAAGTACCGATGCTAGCAAGCTAACAGTGAGGAAAAATAGGACTGGGAAAACACACACAAACACACATACACCGGACACTGGCCAATAACCACCGACAACGCGGACTGTCAACACCTTTGGACGGGCGCAACACCGCCGGGTGGCACCGCTGATTGCTAACGGAAAAGCAACGGACGCAGGGAAAAACAGGTTAAATGAATTTAATAAATTAATTGCAACTAATTCCAGCAGAAGCGCTCGAACGATGCAACTTGGTTGCCATTCGCGCTGCGCGGTAACCGTTTCCCGCCCATCGTGCGTCCGTGCGGGTGTGGAAAGGCGTCGCTGTAATCTTGTTGCATGGCCGTTAGCATATTTCCGATGTCGAAGCTTTTGTCGTTGAGTGGTAGGGGTTTTTTTTTGTTATTGGCATCCACCGTGGAAACCAGGCAAGCGTGGTAAGCGAATATTTGCGTTCGATTTTTTTGTGCGACTAACGCTTGCAGCTAACCTTAATTGAACGTACTACAGCTTCCAGCGGAAAGGTGTTTTAAACATGGAAATTCTACTGTTTTTTTTAATGGCAAATTGCATTAAAACAAGATCGTTTGGATGGAATAAATAAAAATTACATCAACGACCATCCAGCGTTTAACGTTTTAACCAGTCAAGATTACAAGAGGTGGGATGTAAGCAACGAACCTTTACTCTACTCTAACATACAGGCAATTTGTTTAGCTTTCAGGACGAACGTATCTGTACCTCCTTTTTGTGTCCATATTCTCTCTCCAATCGTTAACAATGGCCATAACAACCACGACACACAACGACAACAGCAAAAAAAACTGAAACTGGTGGCTCCCGAATGGCAAAAACCAATTGTCCTTAACGACCATTCGGCCTAATTGAGCTTCAAGATCGACATCAAGCAAAACAGAGAGAGAGAAAGGGAGAGGGAGAGTGTGCTCCTGATTTCGTTAAACGATGAACGGCCATAGTTCTCCAGACGGCAGCTCCCCATCGATGGAAATCGGAGGATGGGAAAACATAAGAAAAACTCATCCATAAAATGGCCCAAAACTTCTTGTGGCTCATCCGGGAGGAGGCAAACAAAAAAAAACACACACACACAGCCTAGGCACCATCAATAACACAATCGCGCGCACACTCTACTGCCACTTGCAGGGAAACTTCTGCAACTATGAAAATTACCAGAACACGTCCCATTCCCCCCCGAAGCGGCTGGAAAGGGAAACTCCCTGGAAGTGTTACGGTTAACGGGCTAACCCCGGTCGCCGGGAATCGTTCACACAATCGATGATGATGATGATGATGATGGCGATGGTGCAGACGATAATGACAACGATTTGGTGAAGATAAAGGTGGTGGGGTGTAGTGGGTGGATGATGCAACAGCAACAGAAATTGGCATCAATTTAGCAAAATGGCTAACAACCACACACATACACCAATTTGATTGACATTTAACTTTTTACGGCTTGGTCCCGCGCCCGTGGCTGCACATTCATGACGTCGGGTATGGCTTTGCCGGAAAGCGATGCCCGCGTCTATGTGTGTGTGTGTGGTGTGTGTTGCCAAAAAACGGTCGGTGCATCCGTGTGGGTTTTATTGGGCTGCCCGAGGCGGCCACGAACGATCCCCAAATCACTTTCGATCGACACGATAGAGTTTTTGCTCTTCTTGCATTATAGCCTTCTCATGGAAACACTTCCAGCACCCGAAACAAAACGTGTGAGCCAGGCGTGTCATGTGAAAAATGATTATCCCCCTTAAGCTCCGTTGATTATGGGTGAAAGGTGCAGCAAAGCGGCCAACCAGCAGTGGGATCAGTTTTGGAGCGCAGCGACTCAACGACAGCAAAAAAGTACAACCTCCCAAAGAATGATGCTGATGAGGCGTACCAACACCACCGCCCGGTTGTGTTCTCTGCCTTCTTGCGACGAACAAAAACTGTATGTCTGCGAGTTGTTCGGTGAGGTGGTAAGGGAAACTGGGGGTGAAAATGAGGCGCACAGAAACAAGCACACTAGCGCACCACTTACCTGGTATGTAGCGGGGTCCATTGGTGTGCCCGAGGGATAAGCTGCCGTAGGAGACGTGGCCGGATTCGGCGCCGACCGAAACCACCGCTATCTCGTCGAGCTCGTGGCCGGGCGACGTGCTGTTGGCGGAGACGAGCCGGGTCGAGGAGGTGCCGGCGGTGCCGTGAGATTCTTTACGACCTCTTAACGATAGCACCAGCCGTTTGGCTGTTGACATGATGGCCGCTAACTGTAACGAGAAAGGCGAGAAAAGGGAAGGCGGAAGACGCATTGTTAACGCTAATCCTGGCAAAAGCATTGCGGGCGTGGTGCGGGCGTAAGACACACTGAGGAGAAGGTCTTGTGCCTTAGGAATGGGCTAGTCCGATGAGGAACAAGAATGCGAACCGCCGCACATGGTGTACACGAGCGTTCGTTCCGGTTGTAGCAAAGTTTAGCTAACGATGTACGCGGCGCGTTGTCGTGTATCCTCTGCCCTTTTTGGCATACTTCCATCGCAAAGCGCAACAACCCGACACCCGACCGAAGAGGTGAAGCTTGGTGACGATACCTTGGTGAAGATTTACTAAATTATCCCCTATCTTGCGCTCGCCTCAAAAGCCGCCGATTGGGCAACGGGGATTGGACATATCTGTTGCATCCGAAGGTACCACACCACACTACTGTCGATGGTGCTAGAGCATGCTCCTGTGATGCTCAACTGCTCTGCTGTCTGCAGCAAACCACAGATTTAAACCGCTTCAGCTTCTGCTCGCCACTTGTGGGCAGATTACGCGCAAACCCGAAATCCGGTCCGGTGCTCGCGAACATGGTTTATCCGCGGTGGGGGCCGGGAAAACAGTGCGGGAAGCCGATCTCTGTCGAGCCCCATAACCATAGATTGCCGAGATTCGTTGGCAACATGCCCTCCCAAAAGCTCGTGCCATTTTCCTGTTCGTAAGCGAACGTTTAGCGCGTGTGCTTTTGAGGGGGGAAAGGGAGGAAAATATTGGCAGAGCAGATGGCAATCACCGAGAGATGCCTACCCGATTAGTTTCCCCACTGGCCGAGAGGGATGAGGGGGGAAAGGAAGAAAGACGTGGGGACAAATCAACACCCAGAACATGCCACAATGGATTTCCATTATGTTGTGGCATGTTCGAGTGAGGGTAGTGTGCCAACCTGCTGCATCTGCAATGGTTCTGAAAGTCTTGAAGGCACATCAATTGTGCGATTACCATTCTGCTGGCTACATGCTTCGGTGGCTCATTGTTTTGGCAGTAAGGTATAAGAAAATTGCACCATCTGTGGTTGTCGGTTTGTGCAGCGTTTCTTCAGCACAAAAATTAGTCCGGTTAGATTCGGGGAAACTTTCAACGTTGAATTTCGATGCATTATGTTTGCCTTTCGGGTTGTGTGAAATTATTGCGCCCGCCAAATGAGTGCTTGCGCTCTGTTTTGCATAATGCATAATTTTCGCAGAATCAACTTCATGCTTATCCACGCGCACGGCACACAACACAAAAAGGGCACCGTGGGCGTGCACAAACTTTTCCACACGCTTCACATTTGGTTGGAAAGAATGTGCGCACGGGTAACAGTTTTGAAAGTTCCAACTACACATAAACGCTCGGCAACTTTACATGAATGCATCTCATTTTCATACCGAATTAGCTTGCCGAGCAAATCATACTTTGACTTAACGAGGTACGAGCTTAACATTGGGGATAAAAAGAGACCAGCTATGATAAAGTTTCACTTTGCACAGCATTAGCAATTATGTGCCCTAAATTACTATTAAACATTTCAAAATAATTTCCTCTCAAAACCAGATAACCTAGTAACCGTTACTGTGTTGCCCTGTAAAATAAAAGTATGACACCTTATAACACAAAACTATACCCCCCTTTATTCGCAAAGCTATTTCATTCCCTACTTTTTCCATTCAAATGTAGCCGACTTGGTCATACGTTTGAAGGTACGCCGACTTGAAGGTACGCATACACCCTGTTGTATAATTTTAAATTTCCTTACGTTTGTTTTACACACTGAGTATTCAATACCTTCTGTTATTAAACTATGTTATTAACACAAAGAAAATGCACGACGAACTCCATAATCATAACAAACTCAGCTGGAAAAAATAAATGTAAGATATGTTGTTTAAAACGTGATGTCATACTAAGCAAGCATGTAATCAAAAGACGCATTGTAAATAATCTAATTATTAAAGATTTTTTTAACGAATTTTTCTATAAACAACATATTTTGTCATTAGTGGCTAATCATTCTCAGACACAACGATATTTTTCTATCTGGAATGTATTTTTACATTTCATTAAAATTGTTCTTTTATTGTTTTATTTCATTTATCGCACCACTGTTCTTACATTGGAGTAGAAGACATTCGAAGATGATATTTGTTGAGGATTTTCTAATTTAACTCGTCTCTCATTATATAGCAGCTAACTATCTCCAATCCAGAGTGAACAGTACTCCTCTCAGAAGTAAATTTTATATTTTAAAACATAAAATTACCCTCCCATGAGGCAATTATCAAGCCTCTCGTCGCATTTCTCTTTAATCGTTTGGGCATTAAGAAATGAACTCTTATAAAGCACAACGTCTTACTGTCCAAAATGTTTCCTTTCAATGACGTTCGACTTGTTGAGTTTCAAGCCCCCTGAGGGAATATTTAAAGCCCAATTAGTACCCCCTCCGTGCAGTGCGAAGCAATTGCTATACTTCTCTTGATTCGGCTTGACTTCCCCTAAATGGGAGCACCCACAACCAAACCCACCCCACTAGACGTACTATCGCAAACACATAAATATGGCAACCTTCACAGCTACATCGAATATCTAGGAACTTTTCAATATCCAACAGTCCCAGTGGTACCATTAATGATATTCCTGACAGTGTTGTTTTTTTTACATCCAACTCTCCCTTCAGCCTGTCACTTCCCGATCCACCAGGCAATTGGAAGATAAATCGTTCCATTGACAGACCGCACTGTTTTTGTTGTGATCAAATTTCTGCTCCGGGGCATGGAAAATCGAATCTCGTACGAAATTGCTTTTTCCCGACTGTTCTCTGTGGTCCCAGCCGCTGCTGCGTATGGTGCCGCAGCAACCATGACCATCGTGGCCCAAAGAAACTACATGTCAAATAATATCAAATACCTTATTAAGGCTCCACCTTTGGTGACTTTTTAAGTTGCTCCCCTGTGCCGTGCATCTGCCGCGCACAAGCCCGAGGGTCAGCTGCCTGCTGTCACCGCGCACACATTCAACCGGGAGCAAGCAACCGTACGGCAGTCATAAAAGCGGAAGCAAACTCAATTGGCACCGGTCAGTGGAAGTGTACACATGCGCAAATACACACACCGAGCACCGATGGCAGCGCCGAAGTGCTTCCATAGCCATCCTCACAGTGGCAGCGCAAGAGACGAATATGTAGGGAAACATAAAAGCAAAGCTCGATCAACAACAACCACAAAAAATAACAGTTGAACCGTCATACATACACATAGTGCCAAGAGACTCAATTAGAAGTGGGTAGATTTGTTGCTCAGGTGTACCTCAGCAGCAACAAAAAAATACACAACCACGCTGTTGCACGACGGCGCAGCTTTCCGTATACAGCAACAAGCGAAAGAGCGTCCGCGTGCCGAGGCAGTGTGTAATACGGAGGGCGAATGATGAAAACAAAACCAAAAAAAGTGTACATAAATTCTAAGCCCGGGATTAAAAAGAAAAGCAGGACTGCCAGGACCACCACAAATGGTGATGCTCTACTGTGGGAGCATGGGAGGGATCGTGCAGGGAAAGAAGTTCATAACCACGAAATAAATCCAATTTACGAGCTGATGACTTTTTATTTCGCAGTCCATCCGTAAGGTAAGGGTTGGAGAGAGAAGGACTGCAAGGGGTGTAGGGGACAGGAATGGCACAATTTGTTCCAAAAACCCCAAAACCTCCTCGTTGATATTGGATGGCAGGGGATAGGAGCAAGGGGATACTATCGACATAAAAATGGCAACTGCCAACGAATTTCTTCAAGAGATCGTTCACTGTTGTCGTGCCTGGATCTGGTTTACAGGGACACACACACACACACACACACAGAGCAGCGCTGGCAGCAGAAGGGAAATTTTAAATTGTTTGCACTTTCGTGGGAAAGTTTTTATTCATTTCCCCGCTTCGACCGCGTGAGCAGCGCAGTGCAGTGTGCCGAAAAAGCTGTAAAACTGGTACTTGTTCTGCCGTGTGCCGTGCTCGGATCTATCGTGGCCCGAAGTGCGCAAAAACCATCCGTCAAAAACTATTAAATTGACTGAATGGATCTGTCGGAGAAGATGGGTGCAAATGGAGAGGAAAGGAAGCAGAGAGGCCAATTTCCTTTTTTTCCAATGGCTGAAAACGTAAGATTGATTGTGATTAATTTGGTGCTGTTTTCTTTAAGAACAGTTTTTAAAAGGAGTTTCCCAACACATTTCCATTACGGCTTGTTTTTGCCTTTTTTTATCATGTTTTTTGCAGATATTAAACAATACATTAGTTAAAGCCAAATGATTTGAGATTTATGTATGTTGGTTTGAAAGTCTTTTCTAAATGAAGTTGTCTATGGAGGAATCTATTTCGTAGTCGTAGTTTTATTTCACTACTTTCTTTGTTCATTTCTTTTTGCTATCAATATGTTTGTTACTCCAAATGCCAAATCAAATTATCTTTTTACAATTTTGCATTTTAAAAATCTATTGTCATGAATGTTTTCTGGTAAGAAATTTCCATTAGAGTATTTTTTTATATTCTTCCATTCAGTTTCAGAGGTTTTAGTTCTTTTTTTTCATTTGTTTATTGTTTTCGAAAATTTGATGATTCTGCGTTCCGGATTTTTCTATTTAGAAATACTTAACATTAGTTCTCTATCATTCATCCGGCTTCGGCTCCAGCAAAGTCCGGCTTTGATGTTTGTCTTCTTTCCCTTCAAACGTCTAGTTATACTCTTCAAACTATAGTTATGATCATCTTATTAATTTGGTGATATAAGCTCTGCATATGCAAGATGACAGGGGAAATTCGATTTCACCAAAGGTCTATGTAGAGTCAAAATCAAATCATCTGGCACTTCAAGATAAAACCTCAATTTGGCAAATCTGTGTCTCGATTGAATCCTCCAAACTTGTATGCCTAACAAATTATATTAATGTACAATAATCATACCTAATTTATGCGCTGAATCAGTTGTAGTTAATTATTGACTGGTTCAATGATGTCAGCGTTAAAAAAACACATATACATTTAAAAAAAGCCCCGCATCGCAGGTCTAATCGTGAACCTAACTCGATCGAAGCGTAGCGACACGCGCGGACACAGATAAAAAATGGCAACGCTTAGTTAGAGTGCGTTTCGTAAAAGCTCCCATAAAAAATCCAATTAAAAACTTCGAACCTAATATTTATTGCTACACACGGGTTCACACTCCTTGGAGCACGGGCCCCATTTGCCCAACGGTGGTAGTCGGGGGTTGGCAAACCATTGTGCCGCGCTACCGTCCGCGTGCAGCAGAGCCTCGCCCCAGAGCTTCGTAATTCTCATTATGGTTTATTTTGTTGTTTGAAATATAGCCGGCCATAAAGGCAAAATTAATTTTCGGCACATTTCCTCGCACACTCCGGCTGTCCCCCGGCTAGCGACCCAACCGACCAACACGCGCTGGTGCGCTATTTTCCGGTAGCTGGTCCTTCCGGTACTTAGCCGAAAAGTAACAACAGTCTGTCCTGATTTGGCTTGAATCTTCATTTCGGTGGTTACCGCAATGAATGGAAGCAAGGGAAAGGGGGAGGATTGCTGCGATAAATTGACCATCCTTCATCATGCAGCTCGAGCAGCAGTGTCCGTACGGCCGATGGTTTTATCGTCGGTTTTCGCGCCTGTTTCGGCAAGCACTCGAACTTCAACCATCTCTCTTCGCAGTGGTTACGAAAGTAATATTGGCACGTAGCGCGGGAAAGGGGAGCTTTTTTTTGGTTTTTGTTCGCTAACAACATCCTTCTGGAGTTGCTTACGGCCTACAAATAACATTCGACAGTATAAACAATAGCAACCGGGGAGTGCACAGAGAGCACGGACCGAGGGAGAAGGTTTAACGTGCTAGGTGCTTCAGGCATGGCAATTATACGGGCTCGTAGGGAGATTGAAGCTATTTGTGGGATTTTACGATCTTACCACGTAAATATGTTCCCGTTTTTCATAACGATGCTCCATACCCACAGAGAGATTATTGAGGGGCGCTTGCAAAACATATTATCTTTGGGCTTATCTATTACGACTTTATTTTTAGCTTTTGAAGTTGATGCGTTTGTCGTTTTAGTGCAGATCGTTCTAGTGCGATTCGTTGTGCTAGGCTTTAGATATCTTCGTTATTTGGATGTACTTCCCTCCTGCACGATTACTTGACAGGGACACAAAATGTTGCAATTTCAATAAAATTCACATAACCATCCATTCTTTGCCTGTGCCACTTTACATGCGTAACTTCTTCTATCGCAAGACCACTCGAAGAAGCAATCAATCTTTCATTTGCTCGAGTCGAGGGATACGCAATACTGCCAGCAAATAGAGACACACATTCAATAAAATTTCAATCTTCCACCTCAGCCCCCACACACATTCTTCGGGCAAACTTTGTCGTTTGCATCAATCCAAAATAAATTGTTATCGATTTTTCTCTCCCACGTATAATTTATTCCACTGGAACTATCAAATGACCATTTCCACACATTGTTGCGGGAGGACCCCGGGAACGCTGGGAAAGTTCGATCACACTTCCGCGTCAATCAAATCATCCGATTAAAAACCTTCCCCAAATTTCCCAAACAATAAAAAAAACCCCCGCCCGACAACAACCTGCTCTGTGCAAACCCTATTGGATTGTTTATTCAGGAAAATTGAATTTTCAACAGCGCTGTTCGGGTCCTCGTTTCTTTCTCCCGATTGTGTGGTAACAATACAAGTAAACGTGTGTGTTCCTCTGAGTTGAGTACCTTTTTTGGGCTCCCAATTTTGGGCGCTGGTCCGTTCTTGAATGTCATCCTAAACCAACAACGGCTTTAAGATTACAAATCCGTGATATAATTTTATTTCCTTTTCTGATAGATCTTTTTCGTAATCCTGTGTGGTACTTTATGCCTCAAGAAAGCACTAATTCTTCCTCCAGCATATTATGGTTGGCTGGTGTTAATTAAAATAAAGCTTTTAAACTCTACAAACAGTTTAACGAAAGCTTACAAGTAAATCGGCATCAACTTGTTTAACATCATTACCACATTTAAACGTTCCAAACCAATGAGGCTCTATTCCAATGACTTTTACAAACAAAATTCAAATCCTAATAGAAGTAGGTAATTAGAAATTAGCACCCAGAAATAAATGCAACATTCATTGTGCACATCAAACAAACTGTCACTGTCGTACTGTGCAAAACATTAGCGAAAATGTTTCATCTTGCTAGCTCGAGATCGTTGTCATTCAGCACACACGCAGACGCTTGGCAAACACACATCGTTTGCACCAGCTGGGGAAACATGGTCACCAAACAGGAACACAACGATTGATTTACTTGGAGCAAGCGCCAACCCACACCATCACCATCGTAAGCCCAGCGCATCGTTCAATATTTCAATCGAAACTGTGTCAAACTAACTCAAATAGCTAACGTTTCACATGCTGCCGCACCGGATGCATCATGTAACGTAACACGGCCCGGGTGCATCCCGGATGCTGCACGGAAAGCATATCGGCTAAGCCCGGACAGTCGTACATGTGCCGTTTCTAATGAGGATCGATTGCCGGAAATGGTATCGGGTGAACCGCAAAAATTGACATCACACTGTCCGGTCTGAATCACAGCAGCGTACCTGCAGTCGGTAACGTTTCGGATGGCAAATTGCGTGTATCTACAGTAACATCAACAATGTGGATGGAAGGAAAGCTTCCAAACCACACGACAAAATGGGACATGGCCGTTGTGGAGTAAGTTAATTAAATTGTAAAATATGCGTCAATTGTTACTCCGCTAACGAGGAAATCCGGCCATTTAAGGTGAATGCACACTTTATTATATTTAAAAAAACGCATCAATCATCGCATTACATCAAACGCAGTGTGAAAGACGGAGAAAAACGACAGTTTTGTAGGAATCAATTCTGACCGTATTAGCCCGCATCTTCGCGTGCTGGAAAGTATGCAAATGTTCGTCTGTTGCGCTTCCATCGCTCTGCATCCCAGCACATTCCTTTTAGATGCGAGCGTGTCCCAATTTCACTAGCACAAGTAATGAAATGATGGATTGATTTTGGCCCCCTCAAACATTTCTCGTGAAGCAACGTCAACGCTCCAACCTTCCCCGATACACGATGGCGAGCTCTTCGGGAAAAAGGATCATTGCGGTTTGGTACGCCACGCCCGGCAGTTCGCCTTTGCCTGGTGCTAATCTTTAGCATTCGACCAAACGCCGTACTACGCTCCATCAATGTCACTCACTGTAGCACACATACTAAAGCCCTTTGGTTTCTATTTTTCCTCACAAATACAGTGGAACCTACTTTGGAGCAAACTCCAGCGAAGCGATGTGACGATTCCTGTGCAGCCAAGCTGGTATTAACCTGGAACCCTAAACCAATGCCGGAAGAAGAGTCGCCGGGAACGATAAGCTGCCCTCTCCCCTTGTCCTGTGTGTCGCCCTGTTTGAAGCGAGAGAATCCACAAACAACCGCACCATCGCTTCCACCGCTCCCCGGGCACCGATGGCACAGGCTCCTTGTGCGGGAAAGCCATACCGATGCATGCGGCACCAGCCCCAGCAAGCATTATCAATCATAACGACCGAAGGAAGCAGCATAAAAGGGGTTATTAAACTTTTATTCCTTGCAAGCCATTCATTAACCGGCAGTAAGCCTTCCGCAGGGTCAACGGATTGGGAAACCCGGGGGCCCAGCATTATTATCATGCTGCTGACGATGCCGATACGTGTGCGATGACGCGATGTTGGCGCAGTCGATAATGATACTTTGTGTGTGTGAGTGTACTGAAGAAGCAACAAAAAACCCCTCCAACCTCTCCTCACGCGTGGAGACGTGTGTGTGTGTGTGTTGGGGATTTGTTTGAGCAGGTCGACAACGTCGACGAGACCGTATCACGGTGCCGGTGCCCTGCAATAATGCCAAAAATAAAGTGTTCCGCCTGTGTGTAGTGTAGTATGCACACGGACCGGTACCACGAGCGGAGCCGTTTGCCGCGATGACGTAAAAGTGATCTCCCCCCCCAAACGTGCCCGTTGAAGCGCGAGGCACGGCGATGATGGATGGACCAGAGATTCGGGCGAGGATTATGGAGCGTTATCGATGTGACGAGAGTATTTATGCTTCGCTGGTTCCATCGATTCGCTAACGGGTTCATGCCCCGGGACCGGACCGGACGACGGGCCAACGCTGGCCAAGGGGTTTTACGAGCGCTAAATATTATCGTTTTAAAACGTTGCACGTAGCTGCTGGTGCTAGAGCGAAATGTGCGAAAGGTGCTGTTGAGCAGCGTGAAGTGCAAATCGTAAAATCCTTTTTTTAATAAATAAATCAGCATCAGCATATCATCCAGTAATCCGCATGGTGCAGGGGTAGCAAAAGTGCGATAAATTGTACTGATTGCTTGGGCAGGGATTTCAATGTTTGGCGTTGCGCGCGTCATTCTAATGCAATGCAATAGCTGAAGCCTAATTTAAGACAGTTGGAAACATATTCATTGACAAAGATTAAAAAAAAAATCTGTGACAAAATCATTGTCACGAATCACAAAGCAACTTGAGCGAAATGGAATAAAAACGGAGAAATTGCTCTGTTATAGAAGGCTTTGCTTGTAATAAAAACTGAAGATCAAGCACAATTACAACAATTTGTAACCGTTTCTTTATTTGGTCTTTCAGATGTTTTTGAGGGTATAGTTGGCCTCACCATTTGATGATTATATGTTTTCAAACTGTTCAATACTTTTTTGCTATAAGAGCTATGCTTAGAACCTAAAAATCGAATAATTGATAATCGTAAAGGATCACTTGATGTAAGAAAAGGTTTAGAAACTATATTTCTCTATACATGCATATTCATTGGATTTTTTTGAAGGGCCTAACCTAGATAAGCACCAATTTTTCAAAAATGTCTGCTTGAGGAAAAAACTTACATGGAAATTGGAATGTATGAATTGGAATGAATTCCAGTAATGAACCATTCATGATATTCAATCATGTACTTACGATTATGTTATGATGATTGATAATGATTATTTGATATCAAATTCTCTAAATAAATAATTTAAAAAAAAAACAGTTTGGCTTTAAAATTAATGTATTTTTGGATAATTATTTGTATGTGTTTTTTTTATTACTTAAGGAGAAGCCGATATTACTTACATGAGAAAAAAATATATTTCTATTAAATGCGTAAAACAAAACACTTTCTGTAGCTTTGGTCTGACGGAAAGTTGTTTGACCAAAATCCGTTTGAGTTAGGTAATGCAAAAGTTTGAATAAATACTTCGTCAAATTAGATATGTCAAACGTGCATTGTGCATTGCGATGCATTGTGTTGTCTAACACGGATCTTAATTGAAGAAAAAGCATTTTTAAAATCCTTTATGTTGAGTCAAATATTCGATCCTTGTGAGCCTAGGAAATGCTTCTGAGTATAAACAAATCAATCGGCATTTTATCACAAATTCATTTTTAACCAAACATTTAAAATAAATTAATCAACTTTGTAACTGCTAATCACGTCACATTTGTTTATGCACAGAACCATGGTTTGAATATTCCAATTCCTATCCTCAACACACTAAAAACCATTTACTACTAACAGTGTCTTGAACCTAGAAGAGCATCTAACACATGGCCTAGTCCCTTCATCCAAGATATCTTCTTCCCTTCACTATATATCCTACCGTGGCTCAGAAAACAGACTTTAGTCATCTACCAAAGCAACCACATTTCTGCTTCGAATCAAATTTGCTTTGCCGAATGAAATGATCCGTAGTGTGTGATGGAGAATTGAATAGGAATAAAAACTTCCCTCAACAACAGAGAAAATGAAGCACAAGAAAAAAACCCTTAGCCCACGGCCATAAAATAACCAAGCACCAGCACAGCAACGCTGGCCCCAGCTGCCCCAGTTCACAGGGGTCGAACATCTTCCACCGCAACAACATCCGCACCGCATTTCATCTTAATTACAAAACCAGCCACTACCACCACGGTCAATGTAAGCTGTTCCGCTGTTGCCATACTGGAGACCGAGCGTGGCCAGATAGACCGATACGCTTTCGTTTGGAAAATGTGTAGAATCGTTGATGACACGGTGAACATCAACTATAGGATGCAAAAAAACCAGACCGAGGATATAAAAACGGACCATCCTCGATGAAGTTGCAGGGCGTCCAAACGCCGTCAGGCTTCATCCAAAGTCTGGCATCAAATGGCGATGGGTACGGTGATGGGTTTTACCGATTCATGCCTTCTTTGCTGCTAGCTAGCCCACAGAACTTTGCTAGGTAGAAAAAAATCAGCTTCCAAAACCTTACATGGACCACTCACAACAATCAGAGCAAAGACAACAACAAAAACCACTCAATGCCCTCAATTTCAGGTGATTCACACCTTTCAAAAGAGTAGGATGTGTACACTCGCTAGGCTCGAACACGAGCGCGGCTTAAGCCCATTTCCCCATGACTGAGGCTGTGAATCCTCAAAACATAACCCCAAAAACCCTATTCCATGCACGGTCCTACAGCGCAAGAAGTTCCACATGGTACAGAATAAAAACTCCTCGCAACCAACAACAACAGCTGGCAGGAATTGGTGTGAAAAAAGCGGTTAATTACGGCGGCCCACTCACACACTTTTCGCTGTCGGGAGGCCGTACTCAATGTACGACGCCGCTCATGCAAGAAGGTGCACTAATACTATTCCCAGGAACAATCGGTTGGCTCGGGAAGCTGTGTGATGCTAGTGTCAGGAAAGCTGCACAACCGTGATGGATCCAGCACTGCCCCGAGGCCTCAGAAACCGTTCCACCCGAGTTCCACAAAACTCACACCAGCAATACCCGAGTTGTACTCACCTCTCAATACGTTGATTGCGTCCGCTAGTTACTGTGCCACGGGCGGTAGTAGTGTCAGCAGCCTGGAAGGGGCAGAGCATTTTCCACGAACGATCCGACCTGCTCGGTGACGATCTGTGTGCAATCGCTCGCACGGTGCTGTGTATCTGCTGCCAACGACACGCGGCTTGGCATCGGACCATCCACAAACACTGGCCGCTACCACCATACCATCACCGGGCACTGCATCGGGATGAAACGGTACCGAAACCAAAGCTGACGGAAGAAAAACTGCACCCGGCTTCACATACACACACACACACACAGGAGGTTCGGATAAAGAGTTTTCCGAACGTATTATCCCCGTAGCGGCCGAACCGAACGAACAAGAACAGAAAGCTGATGCACTCTCGAGGTACCCGAGGTCTGCCGTAACGGTTCACGCACTTTCTTCTGGTTCACCTGAGCACCAGCTGGTAGGTGTGAGGCTTCAATTATTTCCGAGCGTAAACTTGTTCCACACTCGGATCAAGCATTTAATTCGCTTAGATTGCAAGCCGCCCTGCTACGGATTCGTGCCCGAGGATGTGGTACCACCTAGACACACTCGCGCGCACACAAACATTCACCCACACACACACACACATGCGGTCGATCTAACTCAATTTGGCACTCTGGGGCTGGATGTGTGTACGTTTTGCATGTGGCCTCTTGCCCAGACATTCGATTATCTGACAAGGTGGAACAAGGTGGACCGGTACGCTAGTGAAACTTTTCCAACTTTCTCTTCTGCATCACCGAAGCACTGGCTTCTGCACTCACTAAGCAGCACACAATAGTCGGTGGACCGACATGGGCAACAAACGAAAGAAGGATCACGTTTGGCACGGGCTTGGGAGAAAGGATTTAGTACGTTTCAGCTCTACCGTACCCAACCCACACTTTCTCACTCCCAAAGCAACGGTACAGCGCACTAAAACTAAAGGGATATATCCTTCTTTTTTGTTATTCTTCCTTTTAAATTCTCCTCTTAATTTAAGCACACATCACACGGAAAGCTTCACTTGCACACAATTACACCGTACCGTGACTGTCGTCCTCTGCCATTCCGATCACTAGCACTGGTTTCTCAGTTTCACTACTTTCACGCTGAACGCCACTGTCAATCGAAGGGAAGCCTACTGCGATGATTCGGTTCGAACGTAGGCGCACCAGAGTAACTTACGTAATGATGCCGATTTTTTATATATATACAGCAACACTCACAAACACACACATGCAACTCACACACTGTACAAACTACACAAACACACACGCGAGCACATACACACTTCCTGCTTTGGCTTTTTTTTTTAACGGAACAGTCCTTTGCCGTCACTCGATAGGGAAATCTAGTTATGTGGAAATGAAATGAATACCATTAATTGTAGGTAGCTTCAACGGAAGCTTTGTGCTGTCCGTTTACTAGAACTATGTAAAAACAAGCATGGAGCAATATTCGGCTCGTCAAACTTCAATGGAAACTGCAATGGCTTGCCCGCTGTAACAACGGAACTTTGAAGATTCGCGGAAAAATCGCTCGGAATCGAAGGCCCCGCGCTTACATGAACTTGCAGAAATCGCTGGAAACCGTTCGAAAACGGCTTACCGGCTGTGTCGAGCTCGGGCCTGGTGGCAACTGGAGCACAAACTTTTCGGCATGCCGTACCATTTTGTGGCTACACTTTTTTCTCCTTTCCCTTTTTCATCGCAGTCCCTGCGTCGAACTCGGCTCGCCTACTGCTCTATTTATAGCCGTGTACTATATTTATCTACCGGTAGCTTTCTGTACTTCACTCCACCACTCGAACGGCACACCAGCACACACACACACTTATACACACTGATTCCCCTCATTTGCTCTCTTCGCAATTGATGCTCAGCTCCTCGGCTGCCTTTAAGTTAGGCTATAATTTCCCCCCAGTAAGTGAAGTTCGTATAGAAAAAAAGGAAGCGAATGATGAAATGGGGTGAGGAGGTCGATTTTTTCGCCCTCTTGCGCGTATGCGTCCTTGGCGCCGGTTGCCCTGGAAATGACATTGGCAGGCACGGATTAAGGGATTTATAACGATGCTCTATTTTTTTTTTTGTTTTCTCGCGACACTGCGGTTAGTGCTTCCGGTTAGTGCACCGTGGAATGCAGGGCAAGTTCGCGCGGTTTGGAGACCTCCAATTTGGCAAAGCTCGTAATCCGGCCCAACGGTTTGCGTTTTACCGAGTTCACGAGCAAGGCCAACTCAGAACAATTGCAAAGGCAATTGAGGCTTTTTGGTGCGATTGCGAAGGAGCTGGTTGTGTATGTTTCAATTTGTCTATTTAAAAAGTGTCACTTTTAAGTACAAACCTTACACCACAAAAGGAAGAAATTGAATGGACACAAACCTCAAACGCCACTACGCTCTATCTTTTGGACACTAAATGTGTTTAAAATCGCAGCAAAAAAAAAAACTGATCCATTCTTCAGCAGCTCCTAGCTTAAGCTCACCTTTCTAAATGTAACACTGCAGTGCCTTCCTTCGTTCACCTTTCACTGCAGCACCGGCTATTACTGTCACGAACCCAGCGGTGAAACCCGCAAAGAGTGTGAACGTCCGCGTCACACATTCGTCTCCTCCCGACGCCTACCTGACACGGACTGGCAAAACCCGTCAACCCGAGAGCGTTCCGGCGACACACTAGCCGACATTGCACACACATCGGCAAAAGCGTATGCCACCGTGTCGTGTCCCAGGTCCCATCACCAGCCAGCGAAAAGCAGCAGGCGAGAGGCAGGATTGATACGAGTGAAAAACTCGCGAACTTTCCCAGCATCCTCTAGCACAGTATCCCCAATTGTAGAGCAAGAAAAACTGTGCGTTTCGTGTGTGAGAAAGAGATTAACACGCAGAGTGAGAGAGAGAAAGAGAAGGATCAGTTCAGTTTCAGAGAAGCAAAATGTTGGAGAGTGTGCGTTTTATAAAAGTGTCTCTCGCTCTCTCGCGCGTATTCTCTTTCTATCGTGACGTACAGCACAGTCCTTCTGTTGCCAGGACGTCGTCTCCATCGTAATCTGACGAACGTTGTTCGCACACCAACTCACCGATGGACGCGTGCCGAACGACACGCTTGCACAGTTGTGTTGGTGAGTTGCGAGCAGCAGCAGTAGCCGAAACCAGCAGCAGGTTAGCAGTCAAGCTTGAGTGTTGCGTATAGTGGTGCAGATTTGATGTAAACGTATGGTGGCGTACAATATTGTAGCAATACTTCTCAGCATTATCACAAGACAACCAGAGGTCGAGGGGAAAGTCCTTACAGAATAGATATCTCACTATTTTGAGTTGATTTGTTCGCCACTTTTAAAGGCCAGAACATACAACAACGTGCTAAAAGTTAGATTGCTCCAAAACTGCTCCAAAGCACATTGCCGTGACCTTGAAAGTTTTCGTGCATCCTTAGCAGAAACTGGAACATTCAGCATTCCAGCAACCTATTCCTACACAAGAATAGAATGTCTTGCTCCAAATACAATACGTTCCAAGAACCAAAAAACACAACAACAAAACCTAAACCAAGCTGTTCGTAACATCTTGTGGGCGGGGATTTTCGCATTTTGCCGGCAGCTCCGGCTCTCGTCACCAAAAGGACCGTCACGCACACCAAACATGAAATGCCAATCATCAACTGCGGGTACATTATTATGGCCAGCCTCCTCCCGGTGCCGAGGAACTGTATGAGCTGTCGGCCGCGACCATGGGACGCGATGCTGATGCGGTTTTAATTTTCCACTTCAGCAAACGTTCACCAGCCTTCCACCGAAGCGGTCGAACCCCTTTTGCTCCAACTTCTAGTGAAGGAAATGGGGAGGTGGACTAACAAAAAACCCCGGCACGCATACCCGACGTACGCTTTGACAAGAGAACAGAGGCAAAGGAAGCACGGTCGGACTGGCCAAAAACTGAAAGGATAGCAATCGTTGCTGTGTGTAGCAATGGCAGGACTAGTACAATCTATTCCAGCAGGCTGCGGAAATTAAATATAGCAACCGCCAGGAAAAACGTTAACCACACAGGACAGAACGGTTGACAGATGGAGAAAATAGCAGAGAGAGCACGACTTTGGTAAACTAAATTTTCAAAGAGAATTTAAATGACGAACATCATTCAGTGGGTATGTACAGTGACTGGGCTTACAAAGCAGTATGTTAAAGTATGATAGTTACGCATTTCCACGACTGTGACTTTTCTCCCAAACAATCCTTCAAGAAGCATCTTCCCAACATCGAACCCTCAAGATATGCAGATTCCACCCAATGGTACAATGGCAGTCACCCGGCTAGCAGCGCTGGAGTCGAAATTTGCCAAACTTCTTGAACGATTTCCCGACATTTCTTCGACGAAATTGATGATCCTTTTCCGTCAAAAACAAAAATTCACAGACGTTTTCGCAAAACGTAACTTTTGCTAGGTTCCTTCCTGCAACTAGGTCAAGTGAATGATTTAATTCAACACACCAAATTGCTGGTACGGTAAGAGTAACGAAAATCCCTTTCCGACTAAAAGTGATCAAATAAATTAATTACGCTAGCGCGTCATTTCATAACGTATTTTTTAGAGGTAGTTCTTCCTGTTATTTCTGAATGGTTGAGGCTACAGCTTGTCTACGAGAGCTGACTTTGCTACATTACGCGAAACCGGATTAGTGTGCCACCTTAGCAATAGTAACGCCATGTTGAGAGGATACCTTTACGCAGACCTCCTTAACAATTGTACTATGCAGTTAGCATATGAAGAGGAATAGACAACAGCGTACGATTGAAGTGGAATTCTGGAATTCCAAGATTACTTTCAGGAATAGGTTAGCAAGTTTACTGGAACCAAGGTGGACGGTATTCGATGGCCGCAATCCATAAGACCCTTATACGAGGAGCACCTAAACCAACAATTGAAATAAAATAGCCGTCTTTGTGTATCTATTTTCCCGTTTTACCTCTACTTTCTACTTGCCATCCTTGTTGGCGTTAGTGTCTGATGCAAAACAAAACAAAAAACCCCCACTGCCATTGATGAACCGTTGAAAGTTATCGCTCAGCAAGATATCTCATTCCAGACGATCGCGCCTGTTCATAGCCCCCAGCCGGAACGTTCGCAAACGGAGCAGCGCTAAACCGAAGAAAAGCGAAGCATCACTGCTTCTCTTGCACCACTTACACCACAACCACCACCGCCGTTTTGATAGTGGAAATTTTCCCGAATTGAAATCACCTGATTTGCGATGGTTCGGAAACATTTATCGTTCCGAAGCAAATGGCGAAAAGGGAAGCAGCAAGCAGCAGAGACGGCGCCTTCAATGGGCCCACACCTCTCCCCACCAGAAGCGCTAAAGTGCTGACTTCAAGCGGAGCTTAACTCGGTGGAGATTTCTCGCCTGCGCTACGTTCCCTGCCCAGAGCTCCCTGTCGGTCCGTTCCGCGAGAAAGCAGCAAATTTTTTTTCTCTCTCTCTCTCTTTTCCAACGCCGCAATAGCCATTACCTAACCGTTTTGCAGACACGCTTTTGCCGCAGACCATGCAGATGTCCGTCCGGTCGTAAGAGACCCCCTTGTGGCATCCTTCGCGCTTGTTTCGTGTTTTCTTTTCGCTTGTTTCATTCCTTCTTTTTCCCCAGCCGTTCCGGAGAAGAAGCCGAAGCACAGCACAGCACACCCCTTTATCCCCCGGTGCACAGTGCTGCAAACAGAATGGGGAATGGGCATGGAACGGTGCAGCGACCGATCCCGTGAAGGGGGATGGGTAAATTGTTTCTTTTCTCGCAATTGCTTCCACACACCATGGCACATGGAAGTCGGGGCAAAATTCCCGATGGAATGTTTTAAAGCGAGCAGAGCAGCGATACAGCACCAGCACGCAGCACTGGAAGCTCGTTAGGCTAAAAGTTCGTACGGTACGGGGACCGTTTTTTTTTTATATGCAGCAAGGAGTGGTTTTTTCCCATCTTTCTCTCTTGCTCTCTCGGTCTCGATCGCATTTTGAAGACATCGAACAGGATGTCTTGTTTTTTCTTCTTCTTTTCGGCAACTCGTGTCGAATTAGTGTATCGGTCATACAAGGGATACAGCAGCAGGCGAGTTCGATGACGTCAAACCGCTGCTCCAGATACGAGGCACCAAGTCGATCCATAATATATGTATGTAGGCCACTCCGGTACTGCATGCCAAGGCAATGGTGCATTAAGCGGGCAGCCAAAAAGGCACAGCAACAAGGGACTGATTATCTAATGCTAAATGAGATGAATGCTGGACTTGCGACTACTTCCCAAGCGAAAGAGTCCTTGCAGAGGATGCATTGGTAGCTCCAAACCGGACGCTTTTCTCGTTAAGAATGCTTAATAAATGACTTTTTTTTAAAGACAAAAGAAAGACCGTATAAGCAGGAACACATTTTTCAAATTTAACAACCAGCCACCACACGAGGAAAAACATTTCATCACGTCCAAAAAACAAAACCACCCTACCCAAAACACGGATCACATAAACTGCACGATTGATAAGTCTTCTTCGCTTGTGCGCCTTTCACTTCAAAACGTTCCCAGTTTGGGTTTCCCTGAGTGGCTCGGTCGAACCTCGTACGTCTTCAAACGCTTCCAGTTGATTGATAATTGGGTGCAGGAGGAAGCGAAGGGATACAACCACTTCCGGGACACAACCACTTTGCCATCACTGCGGAGAGGCTAAGAAAAGCAAAGCACGGACGAAGAAAAATGGGTGCCTCCATCGGCGAAGCGTAACAAGAACACGTTCCTTACACGGTTAATCAGAAGCTCAGAAGCACATGGAGAAAAGGGAGAAATGGCTTCTTTTCTGCGTCCATTTTCCTTACGCTTTCTTTTTTCCTGCTTTCAGCTAGCTTGATAAATTTGTCCCCTAGGACAAACGAAGCTTCGAAGCTAGTGAAAGGGAAGAAGTTTTTCGTTTTTCCAACAGCAGCAGCACCAGCCCAGTAGTACCCTGTTAAAAGCTCCCGAAAAAACAGCGATGCAACGAAACGGCTCAATCTGATTCAATTACGCTTCGCCTCTGCATTGTTGCGCTCTGCATTTCGCTCTGCTGTCGATTAGAAATGCGGGGAAATTATGTTTTTAAACGCTTGCAAAGCGGAGCACGGACACGAGCACGGAATGGAGCTAATGTTACGTGATAAACTGCAAGCAATTTTAGTAGATGGTACCAACGAAAAAAAAAAACAGAATGGTGACCTTACTTAATTATTGCAACACTTTAAAAGCCCCCCTTTTTTGTGCTAAACTTTGAGTGTGAGTAAGTACACGCGAAACAAGTATCATTGAACAGTAGTTGTAGATGGATATTAAAATATTGTGCGCCAAAAACAAAAATGTAGCTCTCCATGTAGGCATTAAACCGAACTGAGCTAAGCGGCAAAAAAAAACAATCAAGAGACCAACATAACTTTTTCCGGCAATTGTTTCCGCATTTTGTGCAGAATAATGGTTTGCCATAATAGCAAACCCACACACAAACAAAAAAGGGCGTTTCATACAAGTACTCACACACACAAAAAACACACAACAACTGCTCCCGATCAACCTCTCTAGCTAGGTGGGTGGGTGTATGCTCACAAACCTTCCTCCTAACACTCACACCCAAACAGACACACGCTCCAAATGGCACCACAGTGTGGTGAGCAGCAAAAAAGGTCGATTTCCCCCCCTGCCTTTCGTACTGTATCGTCGGGATTAAACCATTCGGTACTAAACTATGACAACATTGTTCGCAACTCATCTGTTCGCGAGGGCCGATGCGAGCAATGGACGAAGACAAAAAAAATGCGGGTTGCTCCACAAGGGTGGATGGGTTTGGGTTAGAAGCACGCGAAACACACTGAATCAACAGTATATCACAATATACTATTACCGGACAACAAAATTGTGAGTGTGCTGTTTTTGTTTGGTAACATTTTTGGATCGAGAAAAGAGAGATTTTTTTTTTTGATTCACGTAAAAAAAGGACGCGAGAAAAATGGGAAAAGCACGACATTATCCAAAGCAAAATGAATAAAACGGTCAAGCTATAAAGCATGTCCCAAAAACAAACACACACACACAAACTGTGGCGAATTTTGTGTGACAAACTCTAGACAAAGCTAAACTTTCTTTGCTGCTGCTTTGACCGTTTCAAGTACCGAGCACACAGCACGCTTAGCGACACACAATAGCAGGCGTTTGAAAGTTATCTACTACGGGAGGGTGGGACAAAAAAAGCAAGAGGAAAAGCACATAATTTGAGGCTACGCTTTGCGCTCATGAACCGTAACATATTTCACACCTTTTTCACGAACACCACTTGCTACTATTATTACCAGGAGGAAACTTTCACGCTGGAGTGTTGAGCAGGCTGCACTGTTGTTGTTGTTGGGCAGTGCAGCAAGTGGCCCTTCTGGTCCCGAACCGCAACTGTACTCAAGTTTGTGTGAGTTTCCCTTCTCCCGGACATAGTTTCAACGCATTCAAATCGTTTTCAAACGAAAAACTGTCCCTTGTTTTAGAGTTTTTTTCTAATAGTTTCCTCTCTCTCTATCTTTTCGTTCTTAAAAGTAACATATTGTGTCCACATGAACGGTAAATGCCACAAGACACCCACATGAGCTGCCTGAACCAACTCCTGATGGAACTACCACCAAAAGTCAACGCAGACACGCCTTAGCTTGCACGAAGAGCTCCAAGCGAAAGCTAAGCTGAGCGAACCCGAGGCTCTAAGCCCGACTCACCCGCGATCGGTCACTCCAAGCGAAACGACAAACGTCTAAAAATTTAAAACTTTCTCAAATAAAACTAAACGATAAACTGCGAGATTAGCTTCCCCTTACTGGCTGCTGCTTCAAATCGCCATCGTACTTCGCCGGAAACTTGCTCACTGCAGCATCGAGCATCCGGGCCAACGAACCGCTAAACCGGCCCCCACAGCACCATGAAAACGCACGCATTCAATGGCGCAGTTAATAGAATTATTATGTCTACAAGGGACGATCACCACCACGACCACCAAAAGGCAAACAAAAACATCAAAAGCAAAAACATTACACAGCAACGAATACAAAGTGTAAGGGTGGATGCTGCTCTGGAGGATGGGAAGAGTCAAGGTCCGCACTGGAAATTCACCGGAGTGTGAGTTGATCGTACCCCGGGAGGAGTTGCACACTGCCGAAGGTTTCCCATTCCATCTCCCGCCGCTTTCAACGCAACGCGGTCGTTTGTCCGGAACGGTTTTAATGTGTGTTGAGGCGCGCTCGCCCGCGCCCGTGTATGTGTGTTTGGTTTTGTACTGCCTGCGAGGGTGTTATCTTTAGCGAGCAAGATCAGCAGGGGGAAAAGCTTACAAGGGAGCTTTTTGTCGCATAGCGTTTTAGAGTTTGGCCAACCCAAACAAAAAAAGAAAGAGAGCTAAATTCCTCCCAAATGGCTTTTGGGGGAGGGGCATTGAATTTTACGCCAAAAGCGGGACGAAACTTTTCCGTGGTGCGTGTGTGTGTGTTTGTGTATTTGTTGGTACTTAAATAATTTATTGCACCACCAACGGAATAATGGGGCTGTAGAGATTCGGTGGATGGATTTGTTTAGGCTGGGTTGCTTTTGTGCAATAACAGTGTTGTAACACACCCAGGCACGGTTAAATGAACAGTTTTCATTGCATTATTCTATTGTTTGCCAGCAATAGTGTAGTGCATTAGTGCTAGTGATACTAATTTATGATTTAGACTACCATAATGATCACGCAGTGGGAAACAAATATGAAGTAAAGGCTAAAACAATATTTGGATTCCCACAAAATGGATTGAAAATTGGAGATTAGAATTGCGGCTATATTTTAACAACTACACTAAATCACATACAATGCCACCTTTGTGCTAATCGTCAATTTAAACACCATTGCTCACACTGATCAATATTGAAGCAACGCTTTTATGATGCCCCTTTAACAATAATAGCCCTTTAATGACATTTCAAACGCTAATAATTAATCAACCGCATTCGATTCCACTCTTCCTCCACTGTCTTTCCCTCTCTCTCTCTCTCTCTCTCTCTCTTTATCTTTAAATAACACAATTTAAATAGCAACACGATTCAATGAACTTTTTAATACAAATATTGAATTACTTCCGCAGCGATTACGCGCGCACAGCGTGCGCCCGGGCGGGTTGTAGTAAAGTAAATTAGTATTCCGCCATCACCGGGACTGCGAATGCTACATCATGCTACATCTCCTCCCCGCCTACCGATGATTTGCGCCTTCGAAACATTCGGCTAGAACGTAGCACCAATCGTATCATGAGCGCAAACATTGGCGCAAACCATTGCCGGTGGAAGCATGATCATAATTTCGATGATATGGAATGTGTGATTAACCATTTATTGCCTTGTTTCACACGCTTTCACCGTTCCTGTTGGAATTATGATTCCCATTCCGGCACTAATCCAAATGGCCGTTAATCAGCCGGCGAGGAATCCGTCCATCATCGATTGCAATTAGCGGCTGGCGTATCGATACAGCTCTAAATTAGATAATTCTCTATCTCTCGTGTATCCCGCGCGAACCCACTCCCTGTTTCTGCAACGAACGTCAAATAGCAGCAACCAGCAAAGCGTCATCATGTTGTGGAGGGTTAATAACGGTTGAATAAATTGCAAAATCACATCCTGCTTTTTTCGCTTTTTTTTTTGAATAGTAAAATGAATCTCTTTTTTACTCCTGCCGTGCTACCATCCTCAACGTGTCGGAAGTGACAAACGATCCTAAGCAAGGCACCAGTGAGGATTTTTGTGCTTTATCTTTTGCTCTCTTTGCTCTCTTTCTCACTCTCTTTCTTCCCATCACAGCCTGCTCCATTTTAATTGTAGCAAGCGTGCTAATATTTATGACGCCTTCAGCCGCGAGCTCGAGCAGCTTTTCCTGCCAGCCACCATCGTTCCCTTCGCTCCGCCGTAGCGCCTTGTCGCCTGTCGAAGCGCAATGGGCGGAAGTGAAGCATGATTTTCCACCCGGGAACCATGCTAATTTAATCAAAGACAACGAGTTATCTTCTCAAAAAGGATGTCGTTTGCCACCGCTCCACTTTGCGCACCGCCCCGTCCCGTGGGGAATATTCCCGGGCATCTTTTCTTCCCCTTCCCACCACGTGCCGGGTAGGGCAGCACCATAACACCACCATCTTCTTCTTCTACGCGCCTCAACTCAACTTTCTGTCGCGCGGTTGCGAAGATTTATTCAACTCGTTTCCATAACTTGTGCGCCATACATCATCATGCGTAAGCACAGCCCGGCTGTTGCGACTTGCGCCCCCGAGGGGAGGGTATGAGGGTGGTTCGCTTGCTACACACGAAATAAATTCTAACGCCAGTGAGGGTGAGGAGCAACGGGTGGACGTGGGAAGTTGAGGACGCGGAGAAAAGAGAAAACGAAAAAAAGGGGTTTGGAAAAAAGGTTGGCTGCGGACATCTTTACGATAACCGAAGACGGTGGTTTCAAGGAAATGGTGCACGCTTTCCGTCCATTTCACGCCTCGCACGCTCGCTTGGAGAAAAGCAAGCCCCATTTGTAGAAGTAAACCATTTCATCCCCCCAGCCAAAAAAAAAGCCTTCAACGTACGCCTCCTACTTTCTCCTGGGAGGAACGTCTTACGATCACACTTACTTAGGTTTGTGGGCTTGCACACAGCGCATGCGGGTCCGTACTGTCGAAAAGTTTGCCACCGTTTTAACGGACGCTGAATGGGGAGGCTATACCCCATTTCCATTACTAGCGAAGCCGAAAACCATCGGGCAGATGGTGCCGGCAAGGAAGGTGGCCATGATGAGGGGGAGGTGAAAATAATGCGCACTCCACGCAATCATACAGATAGTAAGTAGTACGTACGTACATGAAGCAAGCAAAAACGGTTCGCAAAACGGTGCAAGGCGTAAACGCAATAAAACTTTTACAATGTGGTTTTCTTAATTGGAGCGAGAGGAACGTGTGAGGAACTGTGGTTTTTCGTTTTTATCCCCGTGGAGCGTAAACGCGTATGAAACCAACGCAGTAAACTCGGCCCTCATCCTCCCTGAGGCTAAGAAAGGCTGGGCGCCTCCATTTCGTCCATCCGCACTGGAAGGGTTTATTTTTTGCTCGACCGCTTCTTATCTAAATCAGGCTAACGGGGGCTTTCGGTAATATTTTTTCGTCCTACTCAACCACACACACACACACACAGACTGATACTTTGACACTTTTAGGGCACAGTTCGTCGACTAAAGAAAGAAGCAAAAAAAAACATCCTCGCCCGATCGATGGGTGCGCCTGGTCGGTCACGACACTGCAGGGAGCCCAGGGTAAAAATAAACCATCGTTACAGCGACCCAATGCAGACGACGCAAGGCCAAAGCCCAAGCGACCCAGCTAACATGCAGCCATGAAAGATGAACCATATAATAATATTATACGTGCACATCCCTACCCGCTCTCACTCTCTCTCTCTCTCTCTCGCTACCTTTCCCTTTGTATCGAAGCTCACGAAGACTTAAAGCGTAGCATAGCATACTTTCAGGCGCAAACCGTCGTACGCCATGCAGCGGAGAGGAGAGTTTGACAATGTTTCCAGGGAACGATAATAGTATGTACAGTCAATCCTACGTCCCTCTTGCTCTTCCCTTTCGCTTCTTCTAGCTTCCAGTCAGCTACCAAGCTTTTACAATTGCGTTTGAAAATGTTGTACAATAAATTCCGTCCAGTGGTTGGATTTTTCTATTCCTCACAAAACAAGCCGCTCGGCAAGATGGATAATGCGTGTGCGTATATGTGTGTGTTTTGTGTTAAAATCATGGAATGATGGAAAAAATATATCAAGCACAAGGAAAAACAATAAAAATGTTATTAAAAATCTTGCTCCAAAGCGAACAAAACAAAAAAGCTAGCTGCCTAACAAGAGCAAATACGGGCGGGCGAGAAAAATAAAACGGCCAAGATGGACACGGTACACAGAAATGCCAACATCCATCCGGCGCTACCACGCATCAAAAGGAAGGCGAGGAACGTGCGCCCGGCTCGTCAGTGGATCCGACTTTTTGGTGGACAGCAGCAGCAGCAGCAGCCGCCCATCAGCTGCCCAATTTCGGCTTCGAGGTATGGACGCTGACGTCCAACCCCGCATCACGGGGCACTGGGTCACATAAATCACGGGACTTTTAGTTCTTTAATTTATCTGTCCATGCCATCGTTTCCACGGCGGCGATGAAGAGTGAAGCGCACGGCGTTTGCACGCGAGTGCACGTTCGTTTGCCGGTGGAGGAACCCCCGTGGAGGAACGTTCACGTGGCAAACGGCGGCGACGCGTCGAAATAAAAGATGTGCTACGCGTTAAGGCGGGAAAATTGAAATAGGTTCACGTAACAATCGTTACGAGATGTTGCTTCTTCCGCTCTTCTTCTTCTTCTTCTTCTTCTTTTTTGTGTTTCTTTGCGCTCATCAACACGCGGTCTCGCGTGAAGGATGAATTTTTGCGTCGAGCCGTGTCTGCGCACGACGGCACGTCGCCACTGCTCTGGAAGGCAATGAATTTTGCACACACCGACCCAGAAGCAGGCCGAAACACAATCACTACACTAGCACCCTACCAGCTATAACGTCTGTACCATCGTCGTCATCGTGATCATCATCTGAGTCGTTGCTAGCTTTGTTGTTGGTCTCCCTGCTTTTGTCTCCCTGCCTGCTTTTTTATTAACATTGACGTGAGACAAATAAATTTATTATTACTTTTAACGCCTCCCTCCCGCATACCATCGGGATGCAACGGAGCACATGATTCGCGTTGGACGCGTTGGGGTTGCGTCCTGCATAGCGCGTTCTGTATTACATTCCACTCTTAAAGTGACTCGCCTTGCTTGAATCGGGCAACGTCAAAATGAGCATTTTAGCGAAAATAAAGCAAGCTGAAAAGAGGAGCAGCACACAATCTTTAGCACGGTGTCAATATCAGTTTCTCTAGCGGAATTTCCTTTTTCTTAGGTCTGTGTGCTTTGGTGTCATTCAATTGACGCTTGTTTGTACCCAGCTCTAGGCACATTCTTGTTGGAGGGTCATCCATAAATTACGTATTGTCATAAAATAAGAGTTCATACTGTCTTAACCCTAACGTAACAAAATGTAACGTTGAATTTTCGCCTGTTTATAACGTTACCCCACAACTCCACACAGCATAACACGGAGCATAACATAACAACTGAGAGCTGCAAAACGCTTCAGAAAACGCTTCATTGTAGGTAACCATGTTATGAATATCCTTAGTAAGACGTTCATTGCTTGTTGAAAAGCTACTAATCTACTACGATGACCGACGGTTGATGAAACGCTTTACCTGCTTTCCCAAGCGTTTTGTAAAGTGTTTGGCAGCTGTCAGTTGTTATGTTATGCTCCGTGTTATGCTGTGTGGAGTCGTGCGGGTACAGTATCCTCTCCGCCATCCCGTTAATTCCTTACTTAGCCGGCACTACAACATCCCGTTACATTCGCTAATTTCAATTCAGTTTTTTAACACACTTTAAATGTATTGGTATAACCGTATAACATTTGCCAGTCGAAATCAATGTTTCTTTTATTTTAAATAACGTTTTAAATCTGCTAAAATACATAACACACAGTACTCGTCTTTAAACAATGTGTTTAAATATGTTGAGGAAAAAAGTCTACCTCACCTTATTTCTAATGGATTTCCAATCTATTCAATGGATCCAGTACAAAGTTCTGCTACAGAACAAAATTCTGATCCTCATTTTCACTCAGATGTAATTAATCATAACTTCTCTCCGTCTAACGACCGTTACGTAATTTATGGAAATCCTATAGACACGTGTTTTCTAGGTAAAGTGGATGCATCAACCAAAACCAATAATGAGGTATTACAATTTCATATCCGTAGACGAAGCAGCTCGGTAGAGAGTTCATCAAATATGTTTCGAATGCTTTTTGTTAGATTCCATAATGACACTCATCCGGTTGCCTTCTAACAAACATCAAAGTAAAACCACAAACTGAATACTCGATTAAATATGTACGAGTTAATTGAGCCGCCCGTTTTTAAATCAATTCTCCTTTTCCCATCTAACCCATTTACGTTTGTTGCATATTTTATCCATCTTTCATCTTAAAGTTTTCGACCTCAGACATCCTTCTGTCCATCTAATGGCCATTAAAGACTCATTAAAGTTTCAGACCATAGCACTGAATCCATACCTCTCAGTCACAGGCTCGGTCATTGGGCTCAGAACCAGTTTTACCTGACCCCCGCCACAGCGGGATGTAGCGTCGTGCTAAAAACTCGCTCGTGTGACCTCTGCAAAGCGCCACAGCGTGTGGCAGCGTCACACGATAGAATAGCATCGGTCGGTCTGTTGGTATGTGTGATTAATTACCACAAAAATTTGCCCACACACATACCCCACACGAACTCCCCGGGTGGACAATAGGTCGTTTCGCGTGACGTGTCGTGGGTGCAGCATACTTCTTCCTTATCATCCCACGGTGGCAAATGATTGATGCTCAAGTGTGTGCCTTTTTTACACACACAATCACTCGTTGCCCAGGGCATATTAGCAGCCGCAGCCGCAGCAGCAGCAGGAGCAGCATCTGACCATCATAAAACAAAACTGAAGCTAACGGCAAAAACGATGTAAGGAATGCAGCGAAGGTGAATGAAAGCATCGGAAATCATCATTTAAGATACAGATACCAGAACAGGACACCGTTGTCCCAAAACCCAGATGCCACAAAAGTTCCGCCGCAAAGTTCCCCTTTCTTGTGAAAAAGTGGCAATGCGTAATGACGTTGACGTTCGTAGTCGTGTTGTGCGTTTTGTTAAGCTTTTTTTTTGTCTTAGCACCAAACTTCCCAACACAGAGACATCTTCTAGATGGTTTGACACTTTTCGCTAGGGTTCGTCGTCTTCTGCGAACCTTTTTTTCCGCCTCTCACGTCCCGTCGGAACAATCCACTCATTCGAAATGCTCCATGGACTAATTGGGAGGTCACTCCCGTCCTTCCTGGTAAGGCTCCCTCTTCATTTCCTCATGCTTGCTACGTGTGCTGTCCCAGAAATTCATGAAATTGATGAATGATGCTCGCACAGAACCGGACAGCTGCCCAGTCCCGGGTCCAGGTTCATCTCCATTAGTGGCGCATGCACATGGTGCAGCTGATGGGATGGCATTTTATGTGCGTGTAAGAAACAGAACACACGAAAAGGAAAAGGGGATCATTTTTATGTGTCCAAATCAAGCTAATTGAGTCAGCTACTTTATCGGTCTGCTCCAGCTCATCTCATCTTTAAATGAGTTATAACGATATAGGAGAGCAAGTGCTGTAAAATTGATTAGTATTATAGTTCAATTTCGTATAATGAAAACGATAAAATTGTAATCATCATCAAAACACAGCACAGCAGCAGAAATTCCATTTGCTGTTGTATTTTCACGCCCATCGCGCATCACATTCCACCGACTGCTTGTTCAACTACACTTGAGCTAAATTGACGGGTGTAATATAATGTAGCGTGCCACTCGCCGCACCCCAAATCCCTTCCCAAAAACCCCTCCCAACTCTCAGCAGCCCCAGAAGCAGCGGCTCGAACCATCCAACTCCACCAAGCCTCTAAGCACCCGGGGCTCGAGCAGCAACCGTCAAGGGTTATTATGCGGGCACTTGAAAATATTATTATTTAACATAATGTACCGCTCACCCCTTCCGCACAATGCACCACGCGGTGATTACCGATTGCGGCAAAGGTAGGGCAGACGCTGAAGCCGCATGTCGCAGCGGCTGGCGCGGCTGGCGGCGGCACAAACACATTCCTACTGCCATTGATCCGAGTTAATAAACCGAGCCGAACCGAGCCCTGGAACTGGAAGGCTTCGGCTTTCCGTGGGCTTTCCCTCCGTTGCTCCTCCAGTGAAATTCCTGAGACATTTCTTTACAGACAGCCCCATCCCATCCCGTCCGATCCGATGTACTTGCTGTGCAGGGGCGGGGAAAATAACGCTGCCGGGCGTTCGCAAAACGGGACCGACAACAACTTTTTCAATTAAAATTTTCCACCCGTGCGGTTTTGTGCGGAACATTTGAACATTTTATTTTTATATATTCCCCGGGTTTGCTTCCACCGCTGCTGCCCCTTCCCTCTTGATGCAGTGGGTTTCATCACACATCGAACTCGCCCACGTGAACTACCTGCCGAACGAACGAACGAACGAACACCACCCGACAGGCAGGCAGGAAGGAAGTAACTCATCAGCATAAAACCAATTGACGAGTTCGCGGAGGTGCAAGAACGGTCTGAGAATCGTACCACCTGGCCGGTCTGACAGGTGAAGGGGGAAAAACGGCAGCTGGTACAAGTGAGTTTAAAAATACTTATCCACTGGGGTCTTACTGCTCAACTGCTTTAACCACTTGCGCTACCGAAATACGCGCATTTTACCTTTGCAGGTTGGGAGAAAACGGCCCACTCGCAATTGAATTCAACGAGTGTGTGTGTGTGTGTGTGTGCATGTGAGGGAAGCGTAACTTTTCGTGGGAATGAAACTGCGCTCGAGGTAAGGTGAAGTTTTCCATTTCTTTCCGCTCACGGAGTGAATGAACAATCAGGTTCTTAAGAACGTAACAGCAGCACCGAGTTTTGCATATGTTTTTTTTCCACTCGTGGTAGCAATTTTGCCTTCTTTTTCCTTCCATTGTCCCATACTTTAACTGTCTCAAACAACCAAGCAGTACACGAGCTAGCTTACGCAAAACACACAAACAGTGTGGCCATCACTTTAGATCACTTTTCCTCCGTTCGCACGAAGAGGAAAGCACTCGCCGCGACTGCGAACGGTTCGATGCGGCAAAGCCACTGACGACTTTTCCATTGCCCGTTTGGATTATTGAATATTCTTCTTATCTGTCTCTCTGAGCTGTCCACCACTATCGAGCGATTTGGTCCATCGAGGGTGAATGAAGCGTACTGGCAGGCGGGTAAAGGCTACGATGAAAACGATATTTTCTCCCGCTAAACCCACCGTGCTCTTGGTATGTGTGTGTGTGTGCAGGGAGAAAACAAAAACGCACACACACACACATACCTTCCATTTTATCCTTGAACCTTTAGTGTCTTGCGACGGAACGTTTAAGTCACCGTCACCGCTCACTTGCTTGCTTGCTATCCTCTCGCAGAGCTCGGACAAGATCTCGCACGAAGTCCCAACCCCTGTGCTAGTGCCCGTGTGAAGGCAAGCTTTTGAATAAAACATTACACACGCAGACGAATGGTTTTCTAATTTTTGTTCGCTTTTTTTCCACGCTCCGTTCGGTACGGCCACACTGTCCATAGAAACCTGGCGGTGGCGGTGGCTTAGTGGTTGTGTCTTAGTGTGTCCCTCCTGCTGGTGGTGACTTAGTGTTTGATTCGCTTATCGAAACCGGGACGGTCAATAAACATACGCAGCAGAAAAAGAGAGAGAGAGAGAGAGAGACAGAGAAAGAGAGAGAGAGCAAACGCTTCTTTATCGTCATTGTGGGAGGCAACAGGAGCGCCAAAACAGACGTCCAATCATTGTGCAACTGGATGGAGTTTTAATCGAAACACTGTGATGGTTTATACACAGCCCGTTCGTTACTTAAGCTGGGCTTGAATTGAAGCTCACAACTTGGCAGTGTTGCCCAGCAAACAATGATTTTTTGTAGCAAATAAATCAAGCGTCCGTTCCATGTCACGGCTCCGCAGACCGTCCATCGACAGTTTGGTATGTAATTAAATCGATTAGGAGCTTGATCGCGCGCTCCTACGTCTGGATCATAGCAGGCAGAGCTTTCGTCGTTGTCTTTTTTGGTGTGTGTTTTTCGTTTCTTTTTCATCACTCACACACACACACACAACGCCCTGTCCTGCCCGTCCCGAGGTCAATGATATCGAGATAAAATCAATTAAGTGTGTGCTCTTGGCTCCTTTTTCGTTCCAGCACACAGACACACACACACACACTCTTTGGTAGCTATTGTTCTTAAGGCTGTGTTTGGTGCAAACACTCGTCGCCGTTCTGGGGACACTCTTCCACCTACACACAATAGGGCACAAGTCCGCACACACACACTTCAAATGGTCAGGTTGTTTGACATTAATGATGCGATGATGATACTTCATTATTCTTATTATCCTTTCCTATCAAAATAATGGCCAGCCTCTTACCACCGCCCGCCCGTTCGAGTGTGCTACCACGGTGGCCGCTTCATGCCATTGGCCAGCGGGCCACTAGATGATCGAGAAAAAATCATTTCCACTCGGGTTCACTGGGTAGCAGCTCCTTCCAAGCACGGCTCATTCCGTATCGCTTCCCCACACAGTTTCTTCCTCAAGAAACACACACACACACTTTTGGGTGGAAAAGAGGAGCAGACTACACCAAACAGTGACACAGAAAACGGTGACAACGGCACGGAAAAACCAATGGGTAAACAATGCGATGGGTCACAGGCACACATACAAAAAGGTGGCCGAGTAGGTTTAAGCGGCGCTTTCGGTACGTGCCGAAAGCATTGCATTTTACGTTTGGTGTGACTAGTGCAGCACGTGAATGTGTGCGCGTGTGTGTGTGTGCGGTTTTTGGAGAGTGTTTGTTTGGGTGGACGGATGGCCGGATGGGGGCTGGCATGAAAACACAGACAAGAAGAGGGGCACCGCACTTTAAGAGGCGATACTTTCTGGCAATAAGTGAGACAACAAAAAACAAATCAGCTACCAACCAAGCAAAGGGAAGAGAACAATGGACACTCCAACAAGTTTGGACCTAGCGCGACCGAGTGAACGACCGAACCGAACCGAACAATCGAGCGTTTGGGGTTTTGGGACCCATCCAGCGAATGGATGTAGGGGCAGGGGACGTCGAGCTCGTGCAGCGAACTCTTTAAACGCGTTGAAAATGTGTTCCCATTTCTCTTATCGGGACGTCACACACTCACACAAACACACACACACACACACACACACACACATAGACACGCGCACAAGAGCAACCAATTTTTCGAGACACATCTTTAGCCATACCCTCCGTGTCCGCTTTATGCCGCTCTCCTTCTTTTTTCACCCCCATTTGAAGCAGGGATCTCCACCGTCAACAGTTTTTCACGCGAGCGAGAACGGTCTTTTGCCTCGTTTCACGGACCAAAACTGAAACCAAACACCAGCATCAAAGTGCCGTAGGATACGGGCAGGCGATTAAGAGAAACCAAGAGAGAGAAGCGAGAGGGGGGGCGAGAGATAGAGAGCGAGAAAATAGCTACAGAAAAAGAGGAAGACCAATAGCATCTTGTTTCACTCTCGCGCCCGCAGAGACGCACACCCATACACTGTGGTGCGGTGGTGGAAAGCTGGCACGGGATAAAGCTGCCCGTTTTTTTCTTCTTTCGCTCCTGCCTAGTCTGACACAGAAATAGCCTACCTTCAGGCGTTACTTTTCGGACCGAAGGAAGCAAACGATGCGAACGAATTTGGCACATTTGGCCTGGAAATACGGCCGGCTTTTTGGAATTGCTTTACCTCATACCTCATACCATTACACACAGCCACACACACACACACACACACGCACACAGCAATTGCCCCAAGCGCGATGCGACATTAAGAAACGTCCAATCAAAGCAACCTTTCCTTCTGCAATTTCGGTGCCGTCGTCGAGTGTAATTTGCGTCAACTTTTCGTTACACCGATTCGCAGCTGAATTTGCATTGCAATACTTTACTAATTATGGCACACGCACTGCGAAGCTCGCACACACAAACATGCCGACACTTACACAAGCACACACACACACGCACAGATATGCAGACACACAAATCCAGGCGACGAACAACGCTCAATCGACGGCACTAATTCGCTTCACGCACCTTCACGTAGTACACGGAACACTCTGGAGCTACTTTTGCAACGGCCCCGCTTACTGGCCCCGCTTTCCTCCACCGAAGAAGGTCTGTGTAACAATACAAAAAAAACGGGTGCCTGCGTGCAGGTCTTGCTCGCACAGGGAATAAAGAGCGTCTACGGCTTGGAAGGGAAAGTTTTACACCACGCAGCCTCCGCGATGGCGGAGAGACAAACCAGGACTAACTGCTAGCGCTGATGGCTGATGCCCGGTTTCCCCCCATACACACACACACAAAACGCACACACCGAACGGTGTAGACGCACTCTCTTTCGCTCTCCGTTTGCTCTCAGGAGAGCGCTCGCTCTCTCTTGCGACTACGCTGGTAGCGTTTGCGAGCGATTGGTAAGATGCCGTGAGCGTAAGCGACATTTTGAGGGAGATGCGATGTTTTTCGATGTTTTCTATTGGATGACAAAGAAACGACAGCGCTTTTGATGCGTGTATGCGTGATTAAAGAAAAGTGTAAAACAGATTACAATACTATAATCAAAGGACATAATCAAATTTAATTTCGGAGGCAAATGAGAAAAGAAATGGAATAATTGCCAAGAATTCAACGATTTTCCAAAAACATTCACATTATGCTTTAAACTTCCGCTTTAATCTTTGTACATGCGGACAAACCAACTACTGCTGATCCTTCTCATATGTGTCCGTGGTACGAGCGATTATACGCTGGCCTGTCTGAAGCTCATGCGCAGCGTATCCTTGGCTGAAACCATTAACATCGCATAGCACAATAACAATTTCCCCTTAGTAGGCGCCCGTGCGCTCTCTCGCTCTCATTGAATCTCGCTCTCTCGCTACAATTTTCCCCTTTACGGTATGGCAAACATCTCCCGCAGTGAAGGAACAGCATCTTATGCCACTAACACACTCACAAACACACGCTGCGTTTTGTTCTATTACCCCTTGCGTATGAGTGTGCGTACAGGAGCTGGAACTTCTTCACTGACCGTAGCGTCGGAGATCAGACGGCAGTCGGAACTGGCAAAAACGTTACAATGCACACACACACACACACACACACACACACGCACAAAGAGAAGAAAGGAAGAAAAAAAAACAACAAACCCCACAACTCAAAGCCCGTACGTGAAGTGCTTAACCCTAAACAAACGGAAGATGTCGCCGTATGCCGTAATCCTGGGAGAGACACGCTTGCGGGCGTGCTGCCGTGCTTCAGTGGATTCCAACGGAAGTGTCTGCCGGAAAGACAGGATTTGAAATTTTGAACCTACACACACACACAAGCACACATCGACACATGATTTTGTAAGGGTGAGGAGAGTGTAGAGGTTGAGCAATGACAATCTGCCGGGAGCGCACCATCCTGACGGTGCTGCTGCTGCTGCTGCTGCCGAAACAATCCTGCCCTAGTTCCGGGTTGGTACGTAATTCCCGGATCTGTCTCTACCCCGTAGTGTCACAGATTGCCCGAGGACTCATTCCTATACGTCCAAACGACCTTTTTTTTTGTCCCTATCTTTCGCTGAATCCGATAGCACCAGCCTTCGCAACGCAACGTATGGTGCCGACATGGGCACCACACGGGATGATGGCGTTAGTAAGAAACGAGCGATACTTAGAAACGATACCTGTACGGCTTACGGTCTGGAGTGTTGAGATGCAAAGCACGGACGATCGCGGTCCGCAAACGGTGCAGCAACAAAGCGCAATAGCACAAGAAGAAGAAACAAAAACAAGCAAACGAGTCCAAATGTCACAGAATTGACAAACCCCAACGGGGGCCATGGTTTGCTTGCAATACTCGGACACACAAATCCCTTATCATCGTGTGCGATTTGCCGGGTTTTTTTGCATGACGTGCTTCGTCGTAATGAAAACGACAGTTGGTGGATAGTGTTGGATGGGATTAGAGTATGGTGCACTTTTTGAACTCTATTTTCTAGTAACTTTGTAGTCTAATTCGTGAGTAAGTGAATTAGTATTACGTAAGTCATCGAGACGAATCTAATGGATGGTTTGTTTCCACGTTTTTAGGACAGATTTCCTTGAACTACCATGCGTCTCCATCGAACACGTGCCGCTTGTAAAGGTGTTTTCGTTGTTGTCGGTTTCACCGTTGATTGACTGTACTGTAAAGTGGAAAGGAGAGAGCTCATCATAGTGACCGCTTGTACACCACTTGGACAGCTTGACTATGGCGTGGAACGCATCATCCGACCAAGTACTCGGTCTAATATACTCATCGATGTTATTTATACTACTTTTTTATTTTAAATAAAATCATTTTTTGCCTTTAGTGCCCTTTTTAACAAGTACTTGCGTAAAAGACTCAATAACTTATGATATTGCATGCCATTTTTGTACTGATGAATGTCATCGAGGGTTATTTGAAGCACAAATAATTTACTTTATGTTAGAAATCAGCTCTTGGAGTAACGTATGGTTAGGAATAAATTATATAAATAACCACTAAAAAGCGTAACCACTAAAATACACAAATTACTTAATTCACTGTGAGTCGATTAGTAATCGAGCTCCCATTATGATTTGAGTTTATAAGTAATAATTCCACTCAGAAATGGTTTATTTCACTCTCAAGAAGTTACTAATTGGCATGGCTAGTGACTCCAATTGACATATTCTAGTTCGAAAATCGAACTTTGGAGGCTGTATCCCCTAAATTGGAGGTTTAAACTTTCTTAAAACTGCACCAGTTTGAATGAGTTTTAATAAAAGCCCTTTAAAATTGACTGTAATATGGGTTTTAGCTCTGTACTCACGCGTTATAGTGAATCTAGAAAGCTTATTTCTTTATTTTTAAGCTGTTTTTATTAAAATGTAATACCAACATACCTCTATATCGATAATTAGCAACTTGTTGCTCTTCAATCAAACTCTACAAGGTTTTAGAGTACATTTGTACAAAATAGAACAATGTAACACAAAGGCACATGAATACATCCCAAACAAAGAACCCTCGCCGCTTGAGAAACGTCCGAAACAAGTGGTTTTTCATACCCCAAACGTAATACTGCCCCTTTAATCTAGTACCAATTCTAACACGATCATAAAACGTGCACACATCTCACAGTACCTGACGTGCACATCACACTATAGGCGATTATGTTCCTTGCTCGCGCCTTTTACAAGCACCAAATCGCACAGGTGAGAACGACAGGGAACCTCGGCAGGGAAGAAGAATTATGAAAAGTCAGCCCCGAGTTTCCCGTTTAATATACACACACACAAACACCTCTTGAAAAGGTGCGTCCTACCAGCCCTTCCCTGTATCTTCAGCCGCTTGAACGACTTGAAAGAATGCAACAAAAAAGTGGCGGGGCAAATGCGAGCAAGCAAAAAAAACGGACGAAGAACAAGAAAATCGGATGCCCGGAGGGTTGGTGCAAAAATAACTCAACAAACACTTGTGTCGGCATTAAAAATGAAACTCCGAGTGCAGAGAGTGCAGCAAAATGGGGAAAATAAGGGGGGGGGGTAAATCCGGAAACCCACCGGTAAAGAAAAACGGGAATCCTTTTTCCCACATCCTTTTTTTTCCCTGCAAATCCGCTCCATTTGTACCCATGTTAAGCGTAACGCAGCGTCTTGCCACGATGGCAAAGACGCTGGTGGACTGGTTTGGCATTGTCCGTTCCTAAGGTTGCTTTCTTGCTGTCTCGAGTATTGTCTCGCTATCTCGCTCTCGTTGTATTTTACTCACTCGCTCTCTCTTTCGCTCTTCTATTGTGTCTGTTGCTGCCCAGACTAGTTCGCGAAGCAAACGGAGTGATTACGGTGTAACTTCCAGCCACTTCCCACTTTCCCAAAACCTACATACACACACACACACTCTCCATTGTGCTGCTTATTTTATGTGACTGCAGGGACAACGGAGCACACACATAGACACACACACACGTTCACAAAATTGTGCACGGTGCTTGTGTACTTGTAATTTATTTCCGTACAATATTTATTTAACGTTCACATGTACACGCACGCCGATTACATGTGCATGTGTGGTTGGCTTTCCGGTGTGTGTGTGTGTGTGTGTGTGTGTGTGTGTGTGTGTGTGTGTGTGTGTGTGTGTAATTTTCCATTACATCCACCGGTTGGCGATTGTCGTTGGCACGTTCCTGCATTCCACCGTTGTTCCCGTTCGCTTGTTTGCTTTCTTCACCATTTCCGCCAAACGGTTGGGCAAAGCGAAGCTTGCTGCTCGGTCGCTTGCAAAAACTCCAGACAATGCATGCCCTAAGCTTCCGTTTTTAGTGTGTGTCTGGAAAAAAAAACTTTTTTGTTTTAATTTGTTACATCTGAAATGTAGCAATTTTCCCAACCATAAAACAATATTATTCTCCCGTTCTTTGGCTGTCTCCGTATCGATCGCAACTCCTTTAAATCGATTGCGACCCAATACGCTTCAAACGTGAGCTTTAAAAGCTTCAAACCCATCCAAGCAGTCTAGCGTCTTAAAGTTTTCAACTGTCTTCCCAGCACAGCCACACACACACACACTCCACTGACACACCGGATGAGCGTGATATCTCTTTACCCATGACACCCCCCCCCCTCCCTCCCCTTTCCCCTCCTCGAATGTGCACACATGCTAATGGCAAAAAGGGAACCCCATGGCCTGCTGCTGTTGAAACCGGGTTGCGCTAGATGATACCTGATATGCATGTCGATCGTTACTGTCGTGCACCTAATCGCATTAGTGGTACGCGCAATCAGACATCTACACTAATTGCAATTTATATCCCTGCTCCTACCCTCCACCCTTGTGGCTGCCCGGTACCACCTTCCTCCCCGGAAAGCACATGTGGATGTGGAGGGAGAAGAACACTTTTCCCCACCATTCCCACCCGCTGCTCTAATACAAACGGGCGGAGCTGTAGCTATTGTGTTTCGGTGCAAGAAAAACCCTGCCCTGGAAAGAAGGGTACCCTGAGGGTCTTCTACCAGTACACCTGTGATAATAATTTCCCGTCAAGGAATGGTCTCTTCTTCTTCTTTCTCTTCGCTCTCTGTCGCTCTCACACACGCACACACTCTTTGCATATGTGTGCCGATGGCTCATGTTCGGCAGGGTCGAGTACGACATAAAGCTTCAAATTGAACGCCACGTTGACCGGACCGGAAGCACCAAAGGAGGGGGGGTGGGGGGGGGAGACGGGGAAACGGGTCTCTCGGTACGGGAAGCCAATGGCACCGGGGACTAATTACTATCACTTGCACTGTTGGCAGGGAGTTTTGTCTTGCAAGACCGTTCCACACATTATTGCCGCTCGTTATTTTGCTGAAATGGCACATTTTCTGCATTAGAATTAAAATGGCTGAAATTTTCAGCCCGTTTCAATGTATGTATTCATCATTCGGGATATGTTTTGCATGCCTAATTGCCAGTTCAATAGCGCACGGTTGTGAACAATTGTGTACAGCCTGCACTCAAGTTACGCGGTTCTCGTGTTACGCCATTACGGAGTCAAGTGATGTTCGGAGCTTTAACTCATTTTGGGGACATTATTTCACTATCCGATGGACGAATTGTCTACAACAAAATGAGAACACTTTTTGGTAAGATTGTTTTCATAAATATTTGAATTAGTTAAATAGTTGAGGGCCGGTCTAGTGGTACAGTCATCAACTCGTACGACTTAACAACATGTCCATCATGGATTCAAGCCCCGAATAGACCGTGCCCCCATACGTAGGACTGACTATCCTGCTATGGGGGGATCAATAAGTCACTGAAAGCCAAGCTCACTTCACTAGTGGGTACAGGCAGGCCTTGACCGATATCGGTTGTTGTGCCAAAGAAGAAGATGAAGTTAAATAGTTGATAAGAATCGATTTATTTTAGCTGTAAATTCACCAAATTTTATTCCAGTTATATAAACCCATTTATTTAATTTTTTTCCAGCAATGAGGCATGTCCCGTGGTACAGTCGTCTACTCGAGCGACTCAATAACATGCCCGTCATGGGTTCAAGCCTAGCATGTACCGTCCCCGCGTAGCAAGGACTGACTAGCTGGTTGCGTGACACTTCAAACAAATGAGCTTCAAAAGTTGTCTCCTTATTTCAAATGAAAATACGTTAAACACTAGCGCCATCTCTATAATGATTCGCTTACTACACTGACACAGAGAAGAAACTGCTAAATCCCCTTTTTGTTTTTCTTCGCAAATTCCAATGCGTATTGTTTTATGTACTTCTCACATCTTTTGCATTGATTTGGAAACTTATAAAATGATTTTCCTGGGTGTTTTGTCCAATAATTCTCACAAAATCTTGCCTCACACTTCCTTCGCAATTTGTATTTAGAAAAGTTGTTTACATCGAAGCAGCAGTGAACAGAGCTTACTTTGACAGAAGTGATCGCCGCACTGGTAAATGACAGTACTTTCGTGAGGGACACTTTTGTAACGCCAGTGGCACGTCGGTTTGTCGGTGTGTATATGCCGTCATGTCCACGTTGGACGTTACGCCACGTAATAGAAGAAGAAGAAGCAAAATTACGCAAAACAGTGGAGCGCCGTTTATCCGCGTACCTTTTATCCGGCTTTCTGTTTATCCGTGCTGTTGAGAAATGACAGTTCAATACAAAGGTGACATTGCGTTATGAGGAGGATATTTGAAAAAGCGGTTATAAGAGCCCATTGTCATAACAAAAAACACAATAATTCAGGGCAAATTTAAAATATTCACATTGGAAAGACATGAAGTAAATAAAAACTGGGTTATTTTTATCAAAAAATAAGAAAATTTTCCAAAACCCTATCAGGAATTGATGATAAAATATATCATTTGACTCATTATCCGTATTATTCGCTTATCCGGGTGAGATCAAGTCCCGGAAGCCCGGATAAACGGCGCTCCACTGTATTTGACATTATTAAATGTTCGAGTTCTAGTCGTAGCTCAATAGTTGAACACATTTGTGATGGCAGTTCGATAGTTGGCTCAAAGTTCAACTAAAATGTGCACGGTTTTTATATGATTGTGAATGCAATCGAAGATCATTTAATTAGTTCAGAATGTACTCCTTTGGTCACTGTGTTAACAAAATAAATAAAATAAAATACATTTCTCGATTACCCTACAATTAAGCATTTTTTCCTTCTATTTTTACATTTTATATCCTATAAGAAAAAAGTAATTCGAATAGAAAAACTTTCCAACGTCTGTAATAGATTATCAATAAAAACAAAGTTTTCGTATTTATAACATGTTACTCGTGTCATACTGAGTTTAACCAAATCTCATGTAAATTGTAACACTATTTTGAAAAAGTGCACAAAGTTTGATTTTCTGTCTCACAACTCTCTAACCCACTTTTACCCACACACTCGAACCCACTCGCACACATCACTGACCCGTTCGGCGGCAAAAGAAACCCCACAAAATGGTAATGAGTGTGTTGCGGATAACTATATTTTGCGCAAATTGATGGACACAATCGGCAACAACCGCAACTCCACACGGCAGCGGCCGTGCCAGTTGGCCGGCACTTTCCACGGTTGAAAATTATGCATTTCCGCCGCACCACTAGCCCTCGACGCCATAGACAGCGCATCACTACAACGAACGCTGCTACGGTGCGCTTCCTGTCACGCTTTGTAGGCTTTGTATGTGTCAATAGCTAAACGCTTTATCAGATAATGATAATAATTCGATTTGCGTAACGTTTTCGGGCAAATGCAAGGCAGCAACCGTCCGCCCTTCCTCCCTTTACAAGCGGACAGCGTAATAACAGCAATTGTGGCACTGGCAGGCTCCTTCGACAGGCTCAACACTCGCTGGCAAACTAGCTGACCACCATTGCCCGTACAATGCGATTGCGATTTCGATTGCGTGTCCGGAAGCCGGACAAATATTTGCATAAAATAGTCGCTCTGGTAAGGCGAACCCGAGTGCACACACACACCCACACACACACACGTGTTGAACCATGAACGGTCCATTCTGGAGTCTGGGAGGGACAAGAGGCAACAGCAACAGCGCCAGACAAGCAAGCAGCATCCAGCAGCGTGAGTGTTTGTACAACGATTTTACCTCTGAGTCGGTTGTTGGAACGTTTCAGCCACTTTGTTGTGCTGTGGACGCGACGCAAAAGGGGCAGGGCTGGGTCAAGGGTGGGAGTCCGTCGCGAAATGCGCGCTGACTCTGCGCTGCCTGCTGTCGCCTGAGCAAACCCTTAAGGTCGTTCGGTGCGCATTTGCATCACAATTAGATATAAACTAATTCCGTGTTGCCCTCCTCTTGCCGTCGCCATCGTTCGGTCTCTTTCTTTCTTTCTTTCTTTCTTTATCTTTCTCACTCACTCGCGCGCTACCGGAGACGTCCGATGGCATATGGGAAATGACATTTCGCCCATTTTGTCTTGCACTTTCATTTTCTGCACCCAACCCGCCTACTAGGGACGCTTCGAGCAGCAGCAGCAGCAGACAGGGCAACGGAATCATAAAGTTAAGGTCGGTAGCGCTGCGGTGTGCGAGTTGAAGTATGCGAGTTGAAGTGCCCACACCACCTGTGGTTGACCTGTGCGGTCGTACCACTCTGCGATTGCTTTCCCAGCCGTACTTAAACATTGTATCAACAGCAGCGCCACCACCATTCGGAATTGGAGCGGGTTTTTCAATGGTACAATATTATGTCCGTTGTTCAGCAACCGGTAATGGGTGTTGTTGTCTTGCCGATCTAATTATGCTTCCAAACTCGTGAATCAGGGTATAGAGACACATACACTGCCAGACTGTATAGAAGCAAGCTTTGAAATTTAAAAAAAGCATGGCATTTTCACTAAAACGCAGGAAAGCACAATCACTCCAATCGGGACGTCCCCGTCAATTGCACGAGCAAATTGCTCACCAAACGGGAATGGAGCACGGGGAATGCAAAGACTCGCGTCCGAAATCATTACAATCGCACCCCGCGAACGGGCGGTGGTGCGGTGCCGTAAATTGAAATCGTAAAGTGATAAACCCCGACCCAGCATGGCCCACCCGTAAACCACACGCGTTCCAGGTGGTTCTGCTAGTGACGGTTCTACCCAGGTTCGGGCCTTACCGTCCGGAACCATTTCGTTCGCACCGTTAATGAGCCATTGGATATCCCGTTTAGCTGTAATTACAAAGCCCTGGACCGAGCGAACGAATGCACGAAATTAATTGCCTCACATTCAACGACTAAGAGAGAGAGAGTGAGCGAGGGAGAGAGAGAGGGAGCGAGAGAGCTTGATATGGTCGATTTGTTTCGCAGCGTTATATGGTGCGTACGCGTACGAGTCGTGCGGTTTTTGGAAGGATTTATCGATTGTCGAACGCCGGAAGTGGTTCCTGCTTTGAACGGCCACCTGTCACCTGTATTGCTGCGTACGTACCTTTAAAAAAAGCCATGCACACACACACATACACACAGAAACTGGGTACACGCACTGGAAATTAGCCCATTGGCCTATCTTTCGCGGCCGTTCCGTTTCCGGTACGGCGCGTAAACGCGTATCATTAAATCGGCAAGACACGGCACGACACTGCCCGTACCAGGGCTAATTAATTTATCATCATAAATCCCAACAACCCCGGTTCCGTTACGCGCTGAGGACGGTGTAAAGCGTCGTTCCCATTCGGACCAATAAAAAGCAAAGCGATCCACCACTTATTCCTCCACTTCGGTTCGGTTTACCCCACGAGACGAGGTGTGGCTTTTATCGCAAACAAGTCTCTTGCCCGTTTCGTTCTAGAGCGCCCATCAAGGGATGCAGATTTTGGGCAGATGCACACAAAGACACTGCACCATTGTGCGTTGGGCCAGCATCCTTTTTGGGATGCTAATATACTTCTCCCACACGTGCTCCCCTTCCATTCCGCTCCCGTGCTCCCTTCAGCCACTATTCTGTTTTAATGAGTTTTGTTACATGCTTCAACTGGTTTGGTTTGGTGGATCGATCGAAACGTACATCGGCAGCAGATCGATTGAACGGCCGTGGACGAGGTGTTTTGAAATAACACATCCTTTTTTTCATTAATTTTAAATTCCAAAGCGCTGCTGATATTGCAACCTTGCTGATGGCTTTTAATTGAATTATCCGGCCTCACGGTATGATTAATTAGAGGTGTTGAAGGGAGATTGGAAAGAGGTCTTAATTTGTCGAGAAAACAATTATATCATTAGTTGAGTGTGTTTAAAGACCGTATTTGCACTTTGTCTTGTTTTTTTTTTTCACGGCTCTCTAAAAGAAATTATATTATTTTTTCACTTCGTCCATTCTTTATTGGATTTTAATGTGTTGCATACAGTGCTGCAAAATGTCACTTACCAGTGTTATAAAAAAATCTTACTGACACAAAATCCATGTCGGCGTCAAGTACTGAATTGTGATAATCAGAGGTGACACTGAAAACGATTGGTGTGATCAATGCACGAAGCATGACATTTTTGCGACCATCGTTTGGTCATGGTCAAGAATGATCAAGCGTTGCGTGCTAAACAAAATGTCATCATGCATGTGATTGGTGCACCAAATGTTTGAGTCTCGCCTCTGATCATCTCATTGTTGGCGAAGGAAACATTGGCATTTGGCTTGTGAGTCGGAGTATCGCGGTTGACTCAAGCACTCGCATGCCGTGTTCGGCATGTCATGACGCACTTTCATTGATTATTAGCAATGAGTATCAAGCTACCACGAATATGTTCATTGTTTTCGTTGGTGAATATCTCGTGATGCGCTTGGCATTTTGCAGCACTGGTTGTACGAAAAAGTAGTGCAAATATATTAAATGACAATTCATAGCAAAACGCCAATTAGTATGCAAACTGTAAAACATTAACCCGAAACTTTACATTGCTAAACGCCTGAAGGTATGCAATATGCTGTTGTTGTATGTTGGTTTTTACGCTAATTTTGGTAGAAACTATGTTTCTGTAGTAATGAGAAATTTTATTTATCATTATCGTGAGCGATTTTTGGACACTTTTAGGCTGTAGGTAGGATACATAAGACTTTAGTCAAGTAGTCATCTAATCATACACACTGGGCAGTAGCAGACGCGGTTTCCAAAATAAGCAGCAGCTAAGGCTAATTGAATTTCTAATTCAATGTTCAATTAATGTGTTGTTTTCCTGAACTTAGAGCATTACGAACCTTGCTCAGGGAAATTTAGGCGAATTGAAAGCAAAAATAGTTAAAAGTTCCTAATTTTTTAGCAACAATACTACTTCAAACCTTTAATAATTAACGATACGCCTTTGATATGCACGAGTTCGTAACGATCTCCCGAAATTGCTTCACCCCAAAAATGAGCACTCTCCAGCATACTAACTAAAACACACCGTACCGATTATCCAAAGTGCATTGTTGCCAATTTACGGGTGCTTCCGTGCCATGTCCCAACTCCGTCTCCCACCAAACAAAGCCCCATTTTTACTCACGCATGCCATAAGTAGTAGCAGCACCTACCTCAGCCGTTGTATTAGCCTGTGAGCAAATTGCGAAAAAGTTGCCGCCAACTTTCCGCACTCCCAGCGAGCAATTATCGTTTGTTCGGCAAAGTGCAACTTTTCGCCGTTATCGTTAGCAAAAAAAAAAAAAAGCAAACCCTGTAAAGTGATATTATCCTGTCAGGCACACATTATCATCCCAACGAACGGCGATGGAACGTGTGCGTGAATGAGGGAACCCATATGGTCCATCCATAAAACGCACTTTACATTTTCATAGTGTGATGAGCGGGAGGGGATGGCGATTGCAACATGTATGATAAGGCAGATAGAGCAAACTTTTGCTTTGAGCCATCTTCACTTTTGTCTCGAATTGAATGGCATCGTTGCGCAAAGTGAGTTAAACTTCGGAGGTTCGTTTACCACATTTAAAACTCCTACCAGCCGGCGACACTTATTGGCATTAAACAAGTTCAACTTACGCGGACCCCTCCCATCGGGTATAGCTGTACCACACTGTTCATTAACATTCATGCCACACTGAGCATCATCGTTGCGAGTCCTTTCATTTTGGTTTGACACTGTAACAGCTAATGGCCACAAACCCGAAACCGATTACTCTGGATGTATGTGTCCCCAAGCAGGTCCTGGTGGAATTTTGGGATAAACTACGATCCAGCGAGAGGTATAAGTACGTGTGTGGCCCTATATCGGCGAGCGATTGGTCTACCCGCGGTGTCTCCGGCCACTTTACGACATGAGATGTATACATATATTTCCCTTCCCTCCCCTACACGGACTGTACTAAGACCCGATACATGGAAGTGTCCCATCATGCTCGCCTCCTTACTAAGAGCTCATCCAAAGACTAATAAAATGATACATTGGATATCGTGTTTTCGTGACGAGGTGGCGGGGCTCACGGAAAGTGGGTTAAAACTTTCCTCCCATAAACGACCTATGCTATACGGCAGGGCAGAATCGTGTAAGCATTAGAGTAATTGAATTATGCGCCCGTTCGACTCCGTCATCGGTGGTCATTAAAATGTTTTAGGTGGGTACGTTTGACCTAATTCCAGTGTGTTGTTCCATGCGAGTTATATGAACAATAAAGGTATGATTCATCTTATATAGATTTCAAGTTGAAGTTTCAAATATTTTGTATTATTAAATCCTTTTTGAATGCAGCATTAATAAACATTTAGTTTGATAATTTTGAATGTCCAAGTCTTGTCTTTCGGACTGCTGAGTCAGGACTGCTGAGTCAGCAAGCATTGTTCAAGTGTAAATATTGTGCAGCTGCCGATTTAAATGGATAGAACATTGGAATTGATCACTACAGAACGAAGTGTTACAGGGTTTCGCAAAATTCTTGAACGCAAGAGTCTTGGAAAAAAAGTATTGGTCGCACATCAAGATTTTTGCGACCAAGAAGTTTGCGAAAAAGAATTTTGTGACCAAGAATTTTGGGACCAAGAAGTTTGCGACCAAGATTTTGCGATCAAGAAGTTTGCGACCAATAAGTTTGCGACC
>KB667444.1:1821820-1850692 GCA_000349065.1 Anopheles quadriannulatus
CCAAGAAGTTTGCGACCAAGAAGTTTGCGACCAAGAAGTTTGCGACCAAGAATTTTGCGACCAAGAAGTTTGCGACTAGCAATACGGCCGAAGCCGTTCTTTCTGAATAAAAAAAAAAAAGTTTGCGACTAAGAATTTTGCGACCAAGAATTTTGCGACCAAGAAGCTTGCGACCAAGAAGTTTGCGACCAAGAATTTTGCGTCCAGGAGGTTTGCGACCAAACGTCTGAAAATGAAGTTCGCCCCCGCTCTCAAGAAAACATGCTTCTTGATCCACTCTGGTTAAGAATCTCTCGTACAAATTCCTGTTCGACATTTAAAAAAGACCAAAGTTGAGACGACTCCGACTCCAGGCAAAACTAGTGGTTCCCATTTTGCCGTAGTCGGAATCAGCTTAAGGCGGCGCTTGACATGTTCGATACAACCAACAGTCAAATCAAACCTGTCAAATCCCATACATTTTTCATGTTTGTCGTGTTTGATTTGTGCCAGAGCGCCAGGTAACAATAAATAAGAGCCATGGTGTAGGAGTTGAGAGGCGTATAGCAGGAATTAAATATCCAAGCGTCGCGGAAAGGTCAGAAAATAGGAGACGAGAGGAAACTGTATTACCTAACGGGCAGAGCATAGAAATTTGAAATAAGGCGAAAGACGGAGAGAGAGAGAGAGAGAGAGAGAGAGAGAGAGAGAGAGAGAGACCAAACCAAAGGAAAGAGACCGAGAGAGAAGCGAGCGAAAACAAAAAAGCGCGGTATGCAGAATCTGACACGAGGAGTGCAGGCAGTCTTGTGATTAATTGCGTAGAGGAAAGATCGGCAAGTGCAAACGGAAAAATAAAATTGTAAATATGAGCGAAAATCACGACACATGGGTGCGCTCCAGAGAGCACACCACTAGTCTTCATACACTTTGCTCCTACCGATAACCGCTAAAATTATCTGGCCACACTGACCACGTGTCACAACATTGTTGTACAGCGCTGTTAAGGTAAACAACGTGCCTTGTTCATCAATACATAACTCTACACCGCAATACTTCGATTTCAGCATACAATTAGTGTTTGAATAGTCCATTGAAAGTGAAAGTAAACTACTTAAATAATAGGAAAATCTTTTAAATCCTCCTTTAGTGCCCTTAGCGGAGTCAACAGAGAACGCCATCGACAACGTAAACAATACAGCACAGTCATATGTTTGCTGTCAACTCGTGACAAACGCACGAAATTGGTGTGGGGTGTAAATTACGGAAAGCAACTTACTCTTATCTCATTTCTAATAATTGTGTTACAGCTTTATGTTTACCGCCTCTGTGTGATAGGGCCCATCCTCAAAGCATAGGCGGCTGGCACATGAAGCATAGTACGTGGGAAAGTGTCGGTGGCACAAGCAGTCAATCGTTTGCTGTGCTTCCGTAGTGCTCAAAATTGGCATTCCCTTATCAAGGGACCAGCTTTAAATCATTCATCCCACTTCCCGCTCCTGGCAGTGTTATGTGATTGACACTGATGCGCATCAAAGAAAAGTACGAGTTTTCGTGATTGAAAGTGTTTAAATATTGCGTTTGCGCTCGTTTTGTGATGGTGCATGCACACATGCGAAAATGATGCAAAAACTGTTCAAACTTGTGACGCACCAGAAAACCTTTAGCAGTAAGTACCACTATTCAATTCCTGTACGTGCTGCGCACATCCCACTGTCTCTAATCTTTGCTTCCTTTGTGCCATTCTCCTGCCAGCGGAAGATCTGGTGCTGAACCCGAAGGAACATCCCGATCTGAAGCTAAACGACATCGTCGAGATATACCTGCCGGAGGATGAGGGATGCCGGCTGCTCCTGCAGGTGACCTGCCTGAACAAAGACTTTAACTCGCGCGAAACGATCAGCGTGGAGGTGAATGTGGCCACCACGTTCAACCTGAAGGCGTACAACGATGTGTACATGCGCGTCGTTGATCCGGCCGACGTCGCCCTCGACTCGGTGGAGATCACGTTCAAGGACCAGTACATTGGCCGGTCGGAGATGTGGCGCCTGAAGACTCGCCTCACCAACACGTGCGTCTACCTCAACAAGAAAATCGAATCCTGCGAAGGATGCATCCGCTGCCAGGTGTACGAGATGTGGTCGCAGGGCGAACGGGTGGCCTGCGGGGTGATCAACGAGGACACCAAGGTGGTGTTCCGCAGCAACACCTCGATGGTGTATCTGTTTCTGCAGATGTCGTCCGAAATGTGGGACTTTGACATCTACGGCGATCTGTACTTCGAGAAGGCGGTCAACGGCTTCCTGGCCGATCTGTACAAGAAGTGGCAGAAGCTGGGCAGCAACCACGAGGTAACGATCGTGCTGTTCTCGCGCACCTTCTACAGCGCCAAAAGCCTGGACGAATTCCCACCGCACATGCGCGACTGTCTGCAGATCGACTATCGCGGCCGGTTCTATGAGGACTTTTATCGTGTCGCGATACAGAACGAGCGGTGCGACGATTGGAGCACCACGCTGGTGCAGTTGCGCCGGCTGTTTACCGGCTACCGGGACGTGGTGCTGAAGTACCACGAGCGAGCGGACCTCCCAGCCGGGGTGCGTATTCCACCGGCCACGAACTCGACCGCTGCGCAGGGCAACTTTCTGGAGGTGCTGAACATCTCGCTGAACGTGTTCGAGAAGCATTACCTCGACCGGAGCTTCGACCGCACCGGGCAGCTGTCGGTAGTGATCACGCCCGGCGTCGGTGTGTTCGAGGTCGACCGGGAGCTAACCAACATCACCAAGCAGCGCATCATCGACAACGGTGTCGGGAGCGATCTAGTGTGCGTCGGCGAGCAACCGCTCCATGCCGTGCCGCTGCTCAAATTCCACAACAAAGACACACTCACCTCGATCGATGACTACTCGATGCCGCACTGGATCAATCTGAGCTTCTACTCCACGAACAAGAAGCTGCCGTACTCGACGTTCATACCGCGCATTAAACCACCGCCAGCGATCGGCGGCAGTACGGAACCGCAGCAGGCCCGACCGCCCGGCACGGGCCGGTTGCGGCTGTCGAAGCAAGCGGCCGACAAGAAGAACGAGTACATACACAACTGTCTGTTCGATTACGACGCGTACGACGATCAGATATTTCAGCTGCCGGCCGTACACGGCACGAGCTCGCTGCAGCGCATCGCACGCACGAAGAAAACGTCCGTACCGAGCCTGGACGGGTTCGGAACGTATGCGCGCGCCTGCGAATGGGAGCAGGACACACTCAGCCCGTCTCGGCTGCGGCGAAAGATGTCCGATCCGGACATACACCATGCGTCGAACAGTTTGCTGAACGTGAGCGTTGCGTCGCGGAGCAGCTCACCGAACACGAGCGACATTCTGGGCATGCCGAAGCCGACCGCCATCACGTCGCCCATCATGGAGGGGCGTACGGGTGCGTTCGGTTCATCGAGTGGCCCGGTAGTACGTACCGGTCGGGCGTTAATAAACCCATTCGATCCGTCGCACGTTACCATCAAGCTAACGTCGAATCGACGCCGGTGGACACACATTTTCCCAAAGGTAGGGCGTGATGTGTTTTCACAGTTCACAGTGTAACTTGTTTTGTTTGTCTCGCCAAAGGGCCCGCAAGGTGTTTTGATACAGCAGCATCACTACCAAGCCGTACCGGCTGCCAATCCAACGCCCAGCTACTTCGTGGATCTTGACTCGAGCAGCGAGTATGCGCACACGTCCACCTGTACCTGGGGCCGGGCACGGCAGGGCAGTACCGCATCGTTCGACAGCCGGCTCAACGAGGACGATCTGAAGTGGATCAGTGAGAATGGATGTAAGCGGAGTGTTAGCACTCTCTAGGTGGAGCACAGAAGGAAGCTAATTGTTGCGGCATTTACCATTTTAGGCAACCGGAAAAAGTCCGTCCTACACTCACCGGCCGGTCCGCACGTGCCTGTAACGCCCTCGAAAAGCCTTACCCTGCTGTGGGGGGCCACCGGCGAGCAGGAATGGACACCGGCCCTTACCACAGGTAGAACCAGAAAGGGCCGAAGCCTGTGTGTTGGCGTTCATACACACACTAATACGCTCCGTTGTTCGCGTTGTTTTCATCTGCCATAATGTTCGACATTCGTTTATGAAGCATTTCAAATCCCCCCAAATGAGTATTCCCTTCTCCCAACAAAACCAATCCTCTCATTATTTCCCCGCGTCTCCCAACTATAACAAAACAACAATTTTTGGTTGCTAATCCCAAACAGTTTTTGTAGTGTTTTTTTTTTATTAATTTTATTAACTGTTGCCTTTCTAAAAAAAAGCATCATCTTCATTCAACTGATCTACACATTCATCTCTATACGGCATTACATGCGCCGCCCGGCCCTTCCCCATTAATACTGACTCGTTTTAACCAAATTTATACAATTCACAAATAACCGAATATTTGCCCGCCTTTCCCAGTGATCATCTCCTACGGTTCCATCTTCATCTTATCAATCAACCATCTCAAACACAAAGCACCCATCCCCAACACACGATCGATGGAAAAGCAACAACAACAAAAATGCTTCGCTTTTTTCGTCGCGATCCGTGCTGCTGGTTCCGTTGCTCGCTGTTCAGTTTTGATCGATGTTGTTCCGGTCGGTTCGGTTTTAAGGATGTGAACAGCTTTTTCTTCGGGACCGGGTCACCGAAACAACAAAGCACGAAACGATTTATCTGCATCTAAATTCTTCCGATCGCTACGCAGCCGTGGTGAAGCGTGATCGTACATTTTGGTCAAATTGTTTATACACAATTATCGTTTCGTGAGCTTTGTATTGCCATCGTGCTCATATCCTGTGTATCTACACGCAACCCTACTGTATGCACACTTTAATCGTATATCGTGTGATGCTTTCCTTTTCTCGTTTAACAATAATTTCTGCTGCTGCTGCCAATGATGATGATGATGATGACTGCCACGGGACTCATCGGTTTTTCTTTCTTGGATTCTTGGATACCTTTCCTGCTCCCATTACCACCGTACCCCGTTCCTACCACCAAACCCGCGGTACCGATCCTGTTTATGACTGTCCACCGCAACCCTCCTCCACACACTCTACAACGTTTTTGTTCCCCCCCGTGAAACATGTTTTGCTAATTTTGCTACACATCAATTTATCATAATCGTTCTCTCTCTCTCTATCTTTTTCTCCATTTTTTTCTATATATCCCATCTATGTGTGTATGTAATGTGCGTGTGCGTGTATGTGTGTGCCGAATCCACCAAAAAACCACAAATCAAATACCACAACACCACCACCACCACCGTCGTGTGTCCGTGTTCTCCGCTTGTGCTCTCGGCATCTGTTTCGGCGCAACTAATCAAACACGGAATTCCATCCCCGGGGGGAGAGCGCCGCACAACCAGTTGGCAGAGTGATCATAGGTTGGCACAACCAGTAGTAGTAGTAACCCACGCGCGCAGCGGGCTTACCTCTTCCACACCGTGGCCATGGCCACTACTTACTGCTCGAAAGGAGATGTTTAGTTTTGTTCCTTCTATTTTTTCCAATTTACCTCTATTTAGTACTTTGCACATTTCAGTTGTTACAAAGCACACCTTTTCTTATATTTTCGTACCAATGTACACAAACACACACCCAATTGCCTGTTTGTGCGCTATACTTTCTGTTCTTTCCTTGTATGTGTTGCTCCTTTTAAAGGCGCACCTGTGGTTCCTTCTTTCCCTTTGCACACAACTATCTCTCTACAACTATGATCGATCGTTTCACGATTGTTCACGATCGCGCTGTTACTATAATGCTGTTCTCCCCTGTTTTTGTTCCTTCCTCTCTTAATCTCAATGTTATTAGAGTCCTGTTTTGTGTTTTGTGTTGTGTTTCCTTCCCTGTGTGTAGGGTAATATGTATAGTGCACAATCCTGCTCGTTCCGATAAGCGATTACGATCCTGTACAGTAGACGAAATGCAATATTGTTGTGGAGCGGCTTGATCTTTCGAGGAACTTTCTTTTCTCTAAACTTTTCCTCTCAAAAACATAATCGTTTAAATTGTGATGTATCTGTTTAGCTATCTATTGGTTAATTGTTTACACGTGCCACCTCTGTTGTCTGTTTGTCTGTCCTGTGTGTGTCACTAAACCGAACTGCTGTCTATAGCTGGCTATGTGTGAAGTATCAAAAGTATGTCCAACTCTCTCTCTCTCTCTTTCTAAGCGCATAGTGAACAAAAAAGCCTGTGAATAGCATCGTCCCTGTGTGTTACCGTATACTTGTTTGCACCTTTCTTTTGCCTTATTCAGTTTCCCTCCCCACTGTTCGCACCCGTGATTATTCTCCACGCCCTGTTGCTCGAGGTAATGTAAATCATGTAATGCCGTGGCCCGAGTGGCCCTGTTCCGAATTGGCCCTGCATTTGTTTCAAGAAAGGGGTTGTGTTTGCCAACAAAAAACATCAATCATTCTCCAATCGAAATTCCCAACAACAGCAACCCCCACTCTCTCTCTCTCTCTCTCTCATGATCATTCATATTGGCTCAGAATGTGCATGTTTTGATATTGAAAAAATAAACCCTCATTAAAATTGTATGATTGCATGATTTACAACGAGAAAACGCGGTGTTGTAGCACGTGGCGTAGTTGCTTACTAACAACAAGTAGATTACTCTCTTCTTGGCACTAACGATCCTTAAAAAATAGGCCTTTTTTGTAGCTTTCCCCATTAATCCATCCTTTAGATTGTTTAAGCCAGAAAAAAACGGTAACTTCAGTTGTATTTGGTGCTTAAATTCAGTGTGCTTTGTTGTAACTTTCAGTGGTATTATTGTAGCATATGATTTCCGTTCCTCTTCTTTCAACCCATTACCGATCGCTAATTCCATGTTCCTTTTCTTCCCAATCGTCACGTCACGCCACACACGATCGTCAGGTGTGGACTGGAAATCGCTAACCATGCCGGCCTGTTTGCCGATCACCACCGATTACTTCCCGGACAAGCGTTCGCTGCACAACGACTACGTCGTGTCGGACTACACGCTGCTGCCGGAAGATTTCAATGCGGATTACGCCCAAAACCGGGCCGTCTACAAGAAGCCACTCTCGACGGATGAGGTGTTTAAGGAGCTCGTCTCGCAACGGCTGGCACAGGTACGATCGTTTGGGTGCTGCAAAAAAAAGAAACATTTATATTAATGGTTTTGAATGGCTCTTTGACAGGGATTTCAGCTGATCGTACTACCGGACAAAAGTGTCACCAATCCACCGCACGCACCGTGCTGCGGAGGGCACCTTCAGACGCCATCCTACTTTTCAAGCGCTAGCAGCGTGCTGCGCCGTCAACCGCCGCAGGAGGCAACGAAGGAGTATCTGCTGTCGATCGGACGCATCTTCCATCGCATCACGCTTAGCGGTTCGGCCATCACGGTCACACGCTACCGGCCACGGTATGGAGAGGTGGAAGGGAAGAAGGAGAAGAATTGCTAATCATTGTAACGTTCATTTCGCTCCCTTTTTGTAGTCATCCCTATCCACCGATCAACGTCGACTATCGGTATCGCTTCCATGCACCGCAGCACGACACGTACGAGGTGAGCGGTGTGCACTTTACCACGGAGAAGCTGGAAAACTTTAACTGGAACTATATGGACCAGTACATCTGCACCCGTGGGGACACGGACTATCCACTGCATGAGGTGTGTTTCTGTTTGTAAATTCCACCCAAATCCCTGTTAAAAGAAGAATTTATTTAACCTGTGTGTTCCCTCCCTACACCCAGAACATGAAATACTGGCGCTACCGGATGTATCTCCTGCCGAAGGATGATCCAGCGATGAAGAAAATCCTCGACGGGACGGTGCGCCGCTGTGACATCTACCACGAGGACAGCCCCTTCCCGCCGGAGCGGCAGATCTGCAACGATTTCGTGCGCTTCGTCGAGGCGCATCTGAACAAGATTAAAAAGCTCCAGCCGGCCAAGAAAGCGCGGGTAAGTTCGTTCGGTCGGCGGTTTCTTTTCTGCGGATCGACGAAACATCCGCCCATCCACCAATCGCCGTGGAAGCGAAACCGTTGAGCATCGAAGAGAATGTCGCTTTCTTGTGTGTTTGATATTGACTTTCTTCTACCACAGCCACGTTTTTATGTGAATTTTTAACCTACGTTTTGTATTTTTTCCTAACGAACGTTTTTTTATCGATCGGATCGGATCGTACGATCATTCCTTCAAATGGTTGCGCGCCTTTCAGTGATTAGGGTCATCAGGCCCCTTGTTTCCCTTTTTGTTTGTGTGTGTGTGTGTGCCTGTGTTTTCACTCCAGCAAGTGACTAATGTTTGATGTTGATCATGGCACAAGCTAGCTTGCGTTACCGAACAAAAAACCGCAGCAGCTGGGCTCTATTGAATGCGACAAAAATGGAAGAGTGCCTCGCTTATTACTTCTTGATCTTGACTTTCGCGTAACCGTTTCTAAACGAGCTCATTAGTGCTACTTTGATCGCATTTATTTATATGTTTAAATTTCATTTTTGAAAGATCTACGAAGAAGATCGATAATCGACTGATCATAAGCGAGGACTGTTGTCTCCGAAAATACGATCATTTCTCGTATGTTCATATTCGTCATACATTTGTGCAATAGATGTATTATTTTATGAGGATCTGTTCAAGCAGAATGAGTGCCACCGAAGTGTTGATAAGAACACAACAACAACAACAACAAACAACAACAACCACAATAACTTATCCTTCCAGGGTTGTCCGCATCAAACGCACCTTACCAGACGACGCCACAGTACCAGCATCCTGTCGAGGCCACCACCAAATCAGGTGTGCGAAAATGAACCCCTAACCAACCAACCAACCTCCAGCCCCCCCCCCCCCACACCAACCCTTGTTGTCTCCCTCTCGTCTCTACCCCCTTCTGGTAGTCCTATTGTTGTTATTTGGTTTATTTAAGTTTAGGTTTCTTTTTTTTCAGTACTATGTTCAAATGTTTGTGAAGGCAAAAAGCATTCCCTCGCGAGAATGAAGTGGTTCAGTGTTTTTGTTTTTATTTTTAAATTGTTTTAAACTTTGTAATGTTTTTGGTTTATTTTCATTGCTTTTTGTATTTTTTTTTGTTCAAAATTTCCATACTTTATACTTTCCCTTTTCTTTTCAACTTGTTTGCCATTTTATTCTGAAAGCTTTCATTCAACTCTTTTCCTGTTTGCTGGAGTTATTTGGTTTGGTTTTCTTGTTCGCTTATCCAACTTAACCAAACGAAACAACGCTTTATTTGTGTGAGATTGATTTTATCAATTTTGTTTCTTTCTTTTTCCTTTTTACTTCTTTGGTTAGTGTTTTTTTTTTTAACGTAAAAACAATTTACACGTTTTCTTTGGTTAATTTGCTTTTTTTTTGCTTTCTTCCTAGATTTAGGATATTGCTTCTCTCTTTTTATTGCGGTTAAAGTTCTTTTCATTGTTTTTTCTTACTTTTTTTTGCTTAAAACTGGTTTTGGTTATCAATTATAAATGTTCCTTCTTACCCATTTACCCGTTCCTCGACGTATTTAACCCGTGCCCCGACTTCCTTTCTGTTCTAAAAACCAGACAATCAAAATGTAGCACTATGTAGCAAAGGAAATCAAATCAGCATTAATATTTTATTATATTTCTCTCTCTCTCTCTCTCCCCCTCTCTCTCTCTCTCCTCCTATCTCCCGTTCGTCACAACTAAACGCCAACGACCACACAAAAATTTGAAGGTAACGGCGCCCCAACCGTTCCGCGATCGTGTCTTCAGCAACCGTCTACCGGAGAAGTCAAGGTTCAGGTTAATAGTTTTCCCTATTTTTTTGTCGTTCTTCCGCAAAGGCTGTGTTTTAATATAACAACTCGCTTCGTTGCTTTGAAAAATTAAGCTCTTTGCCACCTAGACCTGATTGGCAAAGTGCGCGTGTGTGTGTGCACAGTTGTGGTGGTGTTGGTATATTGTGTGGTTGCGCTGCTGCTGCTTCTGTCGCCGCTGTTGCTTGCTGTTGTTCTGTTATTGGCACTTATATTGGCGTATTTCTGTGTGTGTGCGTGTTTGTTGTTTTAAATTCAGCTTCTAATTTGTGCTAATAGTTTGTTTTTGTATAACTATCTTGTTGTGTTGGCATCCTTAGACATACTTTTAAGTATTCTACTCTAGTCACGTGATGATGGCGCCAGTATGGTTGCGGATAAGGCAAATTTTCTACAACAAAATTGGCAATTATTATTATTATTATTATTATTATTATTATTATTATTATTATGCATTTTATTCGATTCGCTTGCTCTTAGGGGGCCGTGTGTCTCTCTCTTTTCCTCTGACTCTCTTACTCTTTGCCTTATTTTTGGTGTGTGTGTTGTGTTTTGTTTAAAAATTATCTTGATTTCAAACCCCTTCTCTTCTTCCAGCAGCATGGTGGATGGGTTAAACTGTATTATAACAGCACTAGTAATGGGCATCACCTTTCTCCACATCATTACCACCACAACAACAATCATCACCATCAACAACAACAGCACACTCCTGAACGCTTTATTTTCCCTAGCACTCCCGCCTCCGGTAACAGGTTAGTTGTGTTTGTGTGTGTCTGTGTGCGTACTTTTTTGCTTAAAATATCCATATGATCCTATTCATTTCATACATTTTATTATTACAAAGTAATGATCGGTAGTATTAAAGTAGTGTGTTCGATTTAAGGTAAGCTCTTTGGACAGGTAGGAGGAAACTGTCGATCTTTGCTTGCTCTTGCTGTCGTACATTCGCTTGCACGTATCGCATTGCGCTGCCGCTTTACTACTTCATACCAACCCCACCACCCACTTTTAGTGAGCGAACTAAAACCTCTTCCCCCTCCCCCTCAAAACCTTCCCCTTTCGTGCAGCATTCTCACGCGAACCGGCTCCAAGGTGCTGGACAAAAGTGGCAGTGCTGTGCAGGCTCCTTCGCCCGTCGGTACGGGTGCGATCGGTACCGGCACGGCCACCAGCAACGGCACAACACACACCAGTAGTAATGGTCCTGCAACGCCCAACACACCCGGCATGCCATCGCCGATGATGATGAACGTCAGCTCGGTCGGTGGACGAACGACGGTGGATGGCATTCCGCTGTCCACGCTTAATACGGCCGGCACCGAGCAGGGCCTGCTCGAGGATGGTGATGATTTTGGCGGCGAGGGAGGCAAGCTGAAGCCGACCGCCACGCTGCAAGAAATCTTTGACGCGCTGCGCCACCCGGCACACGGCGTGGGGTTCCTGGCGCCGGCCCAGAGCATGCCGTCGTGCACGTTCGTGTCGTACGATGCGATCAACTGGCTGCAGAATCGCATCGAGGGTCCGTGCAAGCCGGTGGAGATACTGGAAGAAATGAGACGGTAAGAGAGGCTACTTTTTTGTGCTTTAAACATAAGGCACTTACCATTTGCTTACCGTTTTAGCAATCGTTTGATCTGTCACGCGTCTGGCGACTTTAACAAACCGGTCCTGCCCGGCTTCTGTCTGTACTACATCGTCCGGCAGGACAGGGATTCGCCCGAGTACGTGCCGCCGCTCGGCGATCTGGCCGCGTTCGAGAACGAATGGATGGAGGTGGAGATCCGTCATCCCGATCTAACGCGCCCAGTCGATCCGCACGATCGCGGTGTGCCGACGTTTCTGCGCGAATCGATCGCCCGACCGGACGAGGACGACGATGACGGGCAGCTGCTGTACAAGCAGACGCATCTCGAGATCGACGTCGGCTCCAAGTCGGACCGAACCGAGTGGGGCCATGCCCGCTACCATCAGCGCATGGTGCCGGGGCACGCGTACGAGATCGTCGTCCAGTGGATTACCGCCTCCGGGCCGATCGTGTACGATCTCATCTACGGCTGGTGCCGGAAGGCGCAACCGTGCGGCTTCCAGCTCGTCACCTTCCCGGCGGATCCGCTGGCGGAACCGTTCACGGAAAAGTCGGACCCACTGCGCGGCCCCATCTTTGTGCCGCTCGACATCGACTGTCTGAAGCAGCATCGGAGCTGCCTGTTCCAGGAGTTCCCGAAGGAGACGTGGCCGACGCGGTTGCTACTCTTCCAGGAAGCGATCGTACGGCGGTTCGGGTTTATGCGCTGCACGGTGGAAACGAAGACGGGCTCGAATCAGGTATCGCTCGACCATCAGTACGTGCACTGCAGTGGGAACATGTTCCTGCAGGTGCCGAACCCGAACGTGGGTGGGATGCGGTCCACCCGCCAGCGGCTCGCGTCCGGTGGGAGCAACTTTAAGAAACCGATCGCCTTCATCAACCGCTACTCGGCGTCGTACGAATCGCAGATGGTGGCGGCACCGTCCGGGCACGAACCGTCCTACATTACGCGGCACGTGACGGGCGCGAAGGGCAGTGCGAAGGACGAGGGCGGTGAGGTGATGCGGCGGACCGGGTTCCTGTGGTCCTGGAACCACATGATACCGAACAAGAAGTGGAAATCGCTCGTCATCGCCCAGACGGACGATCTGTTTCAGCTGAAGATGTTGCGCGACTTTAAGGAGTTTTGTGCGAACGCGGACCAGCGGCTGGTCAGCTTCTGGGAGTCGTGCTGGGAGCTGAAGGAGAAAGCGTCACTCGAACGTACCTGAGGAGCGTGTGAAAGCGTTCTCTGGTTCCACACACAAACACAACAAAAGAAGACAATTGGTTGTTTTTTTCTTATTATTTTTTATTTCATTGTTACTATTGCTTGTTTAATTGGTCGCTTTATTGACGGAACACGGAAAAGGGGGAGAGAGAAATGGAAATCAAAAATAAAACACACTCGCAAAAGCTGGCAATCGATCCCCACAATTCTTCTCATCACTGTGTGGAAGGCAAGGAGCAGTCTCATTTTACAGCACCGAAACCGAAAGCGGCACGGAATTTAAGGACGGGCCCCGCTTCGATCGTTCCTCCCCTCGTTCTTGGGTATTTTCTACTACACCCTTACGATGATCTCTAATATATGTTACTATTTAAATTTTCTTCTTTTTTTTCACAGTACGCTGTTGTGTAAACTGTCCAAATCTTCTTCCTATATCACTAAAACGCTAAAATACCACACACTGAAAAACAGTTTTCCAAAATACAATCAACACGTGATTTGATTTTTCGGATTGATCGTGTGTTTTACCACCAACAAGATTGCCCCTATTCCTGCTGCTTCTACTGCTATCCTGCTACTACCTACTATCGCTACAAGTTTTATAAACTTTGGCATTTCTATCAAGATCGGTATCGGTTAGTCCTATTCTTCTTCGCTATTTTGTCGCGTTCGTTTGCACACACTTTTGTACGCGATCTCTATTATAAACTAATCACACAACACACGACGAACACATTCAGATCGTTCTACCCTTCACTAACACCATCGATTTGCATGTTCGTTCTGCCTAATCAGTGATTAGAGGTAGCGATAAACAAGTTTTGGGGTTTTTTATATGTTTATTTTACAAAAAAACATGCCAAAATATAAAGTCTTGTGCATCAAACGATAAGTAATAGTAATTTTCCACTAGACCAACACGATTTTCGATCAAATTTAAACACCTCTTCAGTGGTTTTTGGGGTCAGTTTCCAATGTTAACAGCATTATTCAACGCTCGCAAACTGTTTTTCAACAGCTTTCATATAATTGTGTCAGTCGGGCTGCTGAAATCTCACTGGCGTGAGTTGAATAATGATGTTTACATTGCAAACTCACCTGAAACCCGATGTAAAAGGGTTTTAATTTAATAGAAACTGATATTGATCTATCCAAAATATCATTTGACTTTCATACGATGCATGCACCATAACATTTCAGCATGTTTTTTTTATAAAAATATACATAAAAAAATCAACACTTTCCATGTTCACGGAACCTCTGTATTTGCACCTTTAGGAGCAATTTTTACCCTAAACCGGAAGGAATTAAATCATTTCCCTTGAAGCTCGCGTAAAATAAAACCTATTTCCGCGCTATGCAGACCAATTAATAGTACGCACCAGTTTAGTCTAACTATGGATCTCTTCTACACTATTACACTGTAAAAACCGTTAATTCTGTCAAATAATTTCACTAAACAAAAAATCCTCAAAACAGGCGTTCTGCACCTTATTATTTCCCCTTTTCTTTTGTACATTTTTGGTTTCCACCAGCCATATCAGTCGATCAGTCGATAATAACAGGTGTTTGGGGGGCGGGGCGTGTCTCTATAGAAGAAAACGGATTAAATCGTACATCGCTAGCATCCCGGGCGTATACACACACAGTTCATCTTCATCTGCCTTACATCTACAGTAGGTTATGAATCTATTGCTTTTTACATTCTCTCTCCTCCAAGCATGGGATAAGAGAGAGAGAGAGAGAGAGAGAGAGTTGACCATCTCCATCGCAGTACACCATGAAACCATTGCCCCCCTTCACCACTCGCCATTTGTGTAAGTACGTGTTGTCATGTGAGTGTGGCTGTGTGCGCGTTTGTTGCTGTGTGTGTGTGTATGTACAACATTTCCCCCCTTCAAAATCACATGGTAGTCTCCGAATCCGGTGGCGTGTGATAGTTAAGATTGTAGGCCGGCGGCCCACTGTTGAGGAACTGCATCGCCCGTATACTTTCGCGCGAAACCGACCGCCGGTGGGGTAGCTGCGGGATGGCGATCGGATCCGTACCACCGGCACTGCCGCCCGTGATACCCCCGTACTGCTGCTGGTGGTTGGTGTTGCCGCCGCCGCCGCTCGTCAGATTAGCGAACACGTTCTCCACCTGTCCGCCGCCAGCGGTGGCCCCTCCATGCTGTCCCGGCGGTGACACGTTGTAGCCCCGATTGGTGATACCGCCCGGCTGGGCTACTCCTCCAGTGCCGGCACCACCACCGCCCAGGTACGAGCTCAGGGGGCGCGTCCCGTGAAAGTTGGAGTAGCTGGACCGTACCGACGGTGGCCGATTCTGTCCATTTGTGCCGTAATACTCCTCGTTCAGCTCCGGACTGTGGTTCAGGTTGGTGGTCGAGTGCTGGTAGACGGGATTGGACAGTCCGGCATGGATGCCACTGCCCGGTACCGCTCCCATACCCTGCGGGGAGGAGGTCGATACACCCCACGAGGTTTGCTGCTGCAGCAACGGCGAGGAAGAGTTCATGTTGTAGTAGATCGGATCGATCGGGCTGCTGGCGGTGTCACCGTCCAGGAACGTTGGCGTGTGGACGAGCGCCTGCCGACGGTGCGGTGGCAACGGTGGCTGCACCGCCGCATGGTGATGGTGTGCCCCGAACGTGTTGAGATTGTTGCCCGGCACCGCCGCCTCGCCGACGGCACCCACCGGCTGGCCAAAGTTGTTCAGCTGCCCCAGCATGTAGTCGTTGTTCAGCGACTTCAGGTTCGACTCCGTCAGGTCCGGGTTTTTGTTGTGCACGAACGGGGGGAAGGTTTTGGTCAGCGTCATCGTCCCGGCCGCATCCTCCAGCCCTGCCAACGCATCCCCATGGTGGTGTAGGCGATGCTGCTGCTGCTGCTGCAGGTGCTGCTGCTGCTGGTTCAGCAGCTTCGTGACCGGGTTCTGGTGCGTCGTCTTGCGCCGCGAGTTCCGCACACTGCTCCGATGATGGTGGTGATGGTGATGGTGATGATGGCCGGCCCCTCCTCCACTGCCCGATGCGATCGCTCCCGAGCCGGCGGACGACGAGGAATGGCCCCGCCGGCTGGAAGTGCTTTGCCGCCCGACCGTACCGCCGCCCGATGTACCGCGCTGCATTACCGAGCGGCGTTTGACGCGCCGCGGCGTCATCGGTTTCGGGCTGAGCGAGGACGGTGCACCGCCGCCGGCCCCCATCATGAGATCGTCATCGTCGTACGCATCGTTCGGATGGGCACCGCGTATCGCGTCGACCGGGCGGCTAAAGTCGATCGAGTACAGCGACTGGCGGTGTTTGGATTTTTTGCTAGTTCTGCTTACTGCGCACGGTGGCCGTACCCGGACCCGGACACATCATGTCGAACCAAAGAGGGCGAGGGGGGGGAGTGGGGGAGATTTGAGAAGATTTCGAAATCGACGAAATTAACGAACAGAAAGAGAGGAGGGGGTATGACAGTACGGGGTGCGATGTGAAAAGAAAGGGGGAGAAAGAAAAAGAGATACAAAGAAAGGGAGAGAGAGAATAGGAAACAAAAAATTAACAAAAAATTAGTCGATAAAACATAACCATATTTGCAAAACAAAGGTGAAGGAAAGGGCGGGAGGTATTGTAAAGGAATGGAAAACACCCCAATAAGGATACGCAATAGGTGGGGGGGGGATGCTTCAGATTGTGACGTAAGGGGTATAACACGTGTTTCTGTGTGAGCGAGTGATCCTGGGAACAGTGATCGAAGAAGGCCATGGTGCTAGTCTCAGCTTCGGGGTGAAAACACATTTCGTATTATTGCGAGTGTGTGAGAGAGAGCAAAAGTGTATAAATGTTCTTCTCGTCGTAGTGACAATGAATGTGCACGTGCGTGTGTGTGGGCAAAATGTAACAGATTAGACATGATTTAAATGACTTTAAATTTAAAACTGGGAATTCATAGTGGAACTGAACTGATGTTGATGACTGAACTGCTATTGCCACCACTAGAGCAAGACTAGCACTTACCTTAGAGTACCACTACTATGTTAGGAGATCATTATGGGAGTTTTTGGACACACACAGCAGCAAAGCCAGTTGACTGTGTGCAGAGAGTTCTCAAGCTTAGCTGAAGTTAGAACCAGCCTACTACACTGGTAAGCGCACTCTATTCTACTACGTGGAGTGGAGAGATATGGGGAAGGAAGAAGGGTTGCGTTTTAGGAAATTTTACTAAAGGGAGAGGGAAGAAGAGAGAGAGATAGAGAACTTTAGAGAGGGAGAAAACAATATGTACAAAATTGTTGGGTTGTTTTCCTTTTTTAAGGTAAGAAAAAAAGCCATTCACCATCAACTCTGTGCTTTTGTTATACGTGGTGTTAAAGTGTGCGAGGAGAACGATGATTGGATGATCTGCTATGTAAAAATAGACAAAATTGTGCGAAGGTGTGTATCGTTTGTGAATTGTGTTTTTTTCTAAGTCTAATTCAATAATAATTAACTAACCAACTAAAACTCTACATTTGAAAACTTTACACCGTTCACAATACTTAAAGCATTTTTAAAATAAAAGAAGATAAATTTACAATGTATAACAACTTATAACAAAAGGTAATCAATGCTAAATTGCTCATGTAATTTAGCTAAAACATTAAATGTACAAATATACATAAAACTGTACAGCCAAAAGGCTCTAAATTGTAGGAATTAAACATAACAAAAACGTTCCCATTTCGCATAAAATGCAAAGGGAAGCAATAATTCGGTAGTGACAATTTCATTACATTTTCTTCTTTTATGTTTCGTTCTTTTATTATGTTCATTGCTTTCTTCACGTCCAGAGCGCTCTCCTCCTTGCTGAGCTTTACTGATAACTACTGGTAAAAAAACAATAAAAAAACACGGCTCTAAGCCACCAAGAAACTAAAGAAAATGAAGAGAGTTTCAATCTCAATAACACGACAAAACGTTTTGATTCGCTAGCTCAGCTAAACTTATTAGCCCCCCCTCCGCATAGGTTTGAGTAGAATAGTGTACTATAGGAATAAATTCGCGCAAAGTTTAAGTCACACAGTCAGCTATTTCGTTTGATTTCTGTTGCTATTTTCATTGTTTTGCTCTTTTTGTACCATCATCGCGACGCAATTCGCAAACTTGCCGTCCGCTAACGGCGTTATCTAATGAAGCACGCGCGCGTGTATGTGTGCTTGTCGTTGTGGCATTTAGAACCGAGCATCTATGAACATAGAGAGAAGTAGTGCTTTGCTAACCTATGCGCTTGGTGTGTATAAAAACAAAAAAACAACATTTCGTCCGAGGCCTGGTGTATGTCTCTAACCCTAAAGCCTACGCGCGCTTTTTAGTCTTACATTACGTCCTATCCTATGCTTGGCTAGACACTCTAGACAGCCGCTTCTTTCACGAGCAGAGGAGCTTTGGTTTGCCGCGACATTTCCAAAGTTGTTACTCTCTCTCCCTCGCGAAATGTGTTTGCGTTTCCCTGGCTGTTGTCCAGAGCTTCTTTAATTTTGGCTAGCAAAAAGTACGATGTCTGCTGTTGCGCGTTCCTTTTTTTTGTTTTTTTGGCTACTGGCTACATTCTACCGAGATAACATGGTTTCGTGTCTACATTTTTTCCCTCGTGCTTTTTTCCACTAATTCCATCCTATTCTCTTTACAGACGACATCACGATACACAACGAAACGATATACGGTATTGGATACGAGGAATAGAGATACACACACACGCACACACACGCACTGATCACTGATTCCAATGACCAAGGGGGTGCGTTGGGTTTGCTTTTCGTTGGATTGAGGAAATTCAGTAAAAAAAAAAACAGAACACTTTCCTCTTATCGCAAAGGGTGATTTTCTTACTTTAAGGATTCTCTTCTATAACACAGTCAAATGTAACGATAGGATAGGAGGAGAGGAAGGAAAGAGCGAGCGCCCTGCCAGAAGGCTTCTTTCCTTCCATCGATTGGATAAGAAACGGTCGATTATTACGATAACCATCGCTAATTCACTACTCTGCAAACCGGAAGGGGGATATACATATCATAACACTAACTAGTTCACACAACAAAGTCACACGACGGACACTCACTCACTCTCTTTCTCTCTCTTTCACACAACGGGAAGCTGTGACCCTGTGTCTACCTTCCGGCTATTACAACATATCTATATCTATGACCGTCCACTAAAGGAAGGTGAGCAATGTCTACTAGAGTACGATAACAAATCCGAACCTTCAAAAACAAGAAGAACTAGCTTATGTTGTAGACAGCATTTTAAGGAACATTGTCTAATTCTGAGGATCGTTTGGATCATTGTGTTCATCAAACAAGGGCAAGATAGGGCCTACCAGTAGAGGGCAAGATACTACAGTAAACAAGAAAGAAAAGGAAGATATCTTTAAATGATAAGGTCAAGATAAGAGTTCAATAGTTCTAACCGTCTCTGATACAAACTTTGTCATTGATTCGAACGCTCAATGCAGCATTATCAAATAGGAGTCAAGGAAGGACGCCCTTCGCACAGTGTAATCGAGGACTTCCAATGATTCCTGCAGTATAAAATCACTCTCACTCGATGGTTGGCTTAATCGATTCTATCTCATTAACTTTTTCTCGCCACGCGTACGGAGAAAAAGCAGAGAAAACCACGCGAATTGGGAGTGGTAAATTATAAGGAAACAAACAAAAATGTATAGGGATACGTAACTCCAAATCCTCCTGGCTGTGGTTGTTGTCGTTGTATCATTAATTTCGCCTTCCCCTGGAAAGTTTGCGCAAATCGCACTTCGGTATTGAAATTAATACAATAAATCGTGGGATGCGACACAGACCGCGACCGCGAGACGTCGTCACGCCAACACTTCTTCATGGAAGAAATAGGCAAAGCTCCAACAGGCTTCGGTGCAGCTGAAACACACGGGAGGGGGTTGAAGGGGTCGTAACAGATGGATAAAATTCACGAAATACAACAACAACCGACCGAACGAAAGGAACAAAAAAAGGAAACGCTATCGCTTAATGCTTCCAACCAGTTCTAAACACCAATCGTAACGGCTGAGACTGAATGCGACATTAAACGCTGGGTTACAATCATTTCTCGCGCTCCGCTTTCACCCCAACACATTCCACACACTATCCACAGCCTCGTGCGTTGTTGTGTTGTGTATCGACCCTTCTTCCGTGTCAACAACTGTTCAGGCGACACGCTGCTGCCGCCGTTGAAATGGCGAAGGCGGAAGTGGGAATAAATTCCCCAACGCCAGCACGGCGGCACGCTTCCCCAGCCCCATCAATAATTCACTGTTCCTAAAGGGGGACGACTCTTTGACGATTGTTTCACTCCCTTCCCGTTTCAAGGGGACATCGATGCCGCCACTGGCAGGAAGAATCCTTACGACACAAGACACGTTGGCGCCTTCCCATTATTGCCAATCGGTGCGACAAGGACGGCTGAGCGCCTTCTACCACCCACCAGCACACGCCTAATTCCCTGGATGCTCCAGAATAACGTAATCCGGATAGGCACCGTTATTGCTGCAGAACGATCGTGGCCGCTGTTGCTGCTGATGGTGATGATGGTGATGGCCGGCCCCATTCGCTCCGAACGTTCGCCCCGGACGGCGGGCCCGGTACGCTAGCCGATCCTGCGACTTGGCCCGATGCATCACCATCACCGGAATGCCCGATGGCGATCCGTTGCCGCTGTTGCCGCCATTATTGTTGCGCTGGAATATCGGCAGGGGTGGGAATGCGTTGTTGTTTTCCGGCGGCGACGATGGGACCGCCGCCGCACAGTATCCGAGCGGTTTTGCTCCCGTCGGCACTGCGGCACCGTACTCGCGAATCTGATCGCACTGCGTGGCCGTGCTGGGGAGTCTTCCGCTGCTGCCACTACGACCGCCCCGTTCCAGCAGCCCGCCTCCTGCGTGGCCGTTATTGTTCAAGCCATTGGTGCCACCGGCATTGCCCCCGTTTCCATTGTGCCGGCGAGCGATCCGGTTCAGGTTGGGCGATCGTGTGAGGTAAGCGTTGCTGCTGCAGCTCGCGCTCGATCCCGCATCCGAACCCTTGCGCTGGTAGTGCTGGGGTAGGGGCGGTACCTGCGGTATGGGCGATCCACGGCCATTCCACGAGCCGGGTGTGGTGGGACCGGCCGATCCCGTTCCACCGCCGTTCGATCCGACGACCACACCACTACCGACCAGCGAGTTGCGCTTTTGCGGCGTGGAAGTGCCGAGCTGCTGGGCCGACCCGCTCAACAGCAGCAAACGCCGACCGTCGTCGTCACCGGCCACCATCGCGCCATCCGCTCCGGGTACTGCTCCCCGGTAAGCCCCCGCGGGCCGGCCCAGCACCACGTTGTTGAACGGATTGCTGATGCCGAAGTTGGCGGCCCGCGCCTGATACGACGAGGCACTGCGCGGTATGAAGAACGTATCGTCCTCCGGATCGGGCGTCCGACGACCTTGCACACCGCCGCCCTCCCCGTACCTCAGGATGCTCACACTCCCGCTGTTGTTCTTGCGCAGCGGATTGTTGTTCAGCAGCGCCGCAGCATGATGATGATCCCGTCCTGCCCCGGCAGTCGTAGCCTTGCTGAAGCTAGCATTGCGGCTCAGTCCGCGCGCTGGCACCGTGGGCGGTGGCGAAGACTCCGAGCTGTCCTGATGCTGCAACAGAATCACGCGCGATCCGCCACTGTTGATGCTGTTGCTGCTGCTCAGCTTCGTCAGCAGGTTGCCGCCCGCAGGCTGGCTGCCCGTACTGTTCTGGTGCTGTAGGTTGTGGTGGTGGTGGTGGTGTTGTTGCTGGTGGTTGTTGTTGTGATGGTACCCGCTGCCATGGCTACCGTTGTGCAGGCTCTGCGGGCTGCTGTGAAGGTTCGTGAACGTGGATGACGGTGAGGATGAGGATGACAGTAGTGTGTTAGTATTCGAGGGTGAGTGATGGCCGTTACTGCTGCCGGTCGCCGGACCGTGCTGCCCGCTAAGCTTCGCCTTCAGCATGTCACCGAAGCTGCCGCCACCCGCACCACCGCTACTGCCGCCGACCGTGTTATTGCGCGTTAGTGCCGACCCGGCGGTGGGCGGCGGCTGTGGCACCGGGTGATGATGGTGCGCGGGCAGTGATGATGAGGATGATACGGATGGGTGGTGTTTGCACTGTCCATTGGTGTGATTTGGTGGACGGCCGAACGCAACAACCACACCGCCGGTGGTGGTGGTGTTGTTGCCGTCGCCACCGTCCTCCTTGCCTCCCTCGATACCGCCATTGCTTGTGGCTAGCAGCAGCAGCTTCGCGCTGCTGGCCGCCTGCTTTAGCTGGGTCGAGTTGGCACTGTTGGTGGTCGGTAAACTACTATAGCTCACGTACATGGGATGCACCGCCGTGTGCTGTGGGCTCTTCGCGTCTCCGCCCATAAAATCGACTGCAAGGAAGTAAGGGAGACGACGCGCACCCGGGCCGGGACCATGGCAGAAGTCGTAACACAGTAGTGGTCACGGTGGACCGGTCGGACACAGTCGGCAAGGTGGCGGATTGAAGTAGTAGAAGTAGTAGTAGTATTGGTAGTAGTTGTTGTTTGAAGAAGTAGAAGTGGTAGTAGAGTAGTGTAGTGAGAGTGTTTTAGGCAGTAGACAGATCCAGTACGAGAATTGTTCGAATTCGGTACCCGATTGAAGGAGAAAACGAAAGAGAAAAGAAATTACAAATTAAGAAATGGCAGAGCAAGATGCAATTAGAGAGGTTTTTTGGAGTGACATTGTGGAAACAAACGAATGGGACCGGCGAATAACAATGGATGATACAAATGAGAGAGGGTTGCCGACAGACACACATATAAAACGAAACGATTTAAACAAAACGGTTGCGAAGAAGAGGATCGGAGCTTTTGTTCGATCAAGCTGTTTGAGCTGTGTCTGAAGAGACTGATGAGTATGGGTCACAAGTAAGGCGAAAAGCATAAAAATATCGTAAAAAAATTAATTAGACCTTTCGTCCACGTAATTTGCATTTTAAATGCGACAGATTACATTCAATCTAAACCTCACAACAACGAACCTATAGATGACATATGAATCGTGCACGTGCAAATGAAAGGAAACGATGCAAATATGTGTTCCGTATATGGATATGGAAAGGGACGGCGAGATGACAAAATTTACACCAAACGCGCGACGAGTTGAGCAACAAAGCTTACAAAACGCATCAACAAAAATGGGGTTACTCTGGTACACACTTTCGATTGTGCTCAAACAAAGGGGAAACAATATTTGACATTATTTACAGGGGTTGTTAAATTGGCCAATTAGTTTAGCTGTACATTCGCGGCGAATAGAATTAATTACCATGATGGTTACTTTTTCTTTTTCAATATTAGCATTCTGGTTCTGTTCTGCACAGCGCTTTAGCATGTTGAATAGGCGTCCTAGGCGTCTGTATCACGCGAGCATAACCTTAACACGTTACAAATTACGTTACATTTTGTGCTGTGCTTGATGAATCTTTCGTTGAGATTCATTCATACAAATCCTCAATGATCAGTTATACGAATCGCGAATCGTTTCATTGAACTTCGTTTCGAATTCATTGAACTCCAAAGATTCATGAATTTTTAAATATTCATGAATATCGAAAAATGCATGCAAAAATAAAAATGCATACAGATTTTAGAGATGAATCCCAGAAATCCATGCATCTTTAGAAATCTATGATTTTCAAGATATTGAATTATCTCAAAATATGCATTTCCTAACATCTATGGATCTATTCATAGAGATTCATCAATCTTTATAGATTAAACTAAACAGATTCATGAATTCCTACAGCTGTTATAGAGTTTCCCAAGGTTTTTTGGTTGCTTCCCATATTTTTTAGTGTGTTCCCATGATTTATTGGTCATTTCCCAGATTTTTTGGACCAATGGTATTGATGTCCAATGGGACAATACCAATAAATCGTGGCAACGAACCAAACATCTATGGGAAACGATGAATAAATCGTGAGACGAGAATTACGAGAACCAACCAATAAATCGTGGGAAACCCTGTATCATGAATCTATAGTTTCTATGAATCATACATAAGATCAAAAGATTCTTGAATATCATGATGCTCTTTAGAAATTTATGGATCTTAAAAAATCATCAATGCATCTTTGGAGATCTATGAATTTCAAAGTATGGATATCATAATCCTTCACTCAATCCAAAGATTCAATCTGGTTCATGAATATAAATCAGAGATACACATCTCTAGTTACGTTACGTTACGATAGGTCGTTACGCCAAGAATAAGTAACCTTCTGATACTTAAATATACCAAGGATATTAATATCACGTCCCATGGTTTTAATGCTTAAGTCAATCCATCTTAAACTTAAACGTTCTTGATATTTTCAACATTATTTTTTCTGTCTCGTCACTTAAATCTATTAAATAACGTTATTAAACTGGGGCGGTCCCGTGGTACAGTCGTCAACTCGAACGACTCAATAACATGCCCGTCGTGGGTTCAAGCCTAGAATAGACCTTCCCCCCCTTAGCAAGGACTGACTAGCTGGTTGCGTGTTAATGAATTAAGTCTCGAAAGCCTGTGTAGGCCGGCATGCCGCGTAGGACGTTACGCCAAATAGAAGAACGTTATTAAACGTTATGGAATAGTTTACATTTCCACAGAAATTCCACATCCCAAGATTTACTTTATGGCTCGCATGCAGTGGCGGCAATCAGTACCATTCAAACACGACGTACCGATTTCACCTGAATCCAACCCAACCAGCCTTAATAATTATCATCAATAATGTATGATGCTTATCGATGATATCAATGCCACATTCATGATGAATATTGTATTTGACGGGTTCTCCTCGGACGCCCACCGCTTTCAACGACTGCGCTATAAGTAGACGAGAGAGCTATGTTTCTCAAAGAACCTTTATGAAATGATACAAGAGAGAGGGATAGAGAGCGAGATAGAAAGGAGCATTAACACCGTTTATGTAGGGATCTGCATTAACGCACGCATAGCAAAATGCTTTTAATAATGATTTTAACAGATTTTTTATCACCAACCAGAGGAATGTGACCGCCAAACAGCCCAACAGGCTTCAACCACTTTGCCCTACGGGTGAAGTACGACATTGTTGCAACCACGATCCTCTTCCCCTTTACCACGTGGTGCTTTAGTTGCATCAATAGAACGATTATAAATTGTTCCGTCTCGTGCGCATGAAAATTTAAATATCTTGCAAACACGTTGCTCCTCTCTCTCTCTCTCTCTTCGCCGTATGCGTCATCATCGGTTCGATTTTGTGAATGCTTTTTCCTACCTTGCTGCATTATGCTAGCTTTGCAGCACGTGCGCTACCACTACCCAGGGAACGGGTTGTATGATGCGGCCTTCAATTATTAATCGTTATTGGCGTCGACTTCCGCGCGCTAGGATCATGCTGCTGCTCGCTTGCTTGCTCGCCTTTGTATCGTGCCGGGCACAACACGGAACATGCCCACGGCACAGGACTACCGTGTGCGCCCGACGAGCCTTCTTTTTACGGTACAACGGATGAACGGATTTGATCAATTTTTGGCTCGAAATTGATTTTCAACACGAAAACCATCCACCTTCAATAATCGTATCCACCGACGAAGAGTAGGTTATAAAAATAAGGCACACACACACAAAGAGAGATAAGATGCCAGGGAAGAATAAAACGCGAGAACAAGGTCCTCCTGGATGGTGTAAAAGCCGGTCCAAGCCCGGCCCAAAAAAAAAGGAGTTAGACAACTAGCGAACGCGGAAATGCGGTGATTGTGGCAATACACAGCCCACATCTGACGCAAAGGAACCGCTGCTGTGTGGCTGTAGTGAGCAGCGAAGAATGCAAATCATTCACTTTAATCCTCCAGCCAGGCTCCCGGGGGTCGTCTTCCGGGAAGGAACCACTCTCCCAAAGGCGGGAGGATTTGGTAGGATGAGCAAGAAAAGCCACAGCCGATTGCCTTTTCCGGTTGCCCTAAGTCGCGGTGCGGAGCGGCGCTCCCGAACGATTTTGGGTACGAGATTACCATCCTGCCTGCTGGTGAGTGGGCTAAGGCCAATAAAACGTGAGGAACGCTCCATAGAATGTGATAATTTCAATCTCGAAACGCATAGATCAGCTAAAGGTTAACACACACACAAAAGAGGATTTTGATGCGTTCAACCAGGAGCAGGAAGTGGATTTGAATGGATTCACCCAACAATAACAATGCAAACACTGTGTGTGTGTGTGTGTGTTTGTTAATCGTTTCGGAACATTCAATCGATCTAAATAGATGCCTAAATAAATATTTTACTTTTTGGGTTTACGCACGCAAGAGAATATAACCCAGAGGAGGAGTTCTTAAGTGAGAACAAAGAACATAAAAATCGAAAAACAAATGCTAAAAATAAGAAGAAAAAAATATAGCCTGTAGCATAAAACTAACCGCGTTTTAAATAAAGCCAACATCATGTGTCCTCTCAAACGTCCCGTTTTGCAACTAGAACAAGAAAACAAACACCCAAACTAAACCAAACTAAAAGTCATCCCGAAAGCCTACAACAATAAAAGAAAAGCTCCAAACCAAAGTGGAACCTTTTGTTGACGTCATCCCCGACATCAACTGCACTCCCCTCCGAGGGAGGCGCTGGGTGCGAAAGTCAATCATACAAACACAACTGGCACATTTCCAGCGGGCCTCGACGGACACTGCCAGCCACTTCCGTCATCACTCGAAACAAAACTAGAACGCAGATAGCGTGTGGCTGGGCACTGTGGGACAACTTTTCGCAGGATTACGTGCACATTTTTACGCCGGCAGAATGTCACGTTTCGGGGTCACGGTGTGCAAAAACTGCAAGTGCTAGCTAGTGTAGTGTCACACTTGGTGCGTCCTTTGACCCGCACCGGCAACGGCGTTGGGTCGTCGGATGGAAATTAAAACACCCGGACTAACTTTATCGCAGAGTCGTGTGAAAGTGGGGTTTGCGTTATTGTTGAGCCGAAATTGCTGTGGGGCATAAGAATTTTGAGATTATACGAGAAGTATAAGGCATTGAGTTATAGAACAGATAATTGCAGGTGACTTCCAAATTTGACGTTTATTTCTTATCCATTTCACACGCTCAAAGGTAAACGAGTAAAACAGTACTATTACTACGTATACTGCGCGTAAAAAATCAATAAAAATGCAATTACCTCTTTACCAAACGGCGTTTCATCTAAAATTCCAACCACAGTACACGCACAGCAAACAAAGCCTCCTTAAGCATGCAAGAGGACGAAGAACGACGATGACGCAGAAAAGATAAAAATAGCCCCAACCTCGGTGGTTTCTTCTTTTACCGGAGTGTTAATTCCCATTCCAAGGTATCTTACAAACACTATACAGGCAAGCCTTTCCACTACAAAGAAGGAGGACAACATGCCGCTGCCAAGACATTTGCTGCTCCGTTTCCTTCCCATCAGTGGATACACACATTGCAATACGATCGCTGACCTCACCGGCATGCGCTTGGACGACTCATGAATGGGTCCAGAATTCAAACTATTTTCTACAGGCTCGCCTATTGCGAAACGGGCGGAAAGTGCAATATCGGAAAATTTAATCTACATTTATGATGTCGCATCGTTGCGTACCGTACTGCTCTTGCTGTGCGTACCTTCATGAATGGTTGTTTGCCCGGGTGTGTGTGTCAACGAGAAGATGCAGCGAGAAGCGTTTTTTGTTATCATCTGCACAGTTCAACCTTCATACTTCAAGGGAAATGAAGGCAATCGCTTGAGCTGGGAATGTAGAAGAGGATGCAAACAAGTCAAAGTGATCACTCTTGTCGTCAGCTGCAATGTTGACCCTTATGAACAGCCATTTGTTCTTGAAAAGTGTCTTAAGTAGAGTTTTTATGAAGCAAAACAGTACAAGAACTTCAAAAGAATATGTTTTTGGGTAAGCAGGCTGTAAATGGGTCTAATAAATTCGAATAAATTTTTAGAATAAATCATTAATGTAAGAATATTCCCATCACTATCCACTACAGACACTTATCAACCATTAATCTTGACCTACACACCAAAGTGTCAAAATTGGATAAAGTTTTGTTCCCCTCCAAATAAGTGGCCCAGAAAAAATAGCTCACACGTTACACACACTACACAGCCAATTTCGTTCCATATCTCGTTCAAGCTGCTCCCAACAAAAACGCGTTATTCCAATCACCAGCACACGCTTCACGATATGCACGCGCCGGGGCTCAGGCCTCATGATCAGGCCGGGGCCAAGATGCATCTTTTCTGCAGCGTCTCTACAAAACAATGGCGCTCGCTGCGCGCCCCGGACGTTACGAGGCTAACGTGCGCGTAACTAGAATAATTTTCGTCCACTTCCGCGACGAACTTCCCAACAGCTAGCCGTTTGCGAATGCATGTACACTCCTCCCGTCTACCAGTAGTTGGTGGTAAGATAGAGGCCCGGTAATAGTAATTTGTTTCTCACTTCCCGTTGTAACGGAGCGTGCAGCACAACAGCATTGTTCTCGCAGTCGCAACAAAAGGGTGGCGGCGGCAGCGCTACCATGCGAACAAAGACCAGTGCACCAATCAACTCCTCCACGCGGTCGCTGTGTCGTCCACGGAGGAAGAGATGGTGTGTTTTAACGATCACACACTATTATCACGGCCTGCCAACCAACCAAATGATCCACTTGAGAGATATGATACGACATACAGCGCAGAAGATTGAAGGTGATGTACACCACCACCCACTTACACTTTCCGCCTCGTAAAGCTGTCCGGCTGACATCACACATCATTACGTGTTAACCTGAAACATTCGTACCTTGAACCGTGTGTAGGAAGAGGTAGCACGCTTTACTGCACCAGGGCAGATAACACGTTGCAAGCGGCTAATACAAGTTCCAATTTAAAAATGACACATCGCTACGAGCTCCAACAAATCCTGCTCAAAATACCAAGTCTAATTACAATCTACTGACCCAATTCCGTTCTCAGCCTCTGCAAAACATTTTTGCGCGACACTATCCCTCTATTCTACGATCAAATACATCTTCTACTCACAAGCTACTTGGAGGCTTAGATTTAGATTATTTCATTACAGGGTTTACCAAGTCACTTTGCGATGTGAGCTGCACAATTCATCTCACTTGAGACGTATTTCTATTCTGACGTGCTACTTCATTTGGCCCGAAATAATTTTCTATTACGCCGCATTCATTTTCATCCATTATAT
>KB667444.1:1850870-1921491 GCA_000349065.1 Anopheles quadriannulatus
ATATAATGGATGAAAATGAATGCGGCGTAATAGAAAATTATTTCGGGCCAAATGAAGTAGCACGTCAGAATAGAAATACGTCTCAAGTGAGATGAATTGTGCAGCTCACATCGCAAAGTGACTTGGTAAACCCTGTAAGCTCACAAGGACACAGGCAAAGCGTAGGGCGCGCGCGACACATTTACTAGTTACGGCTGCAAATAAAAACCAGAAACCCCCTGCTCTGCCCGCCCAAAAGAAATAACCCACTCCTACGGCGTCCGACCCAATAATTTCTACCGATAGCTGCTCCGAATGCTTTCCCTTGGTGAGTAATTACTTTCCCGAACGGATTAGATACGAATTAAGGAAAGCACAACAACGCGTCAAGTTACATGCTGCTGCTGCTGCTGCTATTGCTCGCACAAGCGAATGATCAAGTTAAGGTGGGATTGGTACGATAGGAAGTAAGAACAGATGATAGAATGTTAGTGATATATGAGTGATTGTGAGCCTAACACAAATGTCGAGTTAGTAAGAGGGAAAAAAGCAGGCCGTATATAAGTACTTCACTGCTTTAGCTAACTGCTTCCATGGTGTTGAGGGAGACATTTTGGGTTAAAGTACAGCTAATTTTGGAGAAAATTGGGCAAACTAGACAACCGATTCGATGCCCACAAAATCATTACATTAAACGCAACAAGGACGACGCAACACGGCAAAGGATCAACATGAGTGGGGAGGAGAGGTAAGGAAACGGGAGATACAATGGACAGATGGATCGAAAGCACCTAACCCGAGGGCCCGTACTTACAGCTGTCATCCTCGTCTAGAAACGTCTGTCCAAGGCAGATTGCTCCAAAGATTCCAAAAACCTAAAACAAACAGACAGACAGAAAGGCGCACGTTAATGTGAGTAGCCTAAGAGCAAAGATAACTACAGGAAGGACTTTCGATTACTTACTGCTAGTGCGCAGTGGATGCCCGATTGTACCACTTCCACGATGTGATACTCCAGCAGGCAACCGTCGACCCGTTCCGGTCGCACCGGCCGGTAAGGATCCTCCGATGTGATATTGGTGGGGTAGGTGGGTCGGCAACCGTAGCCATTCTCCTCGAACCAGGACACGCTGCCCGTTCCCAAATTCAATAAATCACTATCCTGTTAGTTTTTGAAGAATGAAGCAAACAAAAATGGAAAGATTTCGGTTAATTCGTTAGGCATAGGCATATTGGAAGGAATAAAAATACTTTTTTGCAGAATACATTCAGAATCAGGTTCAGAATACATTATGAGGAGTTCAAAGAGATATGTCTAGATTGAAGAGATAATTCTTCGAAATATTGTAACGATTACTTTTCGTTACTCTGCAGTAAACGCCTCTTCCGGTAAAGAACATTATGATCCAAAGCTACACTTCAGAGTACCAGATTAGGTACATAAAGAACACGCCTATAAACCTAAGCAATGCCTTCCTTTCTAATGTGAGAATTTATTGCAACGCCCAAGAAAGCTTCTGTTGCAACATGTAGAGCTTATAGAGCTAACAAAGTATCCTTTCTTCCGAATATCTGCTAGGAAGCGCTCCAACTCTCTGACCGTAAACAGCCCAAGCAACCAAGCGCATCCTTCCTTCTTTGTGACCTTTAGGGTACACCAAGTTCCAAGGTCAACGTTCATTCCCATCTTCCCTCTGATCCGACAAATAATTCCATCTCAACCATCTTCCAGCGAAAGCAAACTTCTTCGACGTGAAACAGCTTTTGATTGACGATGGCAGTGGGTGTCGTAAAGATTTCCGAACTGCTCGGCGTACATAAAACCGAGCAAAGGTATGGCAATCAAAACACGACAGACACTAACGCTGCTGCTTGAGACCGACCGGGAAGAGCACTGAAAAAGTTTTTGTTGAAATAACTTTGGTCGATTTACGCGGCTAAAAATAAAGCAAAATGTCGTTCTCAAGAGTGTTATCGTTAGAGGAGGCTATTAAGGTTTGATTTAAGCTTAAACGATTAGCGAGTTAATGAGCTTAGTAAATTCGCTTTAGTACACTTGACTTTGAAAGAGCATATCTCTGAAGTTCTTAAGGAAGTACCTGAGAAGTGTGGATTTGAAATAATTAAATAAATAAATACTATATAAAACACTTACAACAGTTCCTTATTTCGACGAAACAGTCCATCTAACAGGCCGAACTGCACAATGCAGAACATTATCAAACCACTAAATGGAGCTAGCCACACAGTAGGACCAGAAACATTTCCGTCCAAACCCCCGGTTCGAAAGTGAACCGTTGCGTGTAACCTATTTCCAAAACATTCAATGCCAATCGTCAAAGGCAATCGTCAAATTAGATCAGCTTCAAAGCGCTCCTCCCTATTCTCCCATGGTCCACAAACACACCAACACACAAACTAATGCTTTTCTATTTTCCAAAAATTCAATTTCGATTCGAATGGACTGCCACAACATGCAACCGAACCGAAATGAAGCGAACTATTACGGTGAAAACCCCCATTCCAGGAGCTACACAACAACAGGGCAACAAATCTACTGCACAAATGGGACCTCCGAGCGCGCGCGCGCCCCTGTTCTCACCCCGTTTCATTCATCATTCATCTCTAACTATTACAGTATGTTTTGCGGCGGGTCGACAACACACACCTCAGACAGAGCGGCGTCTGCAGTAAAGTTTTCACCAGCTCCCAATGTGGAGAATGAAGGAATTTTTCAAGCAAGAAAAAGGACCACAACTCGACGATATGGACTCCTCTCATTCGGGACGGAGAGCATTGAAGACTTGAGCGAAGGATCGGTGAAACACATTGCCCCACGTCTGTGACGTAACGTATTTTACGACCATCTGAGTGCTACACCATGCTATCAATGCCCGACTGGCGGTGAAAAAAAAGGACACCCAACGTGAAGGACACCAACTGACTGGCTCGGTCTAAGCACGGATTCATACCAGCCCGTCTCAGTTGTCCCTTGGGACTGTGTGTGTATGTGTCTGAGTTTGCCGGTTATTTCTCCGCATTCCATGCCTTTTACAGTGCTTTGCGCTGTCTCGCTCTCTCTCACACACTTACTTCAACTCCCCCAAAAAAGCACCGTCTGGGTTAACTGGCTGGCACGTGAAGGACCTGAAACTAACTACAGTGTCCGGGTCAAGGTCATTGGAATTCCGCAATGCCACCGTGCTTCACTGGCCATCACTTTCTCTCTTTCGCCGTTCGCCGATGATTGCCATCGCCTCTCACTCAAGCACACCCAGCGGGTGTGCGCGCTTCGAGCTTCTGACGTCATGGCGATATGCAGCAACTGCTCCGAACCCACAGGGTGGTTGGTTGCTTTACTGCGCTAATGGGATACATTCTGTCCCGAAATGGTTAGGTTTCGGTGGTTTTCAGGTTCTGCTGTTTACAAGCTTTCGCTGCAAACACACAACAATCACACATACACACAAAGAGCGATGAATTCCAATTATGGAAAGTTGCATCAATGGATGGACCTTGCTTGGGTTTGGACGTCCCGGCCCGGTGTGGTTGCAGAACACATTGAAGAAGCACTGGAAATTGAACCTGGTCATGCAAGCCGGCTAAAGCCATCACATTTCGCTCGATCGATTCTCCGCTGTGTGCGTCCCGAAACAGCGGTCGATATATACACGATTGCAGGTAAGCGATACGAAAGTACCTTGCATACAACACATCTTCTTGAGCCATTATAATGAAGCCTCTAATGGACAGTATTATGGTGAAAGCCTCGAGACCTACGGCCTTTAGCTTAATCCGTTGACGGTTCGCATCCGCCACACTGGTCTGTGCTCTCATGTGTATTCCGGCGTTCGAAGATTTCCGCATCTTGGCACGGTTCCAAATAAACAACGAACCGAACCGTATACAAAAAGGACTCCCCTGGTATATCTCAACACAATGCAAATCCAGTTGTTTGCCGTTGTGCCACACATGGAGTGGCTGTGGTGGTCGTCGAGATAGAAGTACACGATGTTTGTCCACAAATAGTATAACAATGCACCCAGGCAACAACTACAGACAGTGTCGCGAAAGTCCACATCTCAGGCAGCATGAAAAATTCGACCGTCTAGACAAGATTTTAAGCGCCCGATTTCCACCAACTACTGCACAGAGCGTGATGACAACGTTTATCGGCTAATGAGATTACTGCATAACCATTAGAGCATTCCCGATCCAATCGATGCCAAATAGTTATCCGGAGGGGTGGTTGACAACGACCAGGCAGGCAAGGCAGGCAAAAACTGAATCGTTCGTTCGTTCGAAAGCGACTCGTGTAAGTTCAACTACAACGCCGACAAAGAGAAAAACACACAGGCACACCAGGCTGTGTGGGCAAGAAGTTTACTTATTGGAAAAGTCCAGCACTTGATGCCTTCGTTTTTCTTCTCTTTGTTGCTTTTCTTTCATTTCCGATCAACACCGATCGATCCTCCGGGGGAGCGCCTAACAACCGGGAGACAAACTTTGGACGAATGGTTAAGTTTTGTTTGCGACACCATTTTGCTCTGCCGCTCGCTCTGTTAATGAAGAGTTCTAATTACCGCACATCGGAGTCACAGTCTATGGTGAAACTTTGATTACTTTCGGCTCCAAGTGTATAGGGATGGAAACTGAAATAGTTCTATCTATTTAGGTCACAGCACATGTCATTCGTTTCATAACCCTTTTCCTTTTTTTACGAACTGTTCCATAAGCAAATGAATGCTTCATTAGCGTCTAAGTAGTATTAGAAGCAAAACAAAAGTTAAACATTATAAGCTATAATACAATTGGAAGGTTCAACAATCATGTTCTTGAAAGTGACTAAGCCAGAGAGCGATTATTAAGCTCATGTACGAGCGATAGATAACTCAGATGGATTTTTTTTAAATAAATTTTAGATTCAAAGTAACGAAATAAAACTAATAACTTAACATAGTAGACAAGGTAGTATTTCTAGTTACTAAGCTTAATTACTAATGCATATTTTTGCTAATAAACATATTCACAACACTTACCCTATCTAAAATTCCTATATTTAGATAAAAGCATATTAGGAAGATGTTCCATCCTAACCATAGCAAACTCCACACGGTATACTGAAAAGAGAAACAAAAATGATATAAATGCAAAACAATTATTGAAAACTATTTTAAAGACGTCATTTACACCTCAGGCACATAAAATTACTTCCCAACCGTAGGAACCAACCGATCATTGAGCTAAAAAAAACCCTCATTTTACGACATTTGATACAGCCATTAAAGTGGTTCGCAGTGTCAAAAAGTCAACGAGACGAACCAAAGCAAACAATACACAAAAAAAACACCTCCAAACTAAAGAAAGTAACGCCATCCCATTGTCAACGGGGTACATCTTCGTCAGCCGGCCGCGTCCGGGCTGTCGTCGCCGTTGTCATGGAGCTATTAAGTGCTTGTTCGGAGAGCATTGTGTGTCACGCGCGTTCCGTTTAAGGGACGGGGGACACAGCGGGGTTTGAGTGAGGAAAATTTAATCCCACAAGCCGACGCCAAAAGCCACACTGGTGACACATTTTCACGAGCTTTTCATCGGTTCCGGTGTCGGCGGCGAGCGGCGCACGGTGACGGAAACAGGGGAAAAGGGTTTTTCGACAAGACTGAAGCCGGCAGCTGACTCTGTCATGCTCGAAGGGGTAGTATCGTTGCGGTCATTGCCGTGTCGTCATTAGTATCAAGTGTGTTTCCTCCTCTTTTTTCGTTCTTTGTTCTTACAGGAACAAGGCTTACAACAAGCAGCGGGAAATTTGAGAAAAACTTGAGCAACAAAAAACCCCTCGTTGCTCGTAATGAGTTTAACCCTGCAGAGTGGATTGATTGTTTGAGAGAAAATGTAAACATTAGAAAGCATTTATTTGTTATAACTTTATTTTTAGTTTAAATATTTAAAATATATTTTCTTTTACTATTAAGAAATTCTTCTTTGTATTTAAAAGAAAAGAAATCGCCCCACCTTCCCCCCATTCTACTTCTACTAAAAGGGTTAAGAATGCTAAACTCGTCTGCAAAAGGTTAAGAAGCGGGTGCAGCGTACCGTAACCGATGCCGCGGATTACAGGTTCTGCTGTGCTTCACTGTGACAGGCATTCTCCCCCTTTTCTTGCTTTCTTTACGACCCTTGCAACACACAATCACCTTTGGAATGGTTTACGATGGGAAGCAAAATATCCCACACCCGGAATTCCCTCCATTACGCAGGGGTGGGGGGGTTCGTCGTCGTGGTCGTGCCTTCACAAGTAACCAAATTACGTCCTCCCGCAGCAGCGGCGATGGATGCAATCGCGCGGGACGTTTTCACCCGTGAAAAAGCACTGAAACCGAACTCATCATCAGCTCACAAATCGACTAGAGAGGGAGGGAGACAGCCCTATCAAAAAGGGCCGTTGAGTTGCTATAATTCATCGTGGAAAATTTATGTTACCCTGGTGAGGGCTGATACACATTCCGTTGGATAAAACCCAGAAAAGCTGCCGAAGGGGAATGAAGCACAGAGAGCCAGAGGGAGGACGACGACGGGCAACCCCAATCCTTTATCGTAGCTAACATACAAATTAATCATACCATTTCCACACACACACGCTCGCGCGATAGGCTTGAAGCTATCTATTATTTTTTATCGATCGGCTAAACAGGTGCCGATTAGGTTTTTCGGTGTGTGCCTCTCTCTCTCCCCGAAGCACTTTCACACTTTCACACAGACCGAAGGCCTCTGTGTTCAATGTTTTAGTGGCATCCGTAGGGCCATAATCAACTCCTCCTCCCAGGTTTCTCCTCTCCCCGAACTATAAGACAGCTATCAATTTTACGACCATACGTGCAACAGGGAGAGGCCCAAATCACGCCTCCCCTCCTGCACCCCCAAAAGCCCTTGCCAGGTTACTGAAATTTTATTAAAACACACTTACCGCTACGAGGTACCGGGGCCGGTACTGATAGGCACCGAAGAAACCGAATATCACAAACAGGATCTGAAAGAAGTTCACCAGGATCGGTGCCCACATGTAGCCGAGAAAGTCGAACACCTGCCGCTCGATGACGAATAGCTGGGGAGGAGAAGAAAAGGAGAAAAGAAGGAAGCAGGAAACGAGAAACATTAGACATTTTGGTAGGTAAATGTAGGTTCGACATCATATGTGGAAAGAGCCCGGTGGCTAATGAGGCGTTCGTCTGCCTGCTAATGAGGATGCTATGGCGCTCCCGGTGCAAGAAGCCCCCCGTACTGAACGATAGGGCCAGCGCAACATCACACACACTTCCTCCTGTGTGAAAAGGTCGATCCATTTGCAGGCGCAAAAGACACAATTAATACGAAGGAAGAATATGCTGCTCGTCTTTAAAGATACTCCCCCGGGTTTGCGCTCGTATAATTAGTTGCGAAAGCTTTTTCAATATTACCAGGCAATATTTCAATACAGACGGGACCTCATCTCACCACCACCATCAGGGAAGGCGGAGTGAACAGTGGAAAGGAGCGTTCTGCCACCCATTTTCCTCGCTTCACACAGAAAGGAAGGAAGGAAGCGAAAGGAGCTAATAATTGAATTTTATCATTAGCATGACCATTAGCGTTAGCTTCGTCGACACTTTCGGTCGCGGCTCGGTCTTTCGTTCCGGTGGTTTAACGGGCGAGTAAAGATGACTTGTTTTGAGGGACTGATGGGACTAGCCACTGACAATGCACTGGATTTTTTCTTATGCAAATAAGCACATCGTAACAAAAAGCGGGAAATAAAGGCGAAATAAGGTTGTTTAACAATACGCACAGAGGTTTTATTTTATCAAACATAACTAATCAAACATGTTCATAAATTCCCAGTTCGTGAATTACAAAGTTTTCGTGAACATTAAAAAAACAGCCAACGTCATCAGATGATATTGCAATTTTGACACATCCCATCACACATTTCTGTGGAAGAATGGATTGCCAGGACCAGTGTAAGAAAGAACCCGAATCATGATCCTGAGCGTAAGCCAAATCTAAAAAATAAAAGCGGATTTCGCGGGAGTGGTTCTAGTATGTTTCCCAATCCATTATCCGCATCTGAGAATTCAGTTACTGTGATTGTGATAAATGTGGCTCGGAATTTGATATCAAGTGAATCTAACATGATTAAATAAGTATAACATGGGGGCCCTTTACGATTCTAGTCAGCTTTTTTATATGGAGTTTGACAGTTAGAGACTGAAATCATGTCAACACTCCATACAAATCTACACACAAAACACACAAAGTCTGCGATTTTTAGTCTAGATTATTTCAGCCTCAAAGCTGTAGTCAGATTCGAGTACCTGCTCAAAAAAAGGCAAAACATGGTTGTGTTTACAATTATCCCAAGGTTTATTATAGAGATCAGGTTATGGAATCTAGAATCAAAGTGTATGTAAACCAGGTGGTCTCAGAGCATTTTTTATCACCAAATTTGTACGTCGCATTTTTAAAGAACGGTTGAAAACTTTTGCTCAAACAAGCTTTCTGGAGGCTTGACGAATACACAAAACACTCTTAAAAACTTCATTCAGAAACAGAAGCGAAAAAATCAGCCTTCTAAATACATGCACCTTGGGATAAGCCCACCTGTATATTATACCCACTGAGATAGCTGCTCGAAAACTGCTATACAATACAAACAGCTGACAGGCTGAAAGGCTTCTGCCTACGAACTTAAAACGGAAAGGGGTCCATGATTCGTTTGAATATGATGTAAGAATTCCACTAATATTTAATTGTAAACTTAACTTTTTGAATTGAATTCTACAGTAAACTTAAGAAATTGAAATAAATTGCCTGCAGGAAAGTTCTACTGGTTATACTGCGGTAAACATTGCGTAGATTGCGATATCACGTAAAACACCTTGCACATCATCAACGATCAACGATCAAAAGAAAAGGGCTTTTTTTACACATTCAAACTCCTCTCCCGTTCTTTTAAAGTCGGGAAAAAGAATGTTGTTAAATAATAATTAATTTCCCTTCGCCTTCATTTACATACCGACCCAGGCGCAAGTGCAATGACCTTCCCCCCTTAGACAGTAGCTTAGTTATGCATGCGATGGTGATAATTGCAACAACAACAACAACCTCAGCAACAAAAAACGTTTACTCACGATCGACAGTCGCTGATAAGCGGGTTGTTGCATGCGTTCTCGGTAGATCATGATCGTTTGCGAAGGACGGGGATGTATGTTGTTACCTCGTGTTACATGAGTTTAAGCACATTTAAAGTCGCATGTTATTGAAATTTAAAATAAAATGATTCTTGTTTTAAAATCAGAACACACTTCTTTACAGCGCAGTATGAATGTGCTTCCTGCTTACAGTAACAATCGCTCTCAAGCACATCATATCAACAAACACACCAACCACCATCAGCCGCCTGCTCCAGTGCATCGGTCGCGCTATCAGTTGAGTGATGGCTCTACTTGCCCTGCTTTGCGTTCTGTAATTGCTTTCTTCCGGGGCTTTGACGTTATGCTATTACGCACTTTACAAGCAGGAAAAAAACGAAACCAACCCTGACGGGCCTAACAACAATTCCAATGAATATTGCTTTTCAATTCTACTACTGCTTGCGCATGCTTTTGATTTTTGATTACATTAAATTGTGAACGAAACGGAATGCCATTTCTTTGAATCATATTAACCAAACGGGTTTTTTCTTCTTCTTCTTCTTCTAGCGCTAGAAAACTAAGGGATGAAATTTATCATCTGGAAAGCACTAGACGACAAACAAATTGTGTGCACGACCGCCCGCGTTACTTTGATTGCACAACGCAAATCGGACGCATTCCGCACAGGTTTATTACGAAACGCGAAGTACTAAACTGCTGAATGAGTTGATTTTAACTGTCCCACTTCCTTCACGTTTCCGCCCGTGCACAAACTCCTTCATCGATTGGACCATCGAATCCATCTCTCGGAATCGGAATCGGAATTTGGTAGTAAACGATATGCAAATAAAACCACCGAACCAGCGCGCTTTTATGCGTTTCGTTGCGCGTGATCGTTCCAAAACCTTCCAGCCAGTACACCGGAATGCTTCTCGCACCTTTCTCGTGCATAAAGAGAGTGCAAAGAAATGGGTCTTACAGAAACAATAAAGCAAACCACGCCCGTGACCAAAGGTGTCGATTGCGTGCCGTTTTCGTTCCCACAAAAGACCAGGCGGGAAGTTGTAAGTTGATGGTCGTCAAACGTCCAGCAAAAGCCATAGCCCATCATAATTTGGAGAGTAAATAAAGAGCAAACTGTGCGCGGACACAACAGCGTAGATGGAACGACCGAACGAAAGCTTCAATATTTGAACGAAACCAAACCCGCCGGGGGAATGACAATGCTGAACCAATTTTCCGTCAGAAATATCTCACCCAAAATCGGGCGATCGGTTTTGTTTGGTTTACAGTATGTTTTTGGGGGGTGTTGTTGGGTTGTGTTGTTTGAAGAAATATATTTAAATCACCGTTAGAGTTCAACACATACACACAAAAACATCATGTTGCCACGTTTTGTTTGTACATTTCTGTTCCCTGTTGTGACTGCCTCTTCCCGAATGAAACATCATGTCAACTTTAATGAAAGCTCTCTTCTAACCTAAATCAACACTCAAACTCCACCACCGAAAAACCCTAGTGTACAACAACAAGATTAGCAAATTAAATCGTACGCAATAATTAAGTTTCCTCCTTCCCTCCTGCCCCACAAAAAAAGGTAGCAGACTCCCACCACCCAGTGCTTCTTGGGCAAAAATGCGAGAAAAGCATTGTATCCGAAAAGCAGCTGTTGCATAAATTATTCCTCCACGAAGCACCAGCACACTGCCCCAGCCACGTTAAATCAGTGTGCAGCAGAGGCAGCACACACAACCACCAAACAACAACTCACCTTTTTGAATGATGAATAAAGAAGGAAAGTTATTTCGGCCCACGTGCGCCACCGAATGACGGACGCACGAACGGACGGTGACGTACATGGGGCGAAAAAGAAGGCACACACATAATTCCATTTTCCGTTTCTTTATCATTAAAAATTATTGTTTGTTTGTGACGCACACACGATGATAGTGGCTGTTGGCTGTGCGGTAAAAATCTCACACATAAATCAGCCAATGCTAATGAAACTGAGCCTCGTTCTCGCACCATCTTTCACACCGACCAGTCGCACCCGTTGTCTGCAATCATCTAATTGTCCAATAATTAAACAGAAGTGCAGCAACTGCGCAACATCCCCTTCCTCGTGGCTGTTTTTTTGCTGTTGTTGTGGAAGGCCCAGGCGGAAGAGCGAAACGATCATCAGTTAGTAATGGGAGCGAGAGGAGATCTCGCTGACCGATCGCATCGCTCAATTGATGGAGCAGCACCAGATGGCGGCCACGAAGTGTTCCAGATCGATCTGTGTTTCTGGGTCACGTTCGATCTAGTGCAATGGGTTAGAGAGAAGGCCCAAAGAGAAGCAACAATAATAAAAAAAGCAACAGCAAGACCTAACCCAGCATTTAAAAAAAAATCCCCCCCGGGGGAGGCCGCATTGTCCGGCCGACACAACTTCGAAACATCCGACTTTGGATTAGACCGGAGGAACCGGGCGCATCGATCGCAAAGACGGGAAGAAAGTGTATCACGCCTTCCATTGCTTTAAGTAGAGCAGAAAAGATAAAACCATTCCCACCGTGTGATGCAAAACAAAAAGCAAAATGTTGGGAGTCAAACATACTTAGGACCTTCCTTTCAAGTCGTCCAAAAATGGCGGGCAAATCGTGGCTTTAACGAGGCACTCTTCTCTGATGCCAATAAAACAAAACGGAAGTAAGATTCACACCCAGGCAAAGACGACCTTTTGTGTGGATTGCCGGACCTGGTGGTGCCTGGGGGACGACCCGATCCGACACATTAATAATCCCATCGCACAGCGCCTAAGGACAACAGCACGGTGCTGAAGCTCACTCAATTATTGATGTTCACTTAGAGAGAGAACACAAAGGCAGCCCCAAAAAAACAAAAGAACCGAAAGTTATTGGGCATGCGGGTCGGTCTGCCATCAGGCAGACAGTGTTGTCACATAAATAACGGCAGCAGAAGCAGCAATAGGGTCTTTTCTGACAGTCTTTGAAGGTTTGAAGATGAATTACGTTCGCCGGGGCTGACAATGGAATCGAGCAAGAATCATCATTCGCCTTCCTCCCATTACCAGGTAAAACGGAACGAAAAGCGATTTATTTCGTCACATTTTTGTGATTTTTGTACGATGCTGTGTCTCTTAAATTAGGATTGGCAGTTAAGGTCCCATGAATAATACCTATTTTCGCAAATTTTGTGCAGAAAAAAGTGAAAGTGACACTAAAGCAAAGGAACAGGTGCGTGTGCTCCAGCAGTCCTGCGACACCGCGTACACCTCGTGGAATGTGGCGCTGGAGCAGCAGTTTTGCAGCAAACTTTGCAATGTTTACACCAAGTAGGCACACCTGCATCAAATTACACACGTAGCTGAAGCGTATCCACGCACACGCACACACAGGGGGTGGTTGATTGCAATATTCGATCATGTATGCAATTTCCCCCCCTTCACGCCTTTTGCCAGCATCCTCAGTGGATGAATGGGGCTTGTTCTACTTTCACCTTTTACTTGCGAGCGGGTGGAGTAACACTGCCGCCTCCGTTCGGTAGCTAACATACATACATCGCTCGCACCGGAGAGCATCGGATAGCTATCACGTTGCAGGGTTTCGGATTTCACACAGCTACAGCTCTCATAAAACATGCACGATATGGCTGCGCTTGAAGCAAACCCATCAGCAACAGGACACACACACACACGCACGCACGAACAGGTCCGAGCGCTCGCGTACGCACAAAAACCGGTGTGGAAGGTTACCACCTCCGCCGATAAGATCGGGGTGAAGTAAGGTAAAGCAGAAGCAAGAAGGACAGCAAAGATGGGGACAAATCTTGAAAGATCTTGGCCCTCGGTTCCCAATACCCGAAATCAAGATAGAGACAAACACACACACAAACACACACACACACACAATCGATAGCCTTTGGGAGCTTTTGCTTCTTCGGAACTGCCCCTGTCTGGGGAAGCGTATTAATTTCACCGTGTCGATAAAAGAGGCTGACACGGGAGCCCAAGCCACCGATTACACGAGTGAGCTATATTCGTTCAAATGACCGTTTTAATCTCCGCTCACCACCACCACCATCATGGATTATGCAGCAAAGGAATCAAGGACCATAACGAGATGTATCAAATCTTCTAATGCCCATAAAATTAGCTTTTTGCTTCGTCCTCCCGTCCCAATCCCGTCCCCCCCAAGGGGTGTGTGCGCGCTCCAGGGAGGATGATCAAAACAAGAGCAAAAGCGATTGTGCCCGGGAGGCGGAAACAGAAATGTCAATATCTGGCAGTGATGCTAGGAAAGAGAGACGGAGAGAGAGAGGAAGAATACAAGAGAAATACAGTGTGTGAGCATTTTTATGTTGTGTAGACGAGGGCACGTATAATAATTTTGATGTCCGTTTCCACATTCTACGACCTCATAAAAAGTAAATTAAATGTATCGTTAAGTTAGCCCATCATACAAGCGCTTCGTGCAGTTCTCACATTTTCCGTTAGATGGCGCTTCAGAGGTTCACTAAAGAAATGACAGATCTTTGATGGTCGTTAGGCCTTTAGCTTCAATTATTAAATCATTTCAACTTCAAACAGGAAACGAAGAACAATGTTTTCTTTTTTAGAAATCATGACAAAATTTCCACAACAGAAGTGTTCTTAATAAAAGATACCCAAAACAAGTCAATCTACAACCAAATTACACCCAAATCCGTAGCCCTCATCATTATTCACCTAATTTATTTTTAAAACTTTGAACCACAATCCGTGTTTCGCTAAAGCAAAGTACAACTTTTAAATACTTCCCCATCCCCCAGAGCTACACAATTTGTTTACCAACCCCACTCCAAACTCCAAAACCCATCCCAATTCCAATGTTGCAATATGCTTGCCTTCCCTCGTGCTACACGCAGATATATCACAGACATGCCCAAACGATCGTCTCTCGTCTGCCAAACTCCTCCCGTCGAACGCTAGAGAAAAAGTTGATGTTTGCTTAATGAGCATTAGATTTCAATTACCAACAACCCTCCAAGCGGAGCGGAGAAGAGAGCTGGCCTGAGAGTTCTCGACCAGAGGAAAACACACACACACACACAGACACTCTCCACCACTAGGAAGCTGTCGAAACTGAAAGTGACCACCTGTTGGTGTAGTTGCGCGCGGATCTAAAGCAAGCAACGGGCGGCGCGCACGTGCTCCTTCTTTTCCTCCTACCCAAAAACACTCCCCACACTCTGAACAAGAAACTTATCCACGGAAGTTTAAAAATAGATGACACACTTAAGGGATACTAGCGACATCTTCTTCGTCGTCGCTGGCGGTTACATTTATGGGGTTACGGTTGAGCTCCATCAAAAATTGGACCGCCTCCCCGGGGGTCGTCGCCCCCGCTAATGAGCGTATCATATGAAGGGGGGGGGGGGGAGGATCAGGAACAGCATTTAAGTATCTTCTGAAGGAGCGTTGTTTTTTCTGTTTAATGGTCACGCTATACATAAAGCCGAATAACGTCGTGAGGGACACGAAAAAGATCTTCTATACATTCCCCAGCAAAGTTTGGACCTAAACCTTTATTGCAATCCTATATGACACAACAACGCCACGATATGCTTCATATGGTCGTCGACTTTAATTTGTCCCGCAGCACAACCCACTGCTTTATTTAACGTTTCTATTTCGGTTGCTACACACAATGGTTAAATGTTCCTAGAATGCAACACAAAGCGGTTTCGAGCAAGTGAAGTGAGCTGCTCTTCAAGGAACATCGAATGGAGGAGTAGGCAGCAGCAGCACCAGCAGCAACAGAAGCAATCTCCGGAGGTGAAGTACAATAAAATGCTTCAAATTCCCATAGAAACCACAGGTCCACCCACAAAAATAAACAAAATCTCAACGCACCGTCGTCGATTCGGTTTTGGGGGGTGGGGGAGGGGGTGGTACAAAAGCATAGAAAGGGAGGCGCAAGCAATGAAAGCGGCCGATGTTTTGGCAGACAAAGCAGAACCGTCTACCGTGTGCTGCGGGGCATATCAAAGTCAATCGGGCTTCGCGTTTCTGACAGCTCCCTTCTGTGCTGCTCGGCGTTTTGGCGTTGCATTTTCCCGTTACCGCAGTGTTTTCCCGCGCCCACAATGAAGGTATATGAATCAGCTGAGGGGGAAGCCAAATTTGCAGATGTAGAACTGCGCGGGAAGGAACAATACCATTTTGTGTGTTTTTCTTCAGGCCGGGCGGGCAAAAGGATAGCATAAGCGTCGCGCGAAATTGGCACGCGCGCTTCCCTGTCATGGTTAACCCATATTAAATTGGGTCGAAACTTGAGAGACAAAAAACCCATTCCAAATGAGGGATTGTTGATAATTGCGATGGCAATAAAATAACACACAGACGCGTGAAACCCGGTAACCGGCCATTTTAGCCCGCAAAACTTTAAGCTCGCAGAGAAAGTTCGAAATTTAAGTGTGTTTTATTAGGCGCTGAATTTGAAGAAAATGTTTTAACATAAACAGCAATCCAATTTTGCTTAACAAGCCAGGCCTCTTATAGCTTCATTTCTCGAGCCGCACACCATCATCGAGCGAAAAAAAACGATGATGATGATAATGATGGCAGATGATTTTATTTCGCGCACTAAATTACCACTCCACTCGAACTCGGGAGCCGTCTATCTCTAAACGCCAGCGCAACAAAAACAAGCCAAAATAGCGATAGGCAAAAAAAAACAGTTCCAACCATGTCGGGCGAACGGATGATGCCTCGTTTAAAGTTGTTCCTTGCGGAAGGTGAATTTACTTTCACTTTGGCCGAACGGTTGCTACTTTATTTTTGCACCCCCCCTTTTGCTGTGCTGTGCCAAGCAAAACACTGTGGTATGGAAAAATTCAGGTCAATCAGCGCTCTTTCTAGGGTTGGCCGCTGTTCATTTCCCTTCTAAAATGGCAAACGTTCGTGTGACCTTTGGCGAGCATGTCGAAGAAGCATAAAATGCAGCAGGAGAAAGTGAAAATAAACAATAAACACAACACGCGCAAGAGTAAGCAAAAGCAGCACACAGAAGATTTCATCTCAAAACTTCTGTATCATTGCTCTTCTCGTGTTGTTCCATTCTTCCCAAACATAGCAAAGCATTAAAAAAAACACACACACACAATCTTCTCCTAAACGATGATATTTCGATACTCAACATTCCGTTCCGACCGTTTTATGATGTGTGAAATTTAAAACACATCGGCGATGTTTTAAAAATATCCTCCTTCTTCTGGAATGGCTTTCGTGTGTTGCACTCATCGAAAAGACGCGCTCCGACCAGGTTGTAATGCACAACACACAACATAAATAGCACCAGCACGTCTCTCAACACGAACCAGCCGGTCGGTAGGCACACGCTCCTAAACATAAAGTGTCACTATCAATCAACTAACAAAGAAAGCGAAAAAAAAATGTTGTCAGCAGCACATTCTTCTCGCGTTAGGGCACATTTTAGTGTGCATCCTCTATTTATCATTCGCCGAAATGATGAGACGTTTGAGAAGATTTACTCTATGTCCCTACGGCACACACGTGTATGACAGGGTAAAGCGTTTCGCTCTGTCTGTATGTGTCTTTCATCGCGTATGTTTCGTAATCGTCACCTGAGAAGATTTGCTCCTCCCCTTCCAAGTCGGAGTTGGAGTTGTTTGGCCAAACATTCAATTATTGCCCACATTCCTGCCACGGCGCACCAAAGCGCACCGACTCGAACCAAGATGGAGGATCGAGCTGTTGTTGTGCATTTGTTGCTTGCTCCTAAACAAATAATTGCCCAAAACCGTGCAAAAGGATGTGTATGAGCAACACACAGTACACAGTTTCTCTTCTCCGCTCGAAACGTTTGCAATTACCGTTTATGTATGCAGAGGTGGAGTTATTAAAAACAACAACCCCCAAACAACCCCTTTGAATTCGACCACTCTCGCACAAGGTGCTTCTACGTTTGTGTGTGTGTGTGTGTGTGTGTGTAAGTGGTGTAGTTGTGTTTTGATTTGAGCGAAAATAAAAGCGAAATTAAAACTTTCCCTCTTTGAGTGCTTTCCACATGGTGGGGTAGTATGTGCAGCATAAATTGAAGCTAGAGAAGCACACCAGTCAGTGTCCCATTAGGCATATCATTTTTAGGGATGAGTTTGGGTAAACAGTGCAGGTAATTTTGCATTTTTTTAATTATTTTTTCTTCTCCTCTTTGAGCGAGAAGGGCAGTCACCGTATTAAACGTTACAACCTCAGGTTACCTCAATCAACTTCAAATAAATGGCTAAAGCTTTAATGAGAATCCACGGTGATCTCCTTCCCCTTTGTGCGTCCAATTATTTCAGAAAGCCGCTGGAAAAAGAAAACAATCTGTTAAATATGTCCCGAAAACTCCCTAAATCTCAAATCCTTTTTTCTTTCACTTCACTTTTTTGTCATGTTTCTTTGATTAAAATGTATATTTTTTTTGCAACTACTTCGCCTACTTCCGAGATGGGTAGTAAACCGGCTACCATCTAATACACAATCTCTCTGCTCCCCCTTTAGAGCCGCCCCACGAAAAATCGATGCACGGCAAAAGCTGTCACTCAAGCGCGAAGGCTCAAAAGGATTGACTGGAAGCCCGTTGATCCATCAGATCAACTCTCTCCCTACCGATATACATATCAGGCAGGATGTAAATCCTGCCGCAAGCCTACGCCGGAGTTTTTAGCTTTTTTTTAGAGCAATGGGGCGACGAACGACGCTGGTTTTTGCTCAATTTTCTTCTTTCTGCCAAAATAATAACAAACAATTCGTAAGCAGCGTGAGTGTGGACAGAAAGAAAACAGAACAAACGAACAAGGGGTAAAGGACGTTGTATCAAACGTCCACACACACGCGCACGCAGAGCACACAAAACTGAGGGGAAACAAATAAAGGAAAGAAAAGCCGCGAAGGAAGCAACAAGAGACAGGTGTTTTGTGCCTATTTTCTGCTTCTGGATGACGCGCTTTGATGGGCAAGGTTTGGGAGGAGGCACGCAGGCTGGGAAGGAGCGAACAAAGTCAAAAACAGGTTTTTGGGTCTTCCGTCACGGATGCACCACAGCCGCTGTTTATGTATTCCCCTTTGTATGTGTGTTGAAGGATCCTAACGTGCCCTTTCATTCTGAAAGCACACACATACGTACACACACACACGCGCGCAGACACAGCTACAGAATGAAGTGTATGTTATTGCTCGCTTTCTACCCTTCCTGGGTTTGTGTTCCCATTTGCCCCAACAGGTAGGTAAAATGACGATTTGCCTCCACACAACCACTGCTGCACAATCACTTTCAAGAAGGCTTCAAGAAGGGCAGCAAAGACCAGGGCAAAGGTTTCAAACCTGGCACAAAATTATCCTTTTCATCTCGAAAGGGGTCAAACATGGAACAGTGATGAGTGCTCTGGTGTGGTAGTGAGGGTTTAGTTGAATGTTTTAATTTATTTTATTTTAGATTTTAGTTCCATGAATTTTTAAATATTTTGTTTACACATAAAGAACATTTCCAACCTTTGTATAATAATCAATAAGCCTTTTAGAAGGATGAGAGAGTTATTGACAGTCTATCGCGTTTTTTTTCATTACTCGTAGACCATTTTACTGCTCGTTTTCAAGTCATAAAAGCCATTTGATCGATAAACAAATATTTTGAAAACGGTAAAAAAAAAACTAAGAAATGTTTTAGAAAATCATGTAAACGAATATAATTCTTTCCTATGCACTTAAACTATTCCCCGGCACTGTATATTCCATCTCCAGAAGAGCAACCCTTCACCTGCAGATTGTAAATGAGTGTAGCGAGCGTGGAATGAAAAACACATCCAAAAGACGGTGTGGGAAGCTTTCATCCACTGGTGATCCTTGTTTTACCTTATCCCGTGCACAGTGGAAATCTACACCCTAGCACACACACACACGGCATGAAATTAGACCGATACTGGGATGAAAAGCCTTAATGGAGACAGTTGTAAATTAATAATCCAGCAAACTGCTGCGAGCGAGAATGAGTTGCGGTTTGTTAATTTCACCATCGAGTTTTGCTTTCAAACCAACTCGCCCACGTTCAATGTCTCTTGAGTAATGAGTTGAAAATACAAAACGTTTGGATGATACACTTCGTGCCTGTGATTAAAAATTCCATCCAAAAATTAAACCATCGCTTTATGGCACACCTGGAACGCACCGAAACCTCAAACAAAATGGATTGTACAATAAATGAAAGCATAGATTGCGGCGCACACTGCTCTCGCACACACACGCTACAAAAGTTACACGGATTGCGGAACAGGAAAAGCAAAAAAATAAAATAAAAACACCCCAAACCAAACACGTTCACACGCGCTCATTTTTCCGGGTAATTCGATACGCTCTGAACCGCGAAGGGATGGAATGGGGGGTCAAGCGGCAGATAGCAGCAATCTTGCACCACTTAAAAAAGCACACCCGATTCGTCATTGGTAATTGAATTAGGAAAAAGGTAAGGGCATAAAAAAAACTCATACAGCTCTAGGTCAAAACAGGAACAGCAGCAGCACTGGGCCGCTTTGATGAAACATGCTGTGGCGGCCCAACAGGTAGCGCAGCATTCAGGTTGTGGGATCAGGGAAATGTTGAAAGTTGCCGGCCGAACAACAAGAAATGGGAATAAAGTGGTCCTGGGGCAAAGCTAGCCATTATTAGAAGGCTCGAAACAAGGCTCGATCGGAAATCGGAATGTGAAGCCATACGAAATAAAAATGGGGATTTTTTTTTTGCTCTATTTCTCAAAAATTCCTTTTGCGCCTCAGGATACCTTATTTATTAAAGCTATCAAGCAAAAGTGGTGCTTTAAAACTCGGTCCGAAAATATTCCCCCCAAAAAGAAACTCATTTCATGCCTATTTTCTTCCCCAAGAACGTTCCCTTTCACTTTTGTTGCTTTGCGAATCGCGAACCAAATCCTCTAATTGATAAAGTTTCTGCGCTCTCATGCGGGACCGACAAAGCGAAATTCGAGACAAACATAAAACACAAATACACAACACGCACAAAGTAGTACTACCATTTTGCACAACGGCAGACAGCACAACGACAAAAAGAAGCACAACCGGTAGGCGAATCATCAATTAAAGTGTGTGCCTTATTTAAAATCCCCCGAATAACGCTCAATTAGCGTGATGACTTCAGTGCGGGCGGGCGGCTTGTGGTGGGGTTGCTGGGAGGTTGTCACTGGCAGACACACGGAGGGTTTGCGCGCCCAACTACCCATTCCCACCGATGGTAAGGCACAGTAAAAAGTGACACAGTTTAAGTTAAATAAATAACAAAACAGAATGAATAAATAAATATGTAAGGGCAGCTCTCTCGCCTCGCCCCTTGGGGGGAATGGAGATTTTGATGCAGCCGTACAGATCTCGCTGGTGTGTATATTTCGCTTCCACACACACAGCATCCATGCAAATGCGTATTTTGGGGTAATCCAGTGCAACCCATGCGGCGAATGGACACACATGGGACGAACATCATAATGATAATAAAATAAAAAGTCCACAACCGAAGTGCGCTAAATTGAATGAACTCCAGTCCGCTTCCAGTCTGTGTCTGTCAACCGTCCGGGACCGACCAATTGCCGTGTCTGGCGCAGCATTAATAAATAAAAACGGTGACACTATTTGAAGCGAAAAAATGACGCCACTTAAGCGCCCATCATTGTCCTTCCCTTTCTCACACACGCTGCGTTTGTGTTGCGAGGCTCGCACGCGTTCAAATAAATCTTTCAATCTTAGCGGTTGGGGAGCTCTTTTTCTCTGTTTCGTATCACACACACACACATTTGGGAATGCAGCTCAACACATTAAATGGAAACGCATCCACTGACTGATCGCCCATGGGATAGCATGGGTGGCTTGTGCGCAGTGTTGAACATTGAACGCACGATGCGGGTACAATTGATGAACAGATCTATGCTACGCTCCCATCGCGTAAGAAATATAGAGCAAAACTACCATTTGCCACCACCCAATCGTATGCAACCCCGATCATGCTTAACACACATATCGATAGTTCGATTAATAAATAACACATTAAACTTTCATCTCCCGCATCTGCATTATTAAGGCCTCTCTAGAAAGCATGATTTTATAATAATGATTAATTATCTTTTTTGATTAACCCATCACGCACAGTTGCGCTCTTGCAGTGCGTGAAAAAGGGGTTCTATGAAAGTGGATGAAAATTAAGATATCATAAGCAACTAGGCATACAACAGCAGCAGCATGATTTAGTGAGTAGAAAATGCATCGAATTAGGGTTGTTTTGTTTCGTAATGCGATAATGATCCGAATTGAAAAAGTAGTGCAGTTTAATTCTGATAGATGGCGCTACCAAGATACACTAAGAAGTGTAATAAGCCTATATTAATACCTGTTCTGTCTACGTTGTTTGTGGTGATGATCAGAAGAAGAAAGAATACGAAACATATTACGATTTTGGTTCCTTTTAATGACGCGTAACATAAGAGTAATTTGCTTATAAATACTTATTCTTTTGTCGTATCAAATTAAAACACCTTTATACGCATTTTAAGTCAATAATGACCCGCACTAAGGTTCATTGTTCTTGTCCAATGTGCATTTAAAACAATTAAAACCACACTCAACAACTCGTTTAATAACATATATCCTCTCATTTCAACAAACCCCGCGAGAAACAATGCACCAAGACAATCCATTTGAGCGAAAACACATACATCAACGCAAGATGTGCGATAAAAACCGACGTCTTCTACCGTTTTCATCGCCAATCAGCAGCAACCGCTTACGGCCGAGGCAAAGAACAAGATGAATGATATGTCCTTTTAGCTCAGGACAGGACACACACACCTCCTCGCGTACCTAGACGACCCGTTTCCCACCCCTGTGCTGTGCGTTTAAGTCCAGTCTTTCCAGTTTGTCCCCTTCACCTCGCAGGTCACTGATCGAGGGCGGGAGAGCATGCTATTAGCTATTAAAAAAGCACGCGACTGCCGATCAATGCACTGACCACGGTGATGACGACTACGACCGACCGACGACGACTCAAACCAGATTAGTCTGTCCCCCCCCCCCCCCCACACACACACACACACGCACTGTGGCGCTGACGGGAGGAACAAATCGATTAAAACATCAATCAACGCAACGAAGACGAAGCAGAATGACCAAGAAGTCGTCCTCAAGAGATGTCGCCCTTTTGCAACGGTCGATTCCGAGCGCACCGAGGCCGACATTTTTGGAGCGCTTTTGCCGCAACAACCCCCACACGTCCGTGCTGGTTTGTTGCTTCTCCCCCCTCCTTTCGGGTGATTATCACCTCCAGCGAGAAGTCGTGCCCTATCGTTGGTTTAGGTGTCATCGACGACGTTGTCTACCACCGCCGGGTTGGACACTTCACTGCTGGACGTGCACTCCAAAACAAAGCTTGTTCGACCGGTCAGCTATCATCATTAGCAGCGTTTTTATGTTTTCGCACGCATAATGCAGGGCCAACAAACACCACCCCGACCGACTTGTACCCGGGCCCGCTCGGAGCAGATGAAAAAGCGAAATCCGCATTCGTGCCACCGCATAAAAGATATGTTAAATCATAAGCCCACGAAATCCCCCAACATCCTTTAAACATTTCAAGCACACCACTCGAAGGATTTTGAGAGATCAATAAAAGGGCAGACGTTCGTTCAGCCCTTTGCTAGGAATGAAAGTATGATGTTTGAAAAATCACGTTCGTGCTACTCCGTTGATTGGGTGGGTGTGTGCGTGTATTGCTTTACTGCTATACGATAAGTCACCAAAATCCTTCGTTATCCTCAAAACAGACCTCAAACTAACCCCAACTAGCGGCAGTACCAAGATCATTGGTCCCTTCTGGACTTTATTTGTATGTCTGTACCCAATAGCACCGTCGAAATTCTAAAGGTGTATACTATCCTCGCCCCCTAAGTGTATCGGTCAGCCTAAACACGAAGACCTCTCGAGTTTCTTCACTCAACTTCCACTCCATGCGACCCGATTTTCTTACGCACTTTCTTCGCCCGTCTGAGTGCTCACTGTTTGCGTTTGCTGCTAATCCGGCTCGGAAAGCCCACAATGCGACCGAAAATACGGTCGACTAATTCCACTCAGCACGACAATTTCCCTGTTGAGAGATAGAGATAGGAAAAGCCGCATGCTCGTTGATGTGTCTGTGTGTGGGAAAAACGACACCACGTGTGTATGGACATATTGTGTGATACATCGTGCCACCTTGTGCCGTTCGATGGTGAAAGTGGAAGGAGAATGTATAGTGTCCTCCCACCCATTGGGGTGCTTTTTCAGTACGCAAAAAAAGGTCTCATTCCCAACGGAAAGCCTGTCCACTGAACAAGGGAACGATTAGGCAACGCACGACACAGGATCAAGAAGTGTTTGGGAATGATGCTTTTTGTACTACAGTTTGTTGTTCTTCTATACTCGTCACGATGTGTTATCGCGATTTATCATGCGAACAGCTCCGTCGAGAACCCACCACCCTCCTCCCCCCGAGGGACCATCTCATCCAGTTGGTCCGGTGGTTTGATGATGGGAAATCACAACATGGGGGATTGAACGCATTGAGGGATTTATAAGGGGTTTTTTATTGTGGATCCTTGAAGCATTGCAATGTACGTAGGACAACCTACACTGTGGTTTCTATGTCACATGGCAAAGCAAAGCAAAAAGAAAAAAAAAGATTAATGCTCTTGAGCTTAGGGTGGAAATTCACTCTCAAATAGAAGAACGCGACAGAATTTGCTCCAATAACACGAGCATTACTTCTCCATTTAGGGCTTATGTGTGGTTTAAAGCATAATAACTTCCCATAACTCACATCCACCAAGTACTTGAACGCGAAACCCTCTTTCCCTCATCATCCTTTTTTAATGCATTGTTTGTCCATCATGCAGCAAACTACTGGTTGGTTGGAGTAGGTAAGTAATTTCATGTAATTTACATTTTAATGGACACAAACACACACACACACACCCACACACACACAACGGTGTAGTGAATCGTGTACATTTCAACTGCTGAAACATCGGTAAACATCGAACCCGGCCGACAATACCCAGAATGTACCAAAGGCAATCGTTAGAATGGCTTCGTTTTTTTCTTCTCCATTTCCAGACCTCTGATGCAGGCCCCGTTTATACAGACGGTAGAATTCCATTCACTTTACTGGACCCGAATGAGTCAGCAGCAGCAAGTAAAACCATTTGTGCGCTCCAAACAACACAGAAAAGCCGTTTTCTTGCGGGCAGAATGTGTTTTTTGGATACTATTTAACTCACACACACACACTATCGACAGCGTGGTTAACCTTTCCCAGCAGATAAAAAGATAGAACCGACCTTTTTTTTGGTGTACGACCCATTATTTTAACCTAAACATCTCTTTTTAAAATGCTACCAAAGAGAGCTGGCAAAACATTCTCCACAGCAAACACAGTGCGCTTCGGGCCCAACCGAAGACAAACAGCGACCGAGGCATTTTAGCAGACAATGGCATTTTTGCCCACAACTTGGGCTCTCTCTCTCTCTCGCTCTCTTCTACTCGATTGGGTGTGAAAATTCTTTCCTACTCCCCCCCTTCGCGGTGTCCTGTTACTGATCACGATAAGATGAGATCTTTAGCCCATGCCAACATTTAGCGTTCGAGGGACAGAAGCGACATGGCGAAACTGGCACTGGAACGGAGGGTGGTAATACCCATCCAGCAGCCACCGAAGGCAAACACGAGAGAAATAGTTGGGCTCGCTAAACAGTGCCCCGGAGCCTCGGTTAAAGTGGTCCGCTGGGTCCGCGCGCTCGGTGTGCCGAAGGATGGGGCGGCTGCGTGCCGATGGAAGGGACGAGCATTTCCGGTCCGATCGGGCGATGAAGCTGCCCCGGTACAACAACAAAAAACCGGTTCTTTCTGCAACGGGTAACGATGGTGGTTGGCGATCTATGTGGAGCGCAGATGGGTGGCAAACATTGCTGTAGGGGTAGCAGAAGAAGGGTTGTGCATGCAGCAGAGACAAGCATGTTACCCCCAGTGTCGGATCAATGGCTGCTAGTGGGCAAATGGGAATAGTGTGGTATTGTAGCGCAATACCGGCACATGTGCAGTGTGTTTACAATGTAGGCAGTAGAGTAGTGAGTCGTTACACACTTTCCACAACCGTATGGAGCTATTAAAACGTATTGCAGAGCATGTTTCTATTAAACAGTTATGATAAATGGATTTGAAAACATATTGAGAAAATTGAGAATTAAACATATTCCAATAGGTTCAGGTTCCAATAGGTTCCGGTAGGAATCTAGAAATAAAGTTAATTAAGTACACCAAAGCTCATGAGCAGTTTAACGATGCTCGCACCAATTACGGTTTCGATCGATCAACACACCAGCAACTCTTCGCGTTCGGAATTGCTCCTCCAACGGAATCGCCAATGATTAACGACGATTGGCAAAATTACCAATCACTTCTTCTAGCTTTAACCCTCTCTTAACACTTACACTTCTTCTCCCCATACACCAATCAAGACATGTAAATTGTACGCTTTCGTTGGAGGCACATCGCTTGCTGTACTCTTTTTCGTTTGTAACATATTTTCCTTTGCAAGAAAAATATACAATGCTCAACAAAAAAAATCGAGGTAACTTCCCAACTGACCGCACACGGGATGGTTCGGGGATGCACAAAGCAGGGTCAAAATTCATCACCTTCACTCGAAGCTCACGATCACGGTGAAGCTTCAAATGCTCCAATGCTCCACAAGCCTGCCCGAGGTCTTATTTCGCGCCTTATGTCGCACAAAACCGAGCCCCGAGCCTCAAGACAGATGCGCATGCGATCGACAATGCGACCTCCCTCAGCGGGGCGCAACAGTACATGCTGGCCACACGTAGTCGAGAAATGCGATCCAACTGTGTGCCCTTCGCTGCTGACTGGCCCCTTTCTGCCCCATTGCGATGGTGAGCAGGAGGTGCTCTTTTGACTCATGGAGCTCTTTGCTTCTTTGCTTTTTCATTTCATGCCGGACCGATTTTAGCCGCTATTTTATGCTTGCCTCTGTACGCCCATTACCTGTGTACGGTGTGTGGTGTTACCGGAGCCATTTACCTTTACCCCTCCTTTCCTTGTTCTTATCCTACCCCCCTTTGGCAGGAACGGCCTTTCGGTGTGCATGATGATCTTCATGCCATTCGGATCCATTTTGCTTCGTCAGAAAGAAGTTCGAAGGGAAAAAAGGGAGGACGGCATGCATGGATTGGAAGAAGTAAGCGTTTTTCCTTCTCCTTTTTTGTTTTCCCCCGTGGCGAACACCGTGGCCGTGTTGCTGCTGGCGAGCAATGGCACACATTATCCGTGTGTCGGACGACACACATAGAAATCGTGAGCATAAGAGTTGAGAGGGCGCGCACGCTGGTGGTACATCATTTTCTTAGCGTACCAAATTGATTTAATAGCAAAACTTACACAACGATTGTTTTAGTCCGTGAAATTAACGCAAGACGCGAAGAAACATAACGATTCAACATACGTTGAGCCGTTCCGTTTTGATGTGAAAAAACAATTGTTTCATTTGGTAAGAGAAAATAATTCTTAAGTAAAGGAAAACACAGGAGCGTAAACTGATCGTAGCGTTTTGTTCGTCGTATTGTATTAATAAATTATAATGCTTATATGCCAATGCAGTTTGCTTTAGAAAGCGTTCATTAATAGTCCTTGTAAGTGATAGGAAAAGTTGTCTAAAACTAACCGACACCAAAAATTTTGGAACTGACCCTGGAAAATAGGTCCGACCAGCATTATCTGGAGTCGTCCGGAGTCGTCTGGAGTCATCTGGAGTCGTCTGAAGTTGTCTGGAGCCGCCTGGAGCTGTCTGGAGTCATCTGGAGTCGGAGTCATCCGGAGTAATCTGGAGTCGTCTGGAGTCGGAGTCATCCGGAGTAATCTGGAGTTGTCTGGAGTTGTCTGGAGTCGTCCGAAGTCGTCCGAAGTCGTCTGGAGTCGTTTGGAGTCGTCTGGAGTCGTCTGAAGTCGTCTGGAGTCGTCTGGAGTCGTTCGAAGTCGCCTGGAGTCGCCTGGAGTCGTCTGGAGTTGTCTGGAGTTGTCTGGAGTAGTTTGGAGTCATCTGGAGTCATCTACAGCCGGAGTCGTCCGGAGTCGTCCAAACTAGGAGTCATCCGGAGTTGGAGTCGGAGAGTCGTTATTGATGTAGTCACTTAGCACTATTCTTTGAAACAAAGCCAAACTTTGGACCACTCCGACTCCGGACGACTCCGACTCCGGGTGACTCCGGACTTACGGACAACTTCGACTCCGCACAACACCGACTTTGGCTCCGACTAAGGACGGCTCTGGATGATACCAGACAATTTCCGACGATTCCGGACGACTCCCGACAATTCCCGACGACTCCGGCTCCACGCAAAACTAGTAGTTCCGATTTTGCCAGAGTCGTGACGCGTTCCAAAGAGTGATGTTCTCCTTTACCGTAATAAGCACCAAAAATCCCATAAAATTCATGTAGCTGCTACAAGTGAAACATTATTGCCAAACCGATCTTCCGAGACGGCTAAACTATTCCATCAAAATTAATTATACCATCGTGCACGCAGTAGTTCAAGACTCCTTGGGAATCGTATGATTCAGCAAAGCTCCCTTTTGGCCACGTTCCTTGCCCAGTACCATCTATAATTAGCTCTCGTTCACACCGAATGCCCGGCCACCTTTCGCGAACAGTTTGTGCAGCGGAATTAATGATATTTAGGCAGTGAACTAAAATATCTGCCCTTGCCCATTTCCTGCCACAAGGAATGGGAGGGGGTACAGCTTTGTAACCGTTCGCCGTAAGGCTAAGGTTCACCCCGGACAGCGCACAAACACCACCGCAAAACACCATCAGCTCACCTTTACCAGGTAGCGCCGGGCGAGAAATAACTCAACGATGAGTCGGCTGGAACTTTATTGCCAGCGGAAATGCTTTCCACTGACTGGCTACCATCCACACGGCGGGGTAGGGGCGCCCTTACCGCTCACGGTTAGTGACTGATGATTGGTCATTCTACGAAGCCGGAAGCTGGTATTTTTGGGTTGAAATGTGAGTGTCGATGGAATGGTTTTCCAGCCTGCATTCCCGACCATGGAAAGAAATATGATGCCCGACGGCCGCCGCCACAGCCCGTGGCCGTGTTAATGTGACAATTAATTTCATTAGACACGTTTCGTTAATTGGACCGGATCGTGTTCGATTATGCTTCGTTTCGTAATGCCTGCTGAAGGTGGCTGCCTGCCTGCCTGCCTGGGGAGTGGGTGGGAAAGAATATCCTCAGCTGCTGCTGGAAACTCCGCCATTCGCCGCGAAGTCAGTGGTCGATGGCGGGCAGTGTAACGGCCGTTAGAAAGCAGCCAACTAATTATAAAGGATGATAAATTAACAACAAATAAAGCGCTTGAGCCGCCAAAAAAGACAGAACAAACAACAATTGTGGGAAATGGCTCTATCGATTCTTTCGAGCGCGAATCACTTTCCACCTCTTTAAATGACAAACCCCCATCCGTCCCACACATCATAGACTTCCGTCAAAAACTTCCGCAAGGGAAAGAGAGAATGAAAATTCTCATTAATTATTTCAATCTAATCGACCACAGATTGAGATTACGCTCGGTTGAAAAATGGCGAAGTGTGTCACCCCACACCACCACAGTGTCAGTCACTTGAGCTGACTGTAAAGGTACCGCCGGGCGCTGTCACATCGTCAAGGATAACTTTCATTCAAATGCAAATCAAACTGGGTTGCACATGATACGGGGAGAACCGCACATCACCACTGGATGGATGGATGGATGGATGGATTCGTCGTAAGTCATTAAAAAAAACGAATTGAGCAACCATTGATTCCGCAGCAAATTCCACCCAGATCGTAATTTATAGAGAGCATACCGGGGGCCATACACACATGATGACGTATTGGAGTTTTAACTTCGCCTCGGCAGCATATTGTGATGGCGGCCCCAATGTGGAAGGTTCCCCCCCGTGTCAAAGGCCTCGGAGGAACACAATTGCGAGTCGAAAGTCGAAGCAGCAGCAGAAGCAAAGGAGCGTTTTTTCCCTCATCCGCCGACAAATCAAATATTGGAACGGAAAAACGTCGGGCCTGTGAAAAGCGGCTGTATCAGCAGCATGTCTGGTTTAAGGATAAAGTAATGGCGGAGTGGTGCTGGTTCAGCACAAAACCGACGAGCTTTATTCATTAGCGGAATAGGACGGAGAGGCAAACGGAACAGCAAGAGTCAATAGGAGTAAAGATTGTGCACTTGACTTTTTTCTTACACACAATTATGGTTTGATAATTTTTGTTCTAGGTTATTTATAACGTCAAAATACATTTACTCTATCATCACATACAGTCCAGCTGTGCGTTGTGATAAAGAAACAGTCGCAAAAAGCAGCCCAACCACCCTAATTTTGCACACCATTTTATTAGCACCGTAAGCAACAATGTGCTAAAACAACGAATCTAATCAGCACAGCAGAAAGCGGCACACACAAGAAGCATCAAAGTCATATCGCAAATTAAGGCAGCGCGCGTCGTTGCTGCAGGCTTTCGCAGAAGCAGACATATTAAAAATGAAAATCCCAACCAGTCAGCAAAAGATTAGTCTCGCAGAGTGAGGCAAGAGGCGTAGAGAAAGGGACAGGAAAGAGTAAAAAAAAAACTCACACTGAGCGCATTACATCTCTTACACGTGCGCTGTCACAAGGTGAGTTGCCACGGACAGTCATCGCAGTGTTCTCGGTACATGATATCATCAGCGCCTCCTAACCAACGGCTTGGCCTCTGCTGTGTTACAATCGGTTTGTTTGGTTTCGGTGACACACGAGTGTTGAGTTGCAGCGCAGCTAGGTGGCGAAGGAGGACGGTGGGATTTGTTTATCTAACGCTTCTAGATATAGGAAGCAGCTGTGAAGGAAAGGGGTCAGAGAGGGTTGTTTCGTAATAACTGTACCACTCATCCAACAATACGAATCAGTCAATCAGTTAATGTTACAGTGCGATATTGTTAAAGAATAACCACCGTTTGCTGTTGAACATTCCGAATTGGGTTTTAAACATTTCCCACCCGAACGACCCGAACGGCCGATTGAAAACGAAACACGATTTTTATCTCCCATCGACACCGAATCAAACGAAACGATCGAAAGACAATTTACACGCTCGATTACGTGTGTGCGTGTGCGTGCGGATCTGCGGACACAGGTGGTAACGATTTTTGTTGACACATACCGGTCGTCCGGGCGCATTAACACCTCCTCCAACAGTTGATTGCTATTGGATGGTGTTATTGTTTTTTTTTTCTTTTTTTTATCAGCTTGCGCAGTGGTTAGAAATCGTAATCTAAGAAACACATAGGGAGGCTCCGTGGGACAACCGTGTGTGGGTGTGACAGACACGGCTTCATCTTCGACAATCAAACACGCATGAAGCAGCAGAGCACAGAAATAAAGCATCACAGTACGAAAAAACCAATAAGATTCCATTTACGAACAGCAGTTGCTTATCTTATCTTATCTATTTTGTTTTTTTTTTGTGAAATGTTTTGTTTCCATTTGCTTGCATGCAGCTGGTTCGGGAGGGGAATCGATCGATCTAATTTATGGGCACGGGGTTGTAGGATTTTGGTTAATTATAAATATTACCGAGCAAAGAGCTTGTAATACATTTGTTATTTTAATGTTTAGCGATTGTATGATGACAGCAGCTCATTTTCTAAACTCCACCATAGGGACATAAACGCTTTTTTTTGCTTCCTTTCAAACTTGTCTAATCAAATTCAACAAATGCACTCGAGCGTAACAAAAAAGCAGCAGCACTGACTGCAAAAACTGTCAGTTAACAATCCACTTCACTGTTGTTGACTGTAGGGCACATACACACAGTCATAGATATGGATGGAGAACATGTCAGTAAAATATCCTCTTCACTCCTGACAGGGCCATACGGGCCGGAAATGCAAGTATAACGAGGAAACGAGGTGATGTCCCAATTTTGGACGCTCAAACGTCCCTCAGACTATTTGAGTTGCCAATTAGTTTTGTTTCTAATATTACATTTAACGGTAGGTTAAGAGAGTTTCGTAACTCTCCTTTACTCAATATTGTTGGCCTGTTTTTTTTTTGTGGAAACAGTAAACAAAAATGATCCCTTACTGTTTGAACATTCGCGCACCTTGCGCCGTTAAAGAGGAAGGTGCAAAATAAACGAAATTTATTTTACCTCGTCAAAAACACAAACATAAGCAAGTTTAATGTCTCGTCTGTTGTCCCCTACAAAACCACCATCTTTTTTTTTGCAAAACGTTCCCCCTGCCTGGAGTTGATAGAACAACTCAATAGAAGCTTAAATTCAACCCCGCATAAACAATAACTTCTCCTCCCACCCAAAACGGGCAGACCCAACGGGCTGGTGTGTTAGTGGTGATGATACAGGCAGGCGCAAGCAAGCAGGCAGGCTGTCGAAGACAGATGTCATCGAATTTGCCGCACTTTGTGTCACCCCGGTGAGCCTCAAAAGTGTTTGGTGAAGTGAAAGCGCAATTCAAGCGATGGTGTCGCGGAGGGCCCAGGGTAGAGGGAGCCTATTGTTTCTCGTCCGAGCGTATCGGTTGGGAGTGGGGAAGAGGGTGCCTAGAGTGACGAGTTGGGAACAACTCCTGGTGTCCTGGTGCTGCGCTCGAATATGCTCGTTAGCGCGACATCACAAACACACAACACAGGACGACCGTAGGGGGAGGGTAGGCCGGATAACGAACCCGATCTATCGTACTTTCGATGTGGGCCGCACGAGACGATTCATGCTTTTTGGGCAGGTGTTGGTTTGTGTTTTTTTCTTCTTGTTGTTCTTCTTCACTGCCCCCTCTTGAATGGGTTTCCCGTGCACCTTTCGACGGGGTGAAGGATTCAATTTCCGCGTCGGGCGTCCCCACTTTTCAGTCACGGTGAGCGCGTCTCTCATCATCAAAACCAGCCGCCAATCAAACGAGCGGACGAGTGGCGTATCCAGATGGGTAGGTAATGTTGGCATAATTTAACGTTTGATTGGTTGAAAATTATTACTTTCGAAACAGAAAATTGAGGTTTCCAATCGATAACGATTCGTTGTACTGCGAGATTAGAAGCGCCTAGTGGTAATAGAGAATACGTATCAAGTATTATAAATAATTTTATCTATTGTTGAGGCAGAATTACATAAACAAGTTGTATAAGAATAGATGGCGGAATATGGTAGACAGTGGAATATTAACTGTGTATACTGTTTTGGCCAGTCTCGTGCTACAGTCGTCAACTTGTACGTCTTAACAACATGTCCGCCATAGGTTCAAGCCACGAATGAAGCAAACACCCCATAAGTAGAACTGACTATCCTGCTGGTACAGGCAGCCGTTGACCGACAACGGTTGTTGAGCCTAAGAAGAAGGAGATACTGATTTGGTCATAAATAAGACTCAAATTCAATTTAAAGACCTGAAACTTAAAAACCATTATCAAATTGGTGATACAATTTCGTAGTAAGACATAGAGTATAGGTTTGAGGTTCCAGTTCTCAATGCATTCAAATATGTGTCGGAAATTACAGTCCATTCAGGATGTCTTTTGGAGTTCAGTGTCGGCATATACCACTTCTGGGTGTACCTAGTTCCCAAGATCACAATTCTTAATCAAAACTCCATAGTAATTTCTGAGACCTCCTATATCAGTACTTTCTAAGACATCAATATAAAGTGCGGTAACAAAAGTATCACAAGGATCTCAGAATTAAGTCAGAAGTCAAAATAAATTGCTGATGCTTAAATCCACAATCAGATCTCCACATTTTGTATTTCAGTCCACATTTTTTTAAGAAGCGCAACAAATTCCGTTAAAACTTCTGACTTATACACATGTCTGATGTAGCTATCAAAACTCTCTAGAGCAAATCATGAAAAGATCCTGTGCTGTATCAATGTACCAGTTTTTAATAAGGCATCCAATGCCACAGTTTCAGTCAACGAATGTAAACATATAGTTCAACGAATTCAACGAATGTAAACATATAGTAAACAAATAGTTCTAGGTCAAGTAATTGAAATACAAATTCCATGAAATAATAAAGTTTAATTGACAACAATTTAAAAAAAAACAGACTTACAGCCCTCACAATACGCATTTTCTTGATGTAGGTCTTGTTCAATAATATTAGTGTCATATAAACACAAAATCGTTCACACAATCTAACATGCCATTACTTCATCCATAACTTAACCGGCGAGGAGCTAAACTGTTACCTAAACGAAATGCTCCCATTTCCCACAGCACCCGGGTGGCTGTGCCATGGTGCAACAAAACATGGCGTTACTGTTCCACCAATTAAGACACAACATCAACGCCGCCGCCAACGCCATAGCCCGATGGGATCCTACGACCGCGTGGGATGCCCGATCCTCGAACGCGGGAGTTCCAGTTCAATTCACATTTACATATCGACCGATTGAACATACGCACACACACACACCGGCGGTCCAATGCACGCCTACACGCGCCTACCAGCGCACCCAACCAACGAACAAGCTTGAACACAATGCCTTTGATTTATGCTGTACGACGACACACAGCCCTGAACGGGTGTGCGCAACCTTGAGGCTGGGGAATAGCGATTAGAAACCCCCTTCCCGCACCCTCCGTTTCACCCTGTCCCATCTTTGCCAGCCATAAAACGGGTTCACGAGACAGATACAGCGTATACAGCCGGAAAAACAAACTTACAGCAACTGCTGTTTTTTTCCCCCTCAATTACAAAACTACACACCTTGTTTGTGAGATTGAGGGCGGACAGTAGAATCGAATCTAGCGTAGTTCAAGCCCCTCTTTTTCGGTGTGACCTCGGTGTGTAAATACGGAAGAAAACGGAACAGAAATTAGCCCCACAGCCCGCTCGAGGCACACCGCAGAGCTCGATCATGCCGCGATCGTTTGTTTGATGAGCTTCAAACCTCCGTCCCGAAAATCGGAACCAGGTCAGTAAGATAACACATTTGGAAAGCATTGCGTAGCCCAACAGGTATGGGGGAAGCATAGTAGAGCATAGCAAATGTTGAGTGTACTGCCAGCTTTAGCAAATTGCTAACATCATTTCAAGTGATTTTCGATGGGGTGTTAACCGAGGCACTATCTAGATTGCCTTATCGGCATCGTATCAGGCTTTGCCGAAAAGGAGCGATTGTAACTATGTTATTGGGACATTTGGATTTGGATGTTGCAGTATGTTCGTTTGAACTGTTGAAATACATGGAGTTTGATATAAATAAGTTGGATTGTTTTGTGCAATTTCACAACTAAATTGCTGCATGTGCTCTGATTCTTGCAAACTCCTACTGAGTAAATGTCAATTACATGAAATTGCCAAACAAGCAGATGTCATCGCATTAGACAAGTAACAATTCTACTCCATTTCCTCAACAAAAAAAGCTCTCCGAGACGTTATCTAGTCCCAACCGTAAATTAAACCCATCCACACTGCCGTTTCAACGCATCCAGTTCACCCAACCTAGTCGGAGATCCGGGAGCGCCAGCAGAAAAAGCGCCCGTTCAATTTCACTTATCTTGGCATCGGCGCAAAGTTGGGTCGTTGCCGTGCCAGCCAGACAACCGGCGCCCGGCTGCCGGATAAAGCACGACGATCACACACAGCCGGCAGGAAGCGGAAACGCATCGAACTAGCGCACCGCGTTGCAAAATTGCACCGTTGCACCGTAGCAACGTATCCACCAGCCATGCAGCAGTGTGCAGACACAACATTCCGGTGCAACAACCGGTGGATTAGACGGTGGACTCTTAAAAAAAGGATACACCACACTGTCGGAAGCATTCGAATTATTCTGCAAGGCGAAAGTTTTGCGAATTGCAGAAAACTAGGACCTCGATTTATTAGTATCATAAATTATTGTACAGAAAGCATTGTGTTCAAAATCACTTAACATACTACACCTCAACCAAAGAAACCAACTAAAAAACTCAAATCAATGTATCAATCTCCTGAAGAATTTACAGCTCCAGAAGAATCTTCTTCTACGATCTACGAAGAAGAAGTTCTTCGTAATTCCAATGTTATGTTTAAAACAGTGACGCCTTCATGTGAAGCCTTGTAATGTGAAACTGAAAAAGGATTTATTTTCCTAGTTTAATAAACGGTTGCACGTGTTTGCAGCGTGCGTTGAAATGCAAACAAAAAAACATCCAATCCGCACTTTATCTCTTCTCCGTCGCGCAAAAAGTTCCCCTACCGGCCGGGCGCACAATCCATGGGAAAAACTAATCAGACCAAAACCGAGACCGGAGCCCCATGCCACCGCAACACATTCGCTTAAAGATTATTTCACGCGAAGCGGACAGATAAATGATGCTTGGGCTTTTTGTATTATTTATTTTCATTCCATCGTCCAAACACAACGTGACGCGGAATGCATTTCCTTTGGGAGATTGAGTTCCACAGCAGTACACAAAGCGGAGGGCAAAAAAATATGAAGAAGCTCCATTGGAAAACAAATAGGCCGTCGCAGCAGCAGCAGCAGTGTGTACAATGTATGCCGCGGCAGCTTACACCAACACATGCCGCACGTTACGCTTGGGCTGCGCTTGGACTCTTCCACAACGGGCAGCAGAGCGGCAGCAGCAGCATAAACACAACGCACAACAGAGCATGTTTAGCATGGGACATAATCGAAAGCAACAAAACAACAACGGATGCTACCGAACCTTTGGGCTGCCGACCGATTGGCAACGTGGAGCGAGTCGGTAGGAAAATAAAACAAAGTGGACGACCCCGGGCCAAGCCGCAACGGACGAAGTAAGCAACGCAGGGTTAAAAACACGAGATACTTTGAATGTGAAAAAGTATAAAATAGAATCTCCCGAGAGCGAAAGATGAGAAGCAAGCGCGAAGCAAAACGGGAAAAGACGGGCAACAGAGGCGTACCACCACCACCACAGGCAAGCCGCACCGAAAAGGCAAATGAATGAATTTTAATGAAAGCCGCAGCATAAAGCATAAGGAGCATGAAACACACGCGCAAAACTGTGAAGAAGCGGTGCAGCAAAGAAGGGAAAAGAAGAATAGCTCCCTCCGCGAATGGATCGCTTGGAGAACTCGACAAAACGATGAGAATTGCTCATAAAAGCGTAAAAGACCGACCAAGACGACCGGGGTAAGAGGCAGACAGTTTTTGCGCTATTTTGAGCAGCTTTAGCCCGTTATTTTGATATTTGTATTGAACTGGTGGTGCACGAAGCGATTCGTGACCCGCCGCCGACCGTTGACAGGATGTAAATAAATATCTTTTGCTTATTTCCACCCGACCCGGCAGACGTACCGGCCTCCCCTCCCCTCAAAACACCGCATTCGAAGTGGTTGTTGCATCGACAAAAGGAAGCCTCTCAAGCAGCAAGAAGACCGCCGGGGCCCGCAAATCCTTGAGCCGTTGGTTTGGAATGTCTTGGTCCCGCGGTGTGTGTCCGTGCGCATTTGTTGTGGTTACATTTTCTTCTCCGTCCCCCGACAGTTGACGGTTGACGTGCCAGAGAGAGCTCAAAAAGCCTGTGCTGCCTATTAGTGCCGATGTCGCCACCGCCGCCGCCGCCTCATACCGATAATGCTTAAAGCAGTCGAAGTACCACGGGTACACCATAAAACGTCGGAGACGCTGCTACCGAGGGAGCAGAGGAAGGGTGGAATTTTCCCACCAGCCAGAAGAAGATCGAGAATCGCAACAGGAAATGAGTGTTTTAACCTCGTCAAGTGTCGCGCCACCGTCGTCGCGCGGAATTGGTGGTGCGGCCTGATCGAGCCGCAGTGACGAAAGCCCCGGATGGCGGATGGCTTCCGGTGTGTTTAGGGCACCGGTTGGCCTCGCAGAACGGCGGCAGAAGCGTTAAAAATATCGTTCCAGCTATAAAATTGGATTAGGTTCTAAGGCGGTTGCTGGCACAGTCGGGGGAAAGACGCGAACACGCCAATGTGGTTTACCAAGAGAATATTGATGATTTCCAGCGAGAAGCGAGTTTTAAGTACTTCACGCAAAAGATGTTCGATAGTGCCAACACTACCATTTCGTTGATGGCCACGAAAGCAATGCATTAGTTAAGTTCTTTTTAGTTGTTTTAGTATCCTATTCATGTACGAAAGCTATTAAAACCTAATTTAGATCAAAGACGTTGATTCTGATGCTTGTAGGATGTATAATGAGATCCGAAGATTCCGATTAAACACAACCAAACTACCAACAGGATTTGACAGAAATTGTCAAACATGAAATCAATTCTACAAACTTAACATCCAGAATAATGGAAAAAATTAGAGGAACATCACATCTTCTTAACAAGCAAGGCATTACTGGGACGTTTCAGGTTTCAGGTGCAAATGTACAAAAGCAATAAATTCTTCTGATGGAAACTGTTTCGTCATATAATATTAAATCAGCTGTTTGTCAATGATATATATATATAAGCCTTGTAAGATCTCTGTGAAGTTTTGAAACCCTAGCAAGATCGACTCTCAAGATCGTATCAATGACCCCTTCCAATCCATAAAGAAGACGACGCAAGGAATCCTTCCTGTAGACATCATACTGGGGTGATGCCTGTCAGTTAGATTGATGTTGTTTGTGATGATATTAGATCCTCATAGTATTCTCACAATTTTGCCAAGATCATTTCCTCAAATTCTACAAATATTTCTTCTAAGTACTAAATGTCTCTTTGATGATCTTTATAGTCTCCATGAGTCATCGGCAAGGACCACATATCCGAGACTTAGATATCAACTCTGGAAGTTCCAGTCAGGAATAGTTATCCCATCTAGTTCCTAATCTTGTTGAGGCCCTACTCGGTTTCAGAAATGTGAAAAAGAACAGCTAATTAAAGCCTCATGTTAAAGATCAACATCAAACATGGTTCAACATACGGAGAGTAGTGATTGACAACATATCCATGGTGTTCCTGTAATATCCAGTTGAACTCCATCAATTTGATCTTTTTCTCAGGGGTTTGATATATTGACACTCAGGGGATCTTGTCTTCCTAATGGATCTTGAAGTAAACTCTATTCAACTCGGAGTTCGGTGTGACTAACGTATGATTTGTAGCATTTTAATGAAGTTACCAGACGCGTGCTCAGAATTGCTTGATGACATTCAAGGATCTTTGCTGCAACTCCCGTCTTTGTCAAGTACAAGTATACCCACTTAGTAATCCTCTTGAATGCCAACAGGGGACTTAAAACTCGAACATTACTCACCATCTGCAGGACGCATATTGACAACAGGAAGTGTCGTCTCGTGCACGATCCCATGTCATAGTAGTTTGCACCGCACTAATCCGATTCAAATCCAAACACTTCCGGACTGCCCCTTCTTGAGCTCGAACGTCGCGATGTTGTTGAAAGGGTGTTTTCGACCACAGGAGAGATGGCGGCGGCGATGGTTCCTCCCCTTTGAGTGGGGTGCCTTTTCTTTTCCGTAAGCCTCCTTTGAATATGAATCACCACCAGACCAATCGGGACTACTCTTGTGGTGATCTCTGGTCGTGTGCTGTCGTGCCGCTGGGGTGCACTAACACGCATGAATCACTGGGCAGCTTCGCCGGCTTCCTCCTTCGGCGTGGTAGCTCCTTCGCACAACAACCGGCTGTACCCGTTGCACAACACGGCGATCATTTACCTAACCACCACCACCCTGTCGCTCCCAGCAGCACACAAACAGACACACACACACACGCACCGGCACACACGAACACTTTTGCTACACGGATGGCGCCAATCGAGCCAAATGGCATTTCACGCCAGCGATCGATCGGACTGTTTTGCGGTTGGTGCATTCGTTGCTAAAATTACCATCACTTTGAACTAAGGGAATACACACAGGAGGAAGGAAATGAAACGAAAAGAAAGAACGATAGAGACGGAGCGGGACATACTACCACACTCACACACTGTTTCACTGCCGCAAACCACACACTCGCATTTTTACCAAAGAGTGCGGTGCATTGCTGCATGCAGCAAAAGGTTGCATTTGCAAAAAGAAAATGAAAAGAAAAAAAGAAGCTGGCGACAGAAAAGAGGAGAGAAAAAGAAAACAGATCTCGCTCGTTCACGCACTTTGCACGCACACTTTGCACTTTGGGCACTTTTTCAAAGAATCACCTGCGTGCCTCCCCCTCTATGTAAGACCGCATAAAAACGACACACACACATTCCGACGTTTTCGACAAGTGGCGGTGACGTTTTGTATTCTTTTTTTCGGTGTTTTAATGAAAAAAACAGAACAGGACCCTTTTTCTTTTGTTTCCCTTTACGAAATAAAGCCTCGAAACACACGGGCGAACAACAAAATAAACGCAACACGAAAGCTCACCCCCACTAACACACACACACACACACACGCACACAAGCGCAGGGAACGGTATTTACGTACGCACACTACGATCGAGGTTTAACGTGATCGAAAGAAGAAGAAAAAAAAACAACAATTCCCCACACAACGGACAAGTGAGCGGAAAACGAACGAGATAGAACGAGAAAGGGTCGCAGAAGGCGAGAGAGTGTGACACGTTTAACCGCACAGCACAAAAAAAGAAGGTAAAATCGATTGGCCGTTTTGCTTGCGGAAACGAGACAAAACATACGCTTAAGCTCACTCACACGCGTCTCGCCTACAGCGGAGCCACGGCGTCCGGCTTAAGCTTCAGGTGTGTGTGGAGCTCGTATACAAACGGTTCCTAGAACGGCCGCACGCGTACTGGAAGAATGTGTTTGAACATTTAAAAACTGCACACTGGCACTGTTTGAATGTATTCTTGAAGTTGGGCTTTTCAAAAAATCACATGCACTACACATTTACACGATTCTGAACTTGTGTGATCTTTTGTGAAATAGCTCGCACTCTTTCTCTTTCTTTCTCTCTCTTATATTCGCACTTAAAAAACGATCACTTTGAAACGCGTCTCTGTTATTTTTTTAAATACCAAACAGTGGCTAAAAAATAGTTAAACTATTCCGCTGTACCACTTCAAACCAACACGTGTATGGGTACACATACCGGAAAATACGTGAAAGGCAAACCGTCACTCGCACCGGTCGGACACAAGAAACGCGCACACACACGGCGCGTCCGTACGCGTTGGCTGTTGGAAGTAGATTTAAATTTTTTGTGTACTGTTCTCTCACACCAACCGAAGAGAGCGACGGTTTAGCGCTAGAGCGAGAGTATTTTTGACAAAGACAGAGAGAGAGAGAGAGAGAGAGAATTGCACAGGCACAGTGGGAGTTTACGCAAACGTTAGCGGGATAAAGCTTGGAATCTTTTAGTATTTTAGTGACTTATGAGTATTAATTATTATTAATTAATTTTAGTCTTCATAAACATGTCTTCATGTATAAATGACTAGATAAACATGGGTTTCTACTCGCGCAAATCAGATGATTTAAAACGTGTTGATTATTTCACAGCGACCAATACCCACTATTCATTTTGTCCAACGCAATCTCACCGTTGCGCTCAGTGTGCAAAGCACGCTCTCGCACTAAATATTTCTCACCCACACTAGCTCAAATCTGCGATGTTGTTCTTGCTTCTCGTTTCATTGCTTGAGCAATCGTTCTCTTTCTTTCCTGCACCGATCCGACTAGTAGAAAGAAAGAATGAAACTGAGGCTGTGGTTTGATACGAAGTGAGCAATTGCTCAGTATGATACAAAATTGTAGTGTGATTTTGAAATGATTTTTTGTAAATATTGTAACGAAAGTAGTGATTCATTTAAATCAAAAATTAAAAGAAGAAACAGATTTAGTAGTATTTTACTAGTAAAAGATTTTACCGACCCTTCACATTGAAACATTTGCTCAGTTTTCTAGTTTTGCGCAGACACTAGCACGCAAACCACTTGTTGATTGGATGACGGTAAAAAATTAAAACCGTATCCTAAGTCCTGTATTGCTATTAGGGAATGTTTAATCTATCGTAACCTGAATTTGTAATGCAATATTGAAATATCTCACAAGTACCTGTTCAGTCATCACAAGAAATTCAAATTCAAGCCGTCGATTTGGATCGTTGCTTAATTGCTCAATTTGAGCAACACAATTGGAGCCGGTGCGATAGAAGAGCGGTTCTATGGCAAAAGAATTTTTTAATCCGAGCATGTCTTCTATTTTCCAATAACCCTGTACATATGGGTTAATCATGTGCCGTTCGCAACTTCTAGCAGAACATCATTTTAATCAGCACGATCAGTCGCTCGTAGAAGATGATCCTCAGCAGGGTGAATCTCATCTAATCAGTGTGTTGAGGTGTTTTTTGCTGTTGTTTGAAACAGTTTCGAGTGACAAAATAGATTTGTATATTCCTAAAAGTCCTAAGAGAACAATTAGAATAAGTATAAAGTATAAACCAAACGCGTGTAGAAAACTATACTTATTCTACAACTCATTCTACAACTCATAAGTGAAAAACTGGCAATACTTCGCCCTTGACATTGCTTATCTGACCCACCGACCACAACCAGTCCGAAAAGAGCAACAAAAAAAAAAAGCTCAACTTCATAATGAAGTACCATCCAAAATTCCGCCGTTTCATCGTGTGTTTGCTGACAACTATTAGCTTAGTTAATGGTGCGAGGAATCCACGAGTGGTCGTAATTGGTGCCGGCGCGGCAGGTCTCGCAACTGCCAGCCGCCTCTATCAAGGTGGAATAACGAACGTCACAATACTGGAAGCATCCCAGCGTGTTGGTGGCCGCATCCGTACGACTCCATTCGGTGCTGGAATCGTAGAGCTCGGCGCCCAGTGGTGCCACGGAGAGAAGGGTAATGTCGTGTACGAGCTGGCATCCGCTTATCCCGACCTGCTCAAAGCTTCCATCATCGTCGAGGACGCTGCGCTGATTCAGTCGAATGGTGTGCGAATCGATGACGAACTTGTCGAAAAATTATCATCACTGGCGGAGCAGATCAGCGAGTCGGAAGACCGCATGTTGTACGCGGGCAGCCTGGGTGACTTCTTCACTGAAACATACTGGCAGCGATTGCAAACAGATGCTGGCTTTAGCGATTTGAGCCACGAATTGGCGGAACAGTTCCTGGTGTACTTCCACAACAGAGGGCGAGGGGACTCAGCATACGATTCCTGGTACGATGTAGCTGCGAACGAAACGGACAGCTATCAGGAAACGGAAGGCAATCAGGCGCTCGCATGGAACAGCAGGACAGGATACTCCACCATACTTGATATTGTGTCGGTAATGTATCACAGTATCAAGCGAGTTCAAAAGTTCATATTCAAACGTTTATTGTTCTTTTCAATTGATAGGGAAATTACCCGGCAGCAGCAAACAGCACAAATCCAACAAAAGTGCCGTTAAGTGAGCTCATTGTATTTGGAAAATATGTTTCCAACATACAGTGGGATGGAGCGAATATTAAGAACGTCCTCATTACCACCGAAGATGGCTCCCAGTACGAAGCCGACCATGTTGTTGTGACCGTGTCGTTGGGTGTTCTAAAGGAAAACTCAGCCACAATGTTCACGCCGGCACTACCCACCGTCAATCAGCAGGCCATCGAGGGACTTAATTTTGGAACGGTCAACAAAATATTCACCCTGTACAATGCCCCTCTCCCAGATGGAATGGCCAACAGTGTATTTCTTCTTTGGCACAAACCCGATCTCGATGCCTTAAGGCGTTCCAAGTACGCATGGGCTGAAGCGGTGGCAGCCTTTTTCCGCGTAGATCATCAACCGAACGTGCTGGGTGCTTGGTTAAATGGAATCGAGGGACGACAAGCGGAACTGCTGCCGGATGAAGTCGTCCAGGAAGGCTTAGCACATCTGCTGGAAATTTTCTTACCGAAGCTCAACTTTACCCATGTGCAAAGCATAATCAGGTAAGAAGTGCATTCAACTTTCCCCCAAAAACATTCTCATCACACTACAAAAATGAACAAAAACATTTCCACATCACATTTCCACAGATCAAAATGGTCATCCGATCGACTCTTCCGCGGATCTTACTCTAGTCGATCAACATTGACCGAAACGTTAGGCACTGGTGCGCAAAATCTTGGCTCCTATTTGACAAACAAGGATGGAACCCCGGTGGTTATGTTTGCCGGAGAAGCGACAAATCGTTTCCACTTTTCCACGGTTCACGGGGCAATAGAGAGTGGTTTTCGTGAAGCAGATCGTGTACTCGACCTATACAACGGAAGCCATTAAAGAGCTCTCATTTCCAAGTACGTGGTTTTAATCTGAATTTGTTCAATTACTTTTGGATCACTTTCAACCGACAAGATAAACTATAGTTACAATGAATAAAATCATCTACTTGTTCTAAATGAAGTTATTTTAGCAACTGAATTGTAAACTAAAATTTATCACTTGATCATCAACCGTTTTGACGCAATTGTGTGAAAATGGTTGTTGTTTTACATTGACTATCAGATGACAATAAATGTCTATAATTGGGTGTGTTTCTTGTTTGAAGAAGCTGTGTGCCCAATAAAACATTACCATAATGAGTCTATTACAAACGAACAATACGCGTACTTCACGGCAAAACCTTTAAATAAAGACAACCGAGTGTTGTTGAAGATCACTTGCGTATTAGCTTCAATACGCAACGCATCTCAAACAGTGTCTCGTGTTGTTTACAGTGGTTGTTGTCTTGTGGGCGAGAACTTAGCCGTGTATCTCGCGTCCCATTCAACATGAAGTGGTCTACGTCGTTGCTGGTATTACTGTCCTTCATTGCCGTTGTGGTAAATGGAGCGGAAAATCCTCGCATAATCATTGTTGGTGCTGGTGCTGCCGGTGTTGCCGCCGCTAGCCGCCTCTATCAACGTGGCTTCCGTAATATTACCATTCTGGAAGCATCGCAACGTATTGGGGGACGCATTCGCACCACTCCGTTCGGTCCTGGTATCGTGGAGTTGGGTGCCCAATGGTGCCACGGTGAGGTCGGCAATGTGGTGTACCAGTTGGCATCGGTATATCCGGGACTGCTCAAGTCATCCATCATTGCGGATGAAGATGCCGTTCTGATCCGTTCTAGCGGTGCAAAGGTGCCGGAAGCTGTGGCAGACCGTTTGCAAACCATGGCGGAAGGAATCATCGAGTCGGATCAGCGTGACTCGTTTGCTGGAAGTTTGGGTGACTTCTTCACACAAAAGTACTGGCAAACTCTGGCAACACCTGCATACAGCGATATTAGCAGGGATCTTGCGGAACAGTTTCTCGTGTACTATCACAACTACGAGCGTGGCTATACGGCGTACGACTCGTGGTTTGAGGTGGCCGCGAGCGAAACTGACAGCTATGTAGAGCCGGCCGGCAACCAGGATATTGCGTGGAATGGAAAGAAAGGATTCTCCGCCATCCTGGACATTGTGTCGGTAGGGTCTTTTGTCTTTCAGTTGTCTTAGGTTATAGATGGAGATTTAAGTTACGTTGTTGTCTGATTCTACCTATAGGGTAACTATCCAGGTACGACCAATACATCTCTTACTCCTGTGCCTATCAGCAGTCTTATTAGATACGGCAAGTTCGTATCCAGTGGAAGGGATCGCCGGAAGGAGATGTCATCGTCAAGACACAAGATGGCACTATCTACGAAGCCGATCATGTTATTGTAACTGTTTCTTTGGGTGTTCTGAAGGAAAACTCAGCCACAATGTTCTCACCAGCACTACCCACCGTCAATCAGCAAGCCATCACCGGACTCTACTTTGGCACTGTGAACAAGATCTTCGTCCTCTTTGATGCACCCATTCCGGAGGACTTCCCCAACACCGTGCATCTGCTGTGGTACAAGTCGGATCTGACCGCACTGCGCCAATCGCCCCACGCCTGGGCCGAAGCGATTTCAACCTTCTTCCGTATCGACAACCAACCGAACGTACTGATGGCCTGGATGAATGGTGCCGAGGGACGGCGGGCTGAATCTTTGGATGATGCTACAATTAGGAATGGCATACTGCATCTGTTGAAAATATTTGGCAACGGCCTTGACTTTGGCACCATTACGGGTCTGTTAAGGTAAGAGGATCTAGTTGAGACTAAACTTACTGAAGATCAAATAATTATATAAATACTTATTGTCTTTTTCTAGATCCAAGTGGTCATCGGATCGTCTTTTCCGTGGTTCATACTCGAGCCGCTCGATCACGACGGAGAACTTGAATACGGGCGCACGTGCGCTCGGAACACCGGTACGAAATGCAGCCAACGAGCCCGTGCTACTGTTTGCCGGTGAAGCTACGAATCCGGTACACTATTCCACCGTTCATGGTGCGATCGATAGTGGATTCCGTGAGGCCAATCGCTTGATTAACTACTACAGTTAAGACGATAGTGATGTTGATGCCGAACTGAAATGCAAAAGAAGTTAGCATACCAATAAATCCACCAACAGCAAAGAACATGTACTCTTTTCCATGAGCCTCTCGAATCCGAATTCATAGTACCAAGCACATGACGCAGTGTGAATTCAGAACAAAAGGGGTTTTTTTTACAACAAAGGTAATATTTTTAATCTACATGGAGATTATCCGAAAACATCGAACAGCACAAGCCCAACAGTACCATTAAGTGGGTTCATCATATTGGGAAAATTTGTTCCCAACATTCAGTGGGATGGGACGGACATCGAAACCGTTCCCATTACCACCGACGATGGATCTCAATACAAACTCGAACATGTTGTTGTAATCTTGTCACACGCTGCTCGATTTGCTCATGGTGAGCGGCAGGAGGATCTTGGCCAGCCTTAACATGCCTCTAATCGATCCGGTGCATTTTCTTCCCATGCAATTTCAGCGAAAGCTTCCGGAACAGAGCGGCCCACCTATACCGGTAGAAGAGTACACAAAGTTTAATCATGTCGTGAAGTCTATTAAATGGAACTGTCCAGAAACCCCTAACCACCACCGAGTGTCTGTAACGTGTACCAACGGTGCCACGTTCAGTGCTACCCATCTCATACTCACCGTATCACTCGGTGTGCTGCAGGACCTGCACACCGGCTGGTTCGATCCACCCCTGCCCGAACCGAAACGGAACGCCATCGAAGGTCTGTACATCGGCACGATCGACAAGCTGTTCCTGGAGTTTGATGAGCCATTCTGGCCGCGGGACGGCAGCTGGCACGGCTTCGGGCTGCTCTGGGAACCGGCCGATCTCGAGCAGCTGCGCCACGACGGTCGCCAGTGGTTGCGCAGTGTTTGCGCCTTCTTCGTGCCGGACCGTACCGAGCGGCTGCTGGTCGGCTGGATCTACGGCCACGATGCACGCACGATGGAAGCCCTGCCGGAGGGGCAAGTGATCGATGGATTGATGTACCTGTTGCGTAAGTTTTTGCCCCATCTGCCCGTCCCGGCCGGTCCACGCTGGTTTTCGCGCAGCCGCTGGTACAGCAATCCACACTTTCGCGGTTCGTACAGCAGTCGCTCGATGCGATCGGACGCAATGCGCGCGACGGCAGCCGCGCTGGCCGAACCGCTGACAACGGAGCGGGCTGTGCCGGTCGTACAGTTCGCGGGCGAAGCATCCCATCCACAGCTTTACTCGACCGTGCAGGGTGCGGTTGGAAGCGGTTGGCGCGAGGCGGATCGTTTGATCGCGCTTTACAAGAACGAACTCGCGGCGGCCGGTTCGGAGAACGATGGGCAGCAAACGTTAAGGGGGAAGCTGTAGCTTCACCCGCTAACGATCCCGACAACGTTTATGCGTTGATAAAGACGTGATCATTGTTTAAAGTTTTATTGAAGACATTTTGTTTTATTCAAATAATCGATTTTTCGCACAGGGCGGGGAGTCGTGGCTTGCACTTCTCCCCTTTTCTTTAATTCTACAACGATAGAACCGTGGTAGGTAGGTGGTTTTAGGGCCTGCTCGGTGGTGGGAGAGGAGAGCTTAGTTCCGTTGTTATGACCCCTGCCTAACCATAATCCCTCCACACCCTAAAAAAACTATGTAGTGCTTCTGTTTCTTTGACTGTGTTTTATCCCGTTGCATCTTTGAGTGACTGTTCATGTGTTGGTGTGTGTATGATCTTAGCTTTTTCTAGGTTTTTTTTCTTCCACTTTCGCGCGAAGACGTAAAGCGGATACGCGCTGCTTATGCTATCCCGCACGTAAAGCGCCGGGCTAGAGAGAGAAAGGAAGGTTTTGTTTAAAGGGAAAGGTGAAGGAGTAAAATGTCCTTCTTCTTTCACTCGCGTTTGTAATTTCTTCTGCTTTTTTTGTTTTGCTGTTTCGATTTTGTCACTACATAGAAGCACTTTCGCGCTCTTTTATAACAATATATGCGTGGCCCCGCACACAACCACCACCACTGTTTGCCGGAAGGGGGGAGGAAGTGGAAGGAGGAAAGAGAGTTCCTCCTCTCCTTTCCTCCCCCACCCCACCGGTAAGCTTTGTCTCTCTATACAAATATTTATAAAACGTATCCTGGCCTAGTTTCCGCCGCGCCGAACGCCGCGCGCAGTACCACACTACTACTGAGAGTCTCTGTTTTCTCTTACACTTATAATTCGTTCAGAAATTGCATGAGCGATACCAACGCCACTGTCTGTGTCTGGCTTTTTCCGTGTTATGTGTGTGTGTGTCTTGAAAACCGTTGTTCTCCCGCGGTCGAATCAATTTTCTTCGCTTCTTCCCTCTTAAAGCCTAAACTTGTGTTGACCACCGAAGTAATGTTGTACCATAAAGTTCTTCCCTTCTCTACCGTGCATCTCTCTCTGCATCGATCGGTTGTTTGCATTTTTTGGTTGCTACCTTTCCCCCTCTGTCGGCTGTTCTTTATGTTTTTTTTGGCCAATTAGTTTGCACATGTTAAGGAGATGTTTTACAAAACACACTTTTGAGGAACACACGAGAGCGGGAAAAAAAGGAAATTTTAATTTATAAAAAAAAATACATGCTAATAATGAAAAAAAAAACAACTACACACACCCAATCATGTAAAGAAATGTAAATGGGGAAAAAAGGGGGCTTACTGCTAGCGGGAAAGAGAAGGATGATCGTACCAGCATACTCATCTCATCACCCACCCCATCCGACCACTTTAACGCTGTCTCATTCTGGCAAGAGTCTCGATGCGAAAGAGAGAAACTCAATTGTTGTATAAATTAAATTATAAGCTAATTTGGGCCACCATCATCACCTAATTAAAAATCTCGCTCACTTCCCAAACGGACAGAGGTAGAGTAGTGTGGGGTTGTTGGTACCACTCTTCCCCCGCTCCGTACGCGTATGACACTGACGAGATGACACCCACACCACCACCACGCAGTTTTTTTTGCAGTGATGTGTAAATGTATAAAAAAAGCTTACATATATAGTAGGGGGAGGTTGTTTTCCTTCGTTTGCTAAAATTCCTTCTTCAAACAGCGTCCACTATGGTCTGTGTGAGTAGTGGACACACACGAAGACCATGTGGTGGTACCGGTGTTTGAGAGATTTTGATAAAAAATTAAATTTTCAATTACGAAACCGTTACCAGAATGAAAGAGACAACAGACCAGAGTGGTTGGCTGTGTGTGGGTGGGTGGTAGAGTGGGTGGACCAATTGAAAAGGACCTTCAGAACCTCGCGTTTCGTACGTCGAACCTCTCAATGTACAATGGAAGGAGAAAAAGAAAGCATTTTGAGCATTTAGATGTTCGATTTCTTTGTCTGGTTGCATTGTATTTGTGCGACGGTTTAAGTTACGTACATTCGTATGTTTGTATGAAGGCTTTTCTTCCCTTTTCTGAGTTGTGCCGCAAACACACACACACACACACACTTGCGCACACTCAAACAATTGCTCGCGCTGATAAAAGCTATTACATTTTCCAATTCCAAAAATAAAACCAAAACAGATAAAAACGAATATAGAAAAAGGGACTCCAATGAAAGTAAGCCTCCACCACCATTCCCCAAAAGAGTTTCTTTACATGACAGGGAAAGGCAGTTTGATTGACTTTGTTTTTTGTTGCAATTTAGAATTGAAAGAAGGAAATAGAAAGATTGCAAATGAGAAAAAAAGCATTTCACCCACTGCCACCGTTATGTACAATATAAAGCTTTCGTGTTAGGGAGATGAAGTGGGGGATTGGTGTAAAAAGAAAAGAAAACATATCGAATTTTCAAATTGCCTCTTCAGTCTTACTGGCGATCCGTGGTGGTTGTATATAAAGAGTAAAACTGGGTGTTTGCGCAAATATATAACACGGAACGGGGAGCGCGCACCAGAGAATGCATTTGTTAGATACGCTTACAGCAATAGAAAACACGCTTCACGCACGTACAAACGAATGGTACGTACCACCGCTGAGGTGGATAATTCCATCCACTATACATCAGAACAGATATCAAAAGATTGAGAAGTACAATTGGTTGACAATTGATGTTAACCAACTGAAACCCTCCTGTGTCAATCATATTCTCTGTGTATGTCAAGGTAATTAACAACCCTTTTGCAATATATCTCGACAGAATCTCAACGTAATTACAATCGTGGTGACTGTATGTGTGAGTGTGCAAGCGCCTTTCCATAAACAACTGTGTATCACTAGCAAGATGTTATCATCGAGTGTGTGTGTGTGTGTTTTTGAGGGATGAGCGATGTTTAAGCAAACCTGCATTTGCTCGGAAGCAAACCGTTTTGTTCGTGTTCTTGTGTCTCGATCGCTGGGATCGAAAACCTGTACGCTATCCTTCATGCCCATACTTCCGAGGCTCTTATCCTTTCGCTCGTCCTGTTGTCATATATTCCGTATTGGAAAGAACTACTGATTTGATAAAAGTATAAGTGTGTGTTTGTGTGTGCTTTTTTATATCGGTGTGCTTACTCGATACAGTGTGCAACTCTTTGAATGCGTTGGCGGTCGCTAAAAAAGAAGAAGAAAATATAGCCTAACATAACTATTTTAACGACCAATTGGTAGCAGTGACTTTACCAAAGCTCAAGGTACGGTGTTCTCGTTTACACTAAATAAACTAACCCACACAACAGAGTTCTGCCTCACTCTTTCGCTCTTTCCTCTCTCTCTCTCTCTCTCTCTCTATAGTTTAAACATAACTGCGTAAGCGCCTTCAGATGTACGATACTTTCAACTAAAATGAATGTTTTCTTCTATATTCCGGCCTCTCGTTCGCTTACTCACACATTACACAAAGGGGGGTGGGAGGCATACAGATATACCCATATATACACACATTCTCTGCTGCTGCTAACGTCAAATAAGAGTTTGCTTCATGTTTGCTTCGACATTTGACTCTACCACAAAGCTGGTGGCCCCTTCTCACCAGACCAGCGCTGCAAGCCCATCCTCCCAATAACCACAACGTAAAACACCACATGGCTGCTGCTTCTGTGCGCAACGAAGTTTGCACACCGAAAGGGAGAAAGAATCGGGATATGGAGGAGGGGAAGGAACAACCACCATCTACCGGAAAGGGTAGCTGATTACAGCAAAACAGAACGAAAAACAACACGCCGCCATCCACATTGCCATCCAATGAACTTGCAAGGAGCAACGCCCCACAAAATGCTGTATTGTGCTGGTTCCTCTTTCGCGTGCGTAGTCCGGTGGTGGCTGGTTTCTGCGTCTGTTGTGGTTCACCACAGCTCAAACAATCGTTTCTCGGTAGGACTCTCTCGCTCTTGCTCTCTCTCTCTAATTGCCCAGCACGTGCACATCGTCCTGTTCCTTTTCCCGCTGGCGTACGGCAACCGCAGTTTCCACCAGCAAGTATAAACACTTGAATTGATCCTTATCGTCACGGATTACACCTGTGGGACAGTGGAAGAAAAGGGGTAAAAGAAACGAAATTAGCAATCTTCGGGTGTGAAAACACGCCGTGCACGTTGCAATGTGGTATTAGGGGAATGCGGGGTAAAATGGGCCTGTTAAGGATTGTGGTCTTATTGATTTAACCACTTTACACTGTTATTTTGACGGATTCTTCAACCTCTTATTCATGAAAAACTATCACAAGTTTGCGCATTATTGGGTTTCCCAGGAGTTTTCTTAGCTATGGGACACTTTATTGACTCTTATTTGATATGAACATAATGTAATGAGAATTGAAATCTATTGCACCCTTATTTGACAAATCCAATAGGAATTGCAAAGGAACCTGTTTAAATAGGGTGCCATTGAGTCCCATTGGATTAACTCAAATAACTGTCCCACATCTATGAGAACCGCTGGAAAACCCCTAAATATATATATATATATGTTTAAAGTGTATTTTAAAAATCAACATCAAAACTGAAAAAAACGTGAAAATGTTGTGTGCGGAGTAAAATGGTCTTGCAAACAAAGGAGCAAAATGTACCACAACATTGGAATTTAGGCTTTGGTTTAAACTCATGGCATCATGAGTAAAATTGTGAGAGTAGAGATTTAAAGTTTAGTATTAAAGTGTTTTGTTGAATGCTGGAGTACTTCAATAATTCACGTGTTGTCAGTAATGTTTCCTGTCGATATAGTATACATACAACACAGTTTTATTTATGTAAAGCTAGTATATTGTACGGATATTGTACCCTTAGCTTACAGGGTTTTCCAGGGGTTCTCGTAGCTGTGGGACACTTCCTTGACTCTTCATTATGGGAAGTGAACTTCATATGTTGTAAATTGGATTCTATGGTACCCTTTTTGGACAGGTTCCTTGTAAATTCCTATTGGATTTGTCCAACAAGGTTGCTATAGTGTCCAATTCCCCTTACATTAAGTTCATTTCACCGAAGAAAGAGCCAATAAAGTGTCACACAGCTATGATAACTCCTGGAAAACCCTGTATACCACAGCCTCATCATGTTGCTCCTGTCAAAACATACCGACCATTGAAAAACTTTACATTGTTTACATTCTTACGGAACCTTATTTTTGAGACGGTGAAAATTACATCGTTTTGAGCAAACATTTGCTTTGCTTTATTCACTTATTTTGAAATTTTTGCTTATGAAACGTCCATGGTGGGGCTTTAAACATTGATGTTTTTCAATCATTAGAAGTCATTATAAACGTGTTAATTTGCCAATAATGCAGGTGACCATTTCGCCCCACCTAACCATTTTGCCCCTGGTTCCCCTGCTTGTTCCATTACTAACGGGATACACACACAACCACACACGTCCCCTTGCACACCATTTGCCGCCTGCTCTCTACTGCTGCTGCCTCCTCCTATTTCCCCTTCGTCACGATAAACAACTTACCTTTTACCTTCACCGCCGTCGTGGTGTGCGCGTTGGTGTTCTGGGAGTTGTTGTTATTGTTGTTGTTCGCATTTCCAGCATTGTTGTTGTTGCTGCCGCTCTGCACGAGCGTTATCGTCTTGGTGTTCGAGTCGCCGAGCGATGTCGCGGTCACGGTCGCCGTCTTGCCGCTGCTCGTCACGACGGTCAGCTTTTTCGGACCGACCTTCAGGCCGCCCTGCAGCGGGACGGCCGTCAGGTTGCCACCGAGCTTCAGCGTACCGAGCGTGGTACTGCCGCCCTGTGACGTGCTGATCGCGTTACTGCCGGCATTCGACTGGCCGATAATTACTCGCTGTACACCTCCTGGGGGAAATGAAAACCAATTAATAATCACATATTTGCACAAAAAAAAACAAAACGGGACACGGAATAGAAAACAACAGTGATAGAAATAAAATGCAACAAAATTTCATTTTTTCACATTGAGAAAAATTGAGCACATAACTGGTTGCACATAACGCTTGAGTTATAGAAAAAAGTACCTGGTGTAGTTGTAATTATTTTAGCAGCAGTCATCGTTACAGTTGGCCGAACTGCATTCGATGTCATCGAAATTGATTCGTTTTCACAAATAGTAGTAGCATTGGATGTTTTTTTCAATCAACAAAAGGAAATGAGAAAGTAAAATTCAATTAATGCTACAATTTGTTGCGCTGCCTTTTCCAACACACCGTGCTTCCCATACCAGAAAACTTTACTATGTTTCTGTTTGTGTGTGCAAATATGGTTTTGTTTTGCCCTCCCCACGCTCGCTTACCTGAAACGTTAGTCGACGACTGCTGTAAGGGTATATTCGCGAGATTGGTGTGTGTCGTCGTGGTAAAAAACTCATTCTCTCCTCCGTCCGATGCGATAACTTCCTCTTCCGTGATTCTGAAAAGTCAAAAGTTCAATCGAAACCATTAGGGTACGAGCTCGTTGTATGGCAAAAACACAAAGCACTCACTCTTCCGGAATTTCATCATCCTTTTCATTCGCGTAGCGAATCATACCGTCCCATTCGCCCTGTTCCGTGACTGGAATCTCCTCCTCGCTTTGCGCGTACTCATACTCAATGTTGCTGTCATCCGAGCTGTAGTGAGAGAATGAGGAGCCAAACAGGGCCAACAAAAGTTCGTTAATTTCGCCTCCGACCACCGTTCCCGATTGCCGAACAACTTACCGATAGATGATGTGATCTTCAAAGTCCACATCTTCCTCCACCTTCACCAGCCCGGACGGTGTCTGCACGTACTGCTGCCCGTGGCTGGTGATGATCTGTGGCACACCGTCCTCGATCACCTCCTCCTCCTCGATGATCTCCTCCGTCGCGCCGACAATGACCTCCGAGGCGGGGCTCATCGCGAGCGGATTCATCCCGTCGAGCCCCACCATCTGGCCGCTCAGCTTTTTGCCCCGCCGCGAGATGGTGTAGTGCATCGGGTCGTGCCCGTCCCGGCGAATCATCTCCGGCAGGATGCGTCTCCGCGCGTTGATGAACCAATTGCACACCTGCAGCACGGTCAGATTGGCTTCCTGCGACAGCGTCAGCTTCTCCGCATCGGTCGGGTACGCGTTGAACCGGTGCTCGTACAGCCATCGCTTCAGGATCTTTACCGACTGCTTTGGCAGGTTGCCGCGCCGCTTGCGGCTCGAGCTTTGGTTGCTGGAGTTCATCGTATCATTACCGTCCGCCTCGCTCTTGTACGTAATGTCGCCCAGCGTGTGCTCCTGGTCCGAGCCCTCCGTATCGTCCGCGCTCGACGCATGCTGGAAATGGTAGTCTTGGGCTGTTTGACCGACCAGGAGGAAAGAGAAGATAATGTCAGGAGAAGAAGGAAGGGAAAAAACAACGTTATCAAACGATACTTGATGAGTGTAAACATGCAAATGGGCACCGGCGGCGGCGAAAACAATCTCGAAATTGGCAGCACAACAATACAAATGATAATACACGTCCGACCCATACGTTCCCTCCCCTGCCCCCGTCGCACAAGCATAACAATCAAAACATAAACATGAAAACAGAAAGCCACCAAAGAGACAACTTTCAACTCCAGCTGACGAACGAAATGTGTCAAATGTGACAAACCAACAAGCATCACACAACCACCACCACAGCAGGCAGCGGGCAGCGGTTGTTGCGGTGATGTTTGCGGCGACACCAGCACACCAACACTAACGCGTTGTCGACCAACGCGACCAATTGTATGTAGGTGTGTGCGTGTTTGACGCGTGACGGCTTGTGTCAGTCAATCAAAGCGGGACTGCTGCTGCTGCTGCTGCCCGTTGCCCTTTGGAGCATTTTTAGCCGAACAAAGTTTGTTGTTGCTACACGGCGGTAGGCGTCGTCTGTGTGCGTGCCATCAGGGGGCACTGCCGATGACAGCAGCAGCAGCAGTTTCAAAAACAGTCCCCCCGTTGGTCTACAATTGAAGAAAGCTTTTTGGTTTTAATTCTAGCTAATTCAAATGATTGGTTGGTCAATTCGTCATTTCCTAGCTTGAGAAAACTATTTTATTATCTACTTTAAATATATTTTATCTGCCTATCTACCTTTACAACATGATTAACAGAGCTCACCAATACACAGAGACAACCAAAAGGAGTATAGAGTAGGGTTTTTCGATATAAACAACACATATCTACATCACCCCTCTCACGTCTGTACATACATGTAGATCTAATCTAATTGTACAGCCCTTTTCGATAGTTTTACTTATTAACATTGGAAAAAAATCATTCTAATAAACGCATATAAAAGCGCAAAACAATTCATCCAACCCCCCTACGAAAGCTCTGCTGCGCTTAGCTGCTGAGGGGCTTCGTTTTCCTTTGTTGCTGGCATTATTTCACCGCCGCCGGACGCCATATTGGATTCGCTCAAAATGTCACCCTGACAGCCAGCAGTCCCGCAGGAAGGCGCTGCTGGTTTTCCATCGATTTCATTACCCTTTAAGAACCACTTTTATGGTTACTTTTCCCATTTTTAGCAAGTTTTCATCCATCCATACTCAAATACCATAATTGAATTGCTTGAAAATATACTCCCCAAGAGTATTAGCACACACAAAATAGCAACAACACACTGTGACATTAGATCTGTCTTCCCCCCGCTCCTCTCTAGCCGGGCACGACCAGCTTTCCCTTTCCTCCCGTTTTGGCTCTAACAGTCTATTTACAGTCATCTTTTGACGTTGAAAATTATGCAATCCCATTTTGATAGTTCGGCTTCTTGTTTACGAACAGCACCGAACAGCCGGAGGGGATAGACACGACCAAAGCCATCACAAATTGCCATCACACACAGTGCGAGGGAAAACTAGACGAAACACAGGCCCTCTGTCTGTCACACCGGTGGGGTTGCGCGTTCCATGGAAGTAAAAACAACCCCCTCTAACGACTCTTCTAGCGTACTGGCAAAACCCTTTTACGTACCTTCGTTTTCCTGCATCAGCAGCTTGGTCTGAAAGTTGGCCTCCCGCACCATGTCGCGCACGTCCCGCTTCAGTGTGCCCGTGCCGCCCGTGGTCAGCACGGTTGTCGATTCCATCGGGACCATCGTGATCTCGAACTCCTCATGGTGCATCTCATCCGGAGAGAGGATAACCTCCGTCTCCACGATTTCCTCTATTTCCTCAATTTTGAGGCCGTTTGCGTATCCGGGGGGTGTCAGCGAGAAATCACACGCACGCCGTCGGTGCCCGTAGCCCTTTCACTGTACTCTAATGCCTTCGGAAAGGCATACACACACACACCACACTGTGCCACCAACCGCACGACAGCCGTCCGTGTGTCCTTTTGCTGGCTGCTGCCTTCTCTCTCCCCTTGGTTTCCCGTGGTGCGTCGCTGCTGCTGCGCTTCACACTTCTAGTCGCTTCGACAAAGTTTTCGGGGTGGCGTTTTATCTTCTGCACCACACTTCCGAGATATGTGTGGTCACTGCTTTCGATGTCCGATCCGCTCCCTACAGTTACTGTGGCACGAACACAAAATACGGAAGGGGATAGCTGCTGCTGGGGAAGGAGAGCAAAAATGAAACTCCAACCACCGTTTTTCGTTTGAAACACCTCACACAACACACACGCACTACACGGTTTGCTATGAATGTGGCACCCCGCTTTTCCACAGGTACCGCGAATTGCTCTCACTGCTGGCCAACCGGCCCTGGCTGCCACTGCCACATCAACCTTTTGCTACCATCAATCGCAGCAACATTATCAAGCCGTGGCTGGCTTGTCGCTTGGGAATAAAACTAGTCCGCTCTAACGCGAAGTGGAATGTTTCCAAATATTCTCGTTTCTGTGTGTTATTTAGCTGTCAAATATTCGATGGACAGTGGAGAATGCGTGAAGAGCGTATGTGTATGTGTGTGTGTGTGTGTGTGTGTGCGTGTCTGCTAGGGGGCACCAATATGACGGAGAAACACACAACAAAGCCAACCGATCGCCACTTCGGAACTGTCAGCACTGACAACGCGTTGCCTTGCACGAACGCGGCAAAAATGCAGCATCGACTGCAGGGAAAAGTACAAAATGGCGGCGGTGCGTCCGCTTCCACAGCAAAGGCGTACAGGCGTATCGGTGTGTGCGTGCAATGTGTCAGCTGTCTGTCAAAGGGGGCCCCGTTTGCGTGCCCCGTTCTACATCTGTGTTATGTCAAATTAAGCAAAAATTGTTTTTCTAAATAGATTTAATATAAAAATAAAGACACCAAAAAAATGTTTGATTGTGGTGCTAAGCTGATTTTTTTTAAAATTAAGTTATTGCTCAATTATGGAATTGACGATTAATTGTCGACAGTGAAATACACCACCACATGCGCAGACACGGCCGCAGGCACGCACACGCACAAGCGCGCTTTGATGAATGTGTTTGCCAATAACGGCAGCATGACAGCCCCTGTCAACCAGGGAATCGAACCTACAAATGTCCAAGGTTGGCGCACCAATTGTTTACGAAATTTGCTGAATGTTTTAACCCGTACCATGCATCGTTTGTAGGGTTTCTGTAACTTTCATTTTATTTCGTTTACTAGCGAAAAGTGCCCATTCAACCATAGCCAATCCTAGACCCAAAAGGGAAATCCAAAATGGCTTCCTCGCGCGGCTCCGGAGCAGCGCGTAGCCGTGCCGTTTGAAAAGTGTAGCCTTTCATTAGACAAAGCTTCACTCGGAGCAATCGCGACAAACCTAAATAACAAACACCACCCTTCGGGGTTGGCATAGAACACTGGGAGCAATTTGCTCGCGCGCGCCGAAAATGAAATGTCACTCAAAATCATCAAATGTCCCTTCCAAACACCGTTTTGCCCCCTTCCCAACAGCACATCACACACACACACACACGCACACATCTATACACAGCAGGGCCGTAGCAGGAGGGAAAGCTTTTACGCGTCAAGCTTCCCGAAATGACGGCTCGTGCTCGGGCGCAAAAACGAGACGTACACCATCTATCAAAAATCGTTTGTTTACACTTCATTTCAACCAGCGCGCATAGGGCAGTTTGGACCTTCCGGATTTCGCTAGAATGCAGCAATTAGATAAAGGCAGCAGGAGAATAAAGCCACTTTTCCATTTCTGCGCTCCCACCCCCGGGAGGCAAGCGCACTTGCCCGTCGCTCTGTCTCGCTCACTTGCACGGCATCACGCACAGCTCCATCGCGCGCGTCGAGGAAAACGGGGACCCCTTTTTCGCGACGACCATCCGTCGGTGTCACGGGTGGAAAGCGGGGCAGCACAACACATTCACCGACGAGCGCAACGATACACTTACCTTTTGCGGCTGCGGAACTGCACGGAAATCGACACACGACCAGCTAATTGTTAATGTAAAAATTCCGGTCTACAACTTTTCCAACAGGCAAAGACGCCAATCGGGCGGATTATTTCTTCTGGCTGCGGGTCAGATAGCTGTCAGAATGGCAATAGGTGTCAGTTTGACGTCTGTGGCCGCGCGTGCCTTGCACAGTGGTCGCGTGTGTTATACGTAGGACAGTACAATTCAAAACAAAAGGGGACTACAGGTAGTCCCCGAGATACACCCCAAATAGCCAGCTCGTACTTTATAGCTGATTTGGGGCTGTTTTTATCGAAAGATCGTTCCGATATCGTACTTAGTGGGTTATTACGAGATGAAGCGGTACTTTGTCGAACCATGAAGATTTTGGAAGGAAGCTGATTAAACGCTATTTAGATGGACCGTCTGGAACTTTGATGCTGTTTATCTACTGCAAAAGGCGAATCCAAGCAGCGATCTTTAGCATGTTAAAATTAGATACTTAAGCAATTTTGGCTGTATGGGATGTTGGTTCTCCCAGCAAGGGTCATAATGTAACGGTTTTTATTCAAATGGAAACTCCTTTATCTTTTAATTACTCGAAGAAAAATTCTAAAAAATCCATGCAAGAAATTGAAACATTGAAAAGTTTAATATAACAAAGGTAGTGGGTTGATCCAATATAGGTACAGTTAGAGAAACTGCATTAGTTTATTCAATTTTCATCACAGTATTGCATCGATATTGGACTACGCATGGAAAAGTTATAAGCCGCCACAGTCGCTGGCTACCCGGGTAGCCCGGTTGCCTGGAATATGATGGATTGTTTTTTGGTTGCCAGTGACAGGGTTAAAAGCAAAAATCAGGATTTTTATCCTTGCTCATTTTGGTATACACACTGTTCCGCCTGCAAATACACTGGAAACGTCTCAACTCAACCCTGCGCAACCAAAACAATTAGCTCAATTTTCGTGCGCGCGTGTGTGTGCGTGTATGATTGCCTGCTTTTACTTCCCTCCATTCGTCCGTGCTGTTCTTTCTTTTCGTGTTTGTGTTTATCAAATTATGAATCAGCCGTGCTCAACAACACCAGCAATATAGAACGGTCCACTTCTCGTCCATCCTTCCCGGGCACGACGATGGCGACCGAATTCCTCGCCGAAAACAATGTGTGCGGCCAGACGATCCTCCAAATCATCGCGGAAGGCAACACCATCATCTGCGAGCTGCTGCGGCTGAAAGATTACGTGCCGGAACTGTTCTAGTAGGTGTTGGGTGTAATAAGCGGCGTTCAATGAGTTGAGTTCCCATTAAAAGGCAATCTTTCCCCCTCTATTGCAGCCTCAGAACGAAGGAAGAGCAGCAAAAGTATGGCGAGATAGTGAAGGACTTTGGCTACTTTCAAATCGCCGACGCGCAGGAGGCCAAGATCGAGGCGGACGAACGGCTCCGGCTGCTCGACGAGGAGCTGCGGGAAAACTACATCGTCACGCTGAACCGGTTCTACATCGTGTTCGAAAGCATCCACAAGTACGTGAAGGACCTGAACACGTTCATCGAGGAGCTGAACGCGGGCCTGTTCATCCAGCAGTCGATGGAGAAGGTGTTCCAGGACGCGGAAGGAAAGCAGCTAATGGTATGGTATGGCTTTTGGTGGCACGGGGCTCCTCACTAATTGCCCACCCATTGCAGTGTGAAGCGCTGTACCTGTACGGCATGATGCTGCTCGTGGTCGACCTGCACATTCCCGGCATCGTGCGCGAACGCATCCTGGTGGCGTACAATCGGTACAGCGCGCTGAAAACGCACAGCGACAGCAGCATCGACGAGGTGTGCAAACTGCTCCGCTCTACCGGCTTCAACGATGGGCCGGCGGGAAGCGGCGCGGGACGCAAGGCGGCGGCGGCGGCGGCGACCAGCTACCCGGAGGACTTTTTCGCCCGCGTCCCGATCAGCGCACTGTACATCGAGCTGGTGATTGGGCGACTGCGATCGGACGATGTGTACAACCAGATAGCGGTGTACCCGTTGCCGGAGCAACACTCCACAGCACTCGCCAACCAGGCCGGCATGCTGTACGTGTGTCTGTTCTTTGCCCCCAAAACGCTCCACCACCAGCCGGCCCGGATGCGCGAAATCGTGAACAAGTTTTTCTCCAACAATTGGATCGTTTCCCTCTACATGGGCATCACGGCGAATCTGATAAGTATGCACACACTCACACATTGCGGACGTTTCCTTTGGCTCTCCACTAAAAAAAGGATTGTTGTCATTTAAATGCTATCCCCCCCACCAGGTGCCTGGGAACCGTTTAAAGCGGCCAAAACGGCCCTCACCAACACGCTCGACAACGGCAACCTGAAGGAGGTGTGCCACCGGCACCGCCAATCGATGGACACGCTGCTCAACCGCACCCGCAGCATACTGCGCGAGGGCAACCTAACCGAGCAGAACCTGCTCGACCACATGCCGAAGGTGATGGGGCTCGTGCGCGACTGCAACATTACCGTGCGCTGGGTGATGCTGCACACGAGCAGCACCAGCACACTGGACAGTGCGGCACCGGCCGCCGCCTCCAAGCGGTGCCGCCAGGTGCGGGAGCTGATCGAGCAGGAGCTCGACTTCCGCGGCGTGGTGTTTTTCGAGCTGCTGCTCAACACCAGCCAGCTCGAGCTGAAGGTGCGCGAAATGCTGAAGCGGCTGCTCGCGGAGCGGGACGACCGGTGGGCGGACTATCGGCGCGAAGCGACCGACCGCATGCAGGACCTGGCGGATGCGTTTTCCGGCGCCCGGCCGTTCGTGAAGACGCGCCCGAACGACAGCCTGAGCCGCTGTTTCGCCAACATCCGCAAGGAGATCGACGGGTTGAGCCGGGAGGAGCGGCAGCTTAGCCAGACGGGCCGCACCATCATACAGCTGCTGCAGGCGCTGGAGGAGGTGCAGGACTTTCACGGCCTCAGCCGGAACATGCAGGTAAAGCAGCACATCGTCGAGACGCGCCAATACCTGCACGAAATGTTCCACACGATCAGCATCAAGGAGAACGATCTGATCAATCTGCAGCTGATCGGGGACTTTAGCTACGCCTGGCGGCTGATCGACGGCTACACCGCGATGATGCAGGAAAACATACGCCACCAGCCCCGGCTGGTGATAAAGCTTCGGTCGACCTTCCTGAAACTTGCCTCCGCGCTCGAAATCCCACTGCTGCGCCTCAACCAGGCGGAATCGGAACATCTGATCGACGTTTCGCGCTACTACAGCAACGAGCTGGCGAACTTTGTCCGCAAGGTGGTGCAGATCATCCCGGAGACGATGTTCGCGCTGCTGGCACAGATCGTCGATCTGCAGACGAACGTGCTGCGCGAACTGCCGGCCCGGCTGGAGAAGGAGCGCATGAAGGAGTACGCCCAGTTCGAGGAGCGGTTCCAGATCGCGAAGCTTACCTACACACTGTCCACGTTCACCGAGGGCATACTGGCGATGCAGACCACGCTCGTCGGCGTCGTCGAGCTGGACTCGCGCAAGCTGCTCGAGGATGGCATCCGGCGCAAGCTGGTGCAGAACGTGGCGGAAGCGTTCCACGCGCAGCTAGTGTTCGGCCAGAAGGGCAAGGAGTCGGAGCTGTACGCAAGGCTGGACTCGCTGCACCGGATCATTCACGGGTACCGGCGTTCGTTCGAGTACGTGCAGGACTATCTGAACATTCACTGCATGCGCATCTGGAACGAGGAGATGGCGCGCATCATCCGCTTCAACGTGGAGAAGGAATGTCAACCGTTTCTGAAGGGAAAGCCGGCGCAAGGGATGGTGGATGGTGAGCCAGCAGCGGCGGAGGGTGGTGGTGGTTTGGTGCCGATTCCCGTCTATCAACCGGTCGACATGACATCGGTCAACTTTATGGGACGATTGGCGCGGGAGATACTGCGCATTACCGATCCAAAGTGAGTCTGCAATGAAGTGTGTCGTGTTGACGCTTGCTTCTAATGCTCTTTTCCCCCGCTTTCTTTTAGGACCACAATCTACATCGACATCTGCTCGAGCTGGTACGACTACAAAACCCACAAGCTGCTACTAACGAACAAGTTTGCGAGCAAAATTAACGAAACCTTCGGCCCGGCCGGACTGATCGGGCTCGATCGCGTGTACGGGGCGATGCTGAAGGCGGAGCTGCAAACCCTGCTCGCCACCATCCAGCGTAAGGTCCAGCACGAAGGCAACTGGAGCGACGTGCTGACCGCCATCAAGACAGATCTCGAACGGGCCGACATAGTAGAGACTCCAGCCAAAAGCTATGGCGGCTTCATCTCGAGCGTGGCCCGCTTTTTCAGCACCAGCAACGTCGGCGATTGGCTGCTGAAGGTGGGCCAGAAGCAAACGCTCCGGGGCCAGATAGCGCTCGAGCTGAACTGTAGCTGCAAGATAAGGGCCACCAAGCTGGAAGCTTCCCTGCGCACGTTGAACGAGTACGACACCACTTTTCGCTCCTGTGTCACCCAATTGGTATAACGAATCCTTCTTCCTTTCATTTTCCAGTGCCATACTGCTTGAGTTTCAGCGCCACCAGCTGGATGAGAGCGCCCCAATACCAACGGCTGAGCTAGTGGCGGAACTCAACACCTATCTGCTGTACGCGGGACTGTACGATCCGTACCGGAAGGTGTACGTAAAGCAGGACGTTGCGCCACGCTTTCTACCCTTGTTGCTGTTCCTGCTGCTCGTCACAACCCTGCCCAAGCTACAGTACATGGAGAATGTGGACAGTTTGGTGGCGAAGAAGAAAAGCGAATCGATCGATGGCCATCCGCTTACGATCGGGCTGCTCACGGTGCTGCGGCAGTTTGATGCGTCCGAGACGGACATGTTCCTGCAGTACCTGTGCCAGTACGTGCTCTCGTTCGTGCAGGGAAATTTGGAGTAAGTAATGGAGAGGGGAAATTGCTTTTTAGAACTCACTCCCATTTACATAAAATGTTGTTTTTCTTTACGGTTTTGCAGAGCGAAAAATGCCGTCGGAGCGGAGCCACTGGCCGCGCTACGGTTTTTGGAAATCTTTACCCGTGTGGCCGACATTCCGCGAAGCTATCTGGAGCAGTACCTGTCCGAAATCATCCTGGATCAGTACGTGTTTGTGGTGGAAGTGAAATGACGACTGTCTTCTTTCTTTAAGCTATTCCAATAAGAATTCGTTTTTAGTCAACGGACGCTTTAAGCGCCGAGAAGAGAAATATATATATTTTCCCCCGCCTATCCAACTATTTGTTGTAAATCCAATGTACAAAAATGCAAATTTGTTCCAATCACTACCACGTGACCCGATTTTCACCCGAACATTAATCTACTGGCGCCGATACGTACCAATGGTTGCAATTTTGAGTATCTTTAGTGTTAAATTCCTCGCATATGACACCCCGCATGGCGTCAGTTCGGGCACTCGGTTTTGCGTAGATACTGCTTGCCCGACGGTAGCGTGACACTGTCCACGCCGGCAGGAAACAGTGTGGCCAGCTGATCCGCCGGAACCGTCGGCTGTACCATGCAGCTATCGCCCGGCATCCAATCGGCCGGCGTTGCCACCCGACGTTTGTCCGTCAGCTGCATCGAGTCGATGGTGCGCAGAATTTCCGCAAAGTTGCGCCCGGTCGTCGCTGGGTAGAGGATAGACAGGCGCAGCTTTTTGCCCGCATCAATCACAAACACAGCCCGGCAGGTTAGGGGAAGACCGGCCGATCCTATCTCGTCCCGGTCCAGCATGTTCAGCTTGACCGCCAGCTCGCGCTTCGAATCGTCAATGATCGGGAAGGGAAATGGGTCGGCCGCGGCCAGCTGGCCGTACGCTTTGATGTCCTCGATCCAGCCACGGTGCGACTCGACCGTATCGCAGGACAGGGCAATCGGTTTCACGTTGCGCTTGGTGAACTCGGGCACCAGCTTGGCCACCGCCGCCAGTTCCGTCGTGCAGACGGGCGTGTAGTCGGCGGGGTGCGAAAACAGGATTGCCCAGCCGTCGCCGATCCACTGGTGGAAATCGATCGGCCCGATGGTGGTGTCGGCGGTAAAGTTGGGGAACGGATCACCAAGATTTAGCGACATTTTGCGGGATGCCGGTGCTGGGCTGATGCTTTTTGTGCGAACTTGTGGAATACAAATGGAGCGCAGGCAGAGTGAGCTTTCTCGAATGTCAACAACAGAACGTCAACAGCTGACAACGAGATGCGCCCCTCTCGGGGTATTATACCCGGTTGGGAACGATTTTTAAAATATTTAATTGATTTTAAAAGGAAAATAGCACAAAAGTTGAGATGCGTAACGCATTTAAAGAATTCAAGGAAATACTGTTAAAAAACGGTTAACTTCCTTGTTTCAAACACTGTAGCCCACGAGCGCGTAGTAGCTCAGTTTTCATCAGGGTTGAGTGTGATGCTTGATTTAAAATGACCGTTGATCGGCGTGCAATCAATCTGCGCAGGATTTGAAATCTTCCAAGCTTGAAACAGTCCTGAAATTGTTAAAGCATTGTTATTGGTGTAAATAAATGTAGGGCCGAACATATACGAAGTGCGTTCGCCGCGGCAGTAAACAGTAAAATAGTTCCACAGAGAGTGATGTGCTCTTTGGAGCGCACCCACGACAACCGATCTGACTCCAAGTATTGTTAGTCCGATTCGGACTCCGGTAAAATCCGAACCGCTAGTTCCACCCGGAATCGGAGTCGTTCGTAATCGTTCGGAGTCGTCCGGAGTCGTTTGGGGTTGGAGTTGTCCGGAATCATGCGGCTCCGGAGTTGTCCGGCGGCTCAGGAATTGGCTCTGGAATCAGAATCGATTTCTGAATCGGAATTGGCTCCGAAATCAGAATCGGCTTCGAAATTGGTGTCAGATTCCGCATCTCCATAAGAATAGGCGTTTGGGTCCAAAAATGCTACGTATTGATAGCCGCAAATAATCTAACTTTACTTGTAAACGATCCATTCTCATGGAGATTCCTGGATTGATTGCGCTTTTGAAACTTCTTATTTCAATTCAAAAACTGATTCTCATTCCACAGCGAATTCCAATTCTGGTGGCAATTCTTATTCCGCTTCCGGAGTAAATTGTGATTCCCAGGTCAACATCGATTCCGGAGCCAATTCTGATTCCGAAGCCGATTCCGATACCGGAATCGATTCTGAATTCGGAGTCGACTCCACTAATCCACATCTGATCGGTGATTGATGGTTAATTCTGATGATGATGACGATACTCTGAGTCTGGGAAGAAACAGTTGACGGTAACGATTGACCATTAGCTGTTTCATGCATTAAAAAAAACTCCAGCAAAATTCCCGCCCTGATGCGTGATGGTCGCCTTCGTTAAAGGTGCATTTTGTCTAATTTTTATCCAGAGAAGAAGGAGGGACATTGACCAAAAACATGTCAAACGTTGGAGATACACCAATAGTGGAGACACATACACACATTAAGATGAAAGATGATTTCAGTTCAAAATATATTTCCTCTTGGTTCTGGGGTTTTTTTTTTATATCTGTTTGTTTCTAAAACTAAGCTCAATTATTATCAGCTAAATGATTTTTAATTATTTTTCTCCAATAAACATTGCTTTTTTTCTCCCTCTGGATACTAAATGTGTTTCATTTAATGTGTTTTTTTTCTCTCTCGTTATATTTAATATGTTTCTTTTTCTTTAAAGAGAATTAACGATTTGTCGTAATAATCAAATAAAAAGAAAGAAAAACAATTACAAAAAAATATTTAAAATAATATTTTGCTCTCCTTTCCAAGTTTCCTTTGTAAACTAACTGACCGTGGGGATACAACCTTTCTTTTTCCCCATGCCTCCAATACCACCACTAATTTGCACGCACTTTCCCTTTGCTCGCCTGTAAAACCTCCCTACTGGTTATTAGCCTTCAAAAACAAAGATAACGTATAATATAAAGATACAAAAATTGTAACGCCGCGTGCACGGAGTTGAAATGTATAAAGGGATTCCAGCGAATCCAACAGGAAGCAGCATTGATTGTATAAAAATAACAAAATAAAACAAAAAAGTAGAGAAGCGTATTAAGACGGAAAGGCACACGGGAAGCGTTGAAATGTGTTGAAAACTGAATAAAGTATAGTAGTATAGTTAATAAAAAAGCTTCCGCTTGATAATAGGGGGGGGTGGGAGAAAAAACAACACATCGATAACAACGTGGGTATAAAAGGGAGAAGGAGGGGTGGGGGTGGGCATTGGTAGACTAAATCTAAATGAAACGCCGGAAGCGACCATTTTTGTCGCATCGCGGATATTGCAACAAACTTACTGTACAGCTACAATTGGTGTACGCGAGAGCGGGAGCTTATGTCGCCGCTTTGCTCAAATGCCTAAATCTACAACCTTAAAACGCAGCAGGCGGCGGCCCAGCAGTTTAAAGCTCTCCACCCTTGCTGACGAACAGCTTAAACTTGGCCTGACACTCTGGCGTGGCCCACTGCTGGGCGTGCTTCTTCTGCTCCAACAACAGGGCCGACTCCATCTTGGTCACTAGCTCCCGCCGGAGATGCTGCTTGATGGATAGCATTGCCTGGGGGAGAGGATGAAAGCGCGGTCGTTAGTGTAAATTGTAACAATTTTAGTTTTAATAACATTAGGGTGATTAGCTAAATATTATGAATGTTTAGTCATTTTGCCGTCGATGCGTTCATATCTGTATCTAAAATTAACGACGCAACATGCATCCGCTCTTGAGTGTGTGTGTGTATGTGTGTGGGTAATAAGTGTCCAATCATAAATATAGAGATGGAGCATAATTTATGCTAAAAATAACGCATTTAGAAGCAGCCGACGGAAACCGTTCCGAAGCATTGGCAAATTGTTTCAATAACCTTCGGGCTGGTTGATTCCAGCAGTATCTGCCACTAATCGTATCAACTTGTGTTCGGTTCAATCACCCTACCCGCACTTCAAGGATGAAAATCAAACCATCCCCCCTCCCCCTATCCCACATCGGTCATAATCATCGAAGGGGGAATCGAAACACCGTCTTCCCCAAGCAACCGGCAACAGTTGCATTGGTTCAAAGACGGATCAAAGCCGATGTATCCATCCACATCCACGCATATGAAACACGATCCGCGCGCATTTTCCCACCCTTCCCAAGAGAGGAGGAGGAATGCTCTTGATGGGAGATGATGATGGGCCACAAAACGTTTGTTTATTTATGTCTCCCGACTGTCTAAATGGATGCTCGGGCGCGCTTCTACACCCTCCTCATCGACGTATATGCTTGTACCTATCAATTTTCCGGCACCGCGACCCATCATAGCAGGCCGTTCTTTTCGTCACCGGATTTTCCTACTTTGCACGTTCCTTTGCACCGCTCGCCGTCCGTTCCTTCCCGTGCGGATGAAGGATGTATCGTTTGAAATGGATCATTGACAACACCACAGAGTACGCAGCGTATGGTTTCGTAAACCATTTTTCTTCTGCTGCTTCTCACACATTAGAGGCAAACGGATTTCTCGTTTGCTTTGGTTGTGGAAGATTTATTTCCTCCACCCCTGAGCGTCTCAGCGCCAGAATACGACCTGTATCCGGCGTGTGTGTGTGTGTGGCGTGTGTTTGCGTTAGTACAACAAGCCGTCCTCTACTCCCTGCGCCCACTACCCACTACAGCGCGCTCATTTTTCATCCGATCAGACGCGCATCGATCGACGCGGGATGCTGTCTCCGTCTCTCTTCTGCATCCCTGGCACACACACACACACACACACACACACACACACACACACAGGTGGTTCGTGAACAAGTGTCACTTTTCTTCCCCACCAAGGCTGGACACAGCACTGCCCCGGCAAAGCACTTCTGTGCGGGAAAGAGAGCGAGCGAGAGTCAGGGGAGGTGATGGCGATGGTTTGCAAATTGGCGGCCCATTGGTTGATTTTGCTTATTTTTACGGTTTTCCTCCGGCTGTCGAGGTCTGCGCCTGCACGCGGATGCACGACGTTTGGCCGTTTGGGCCTGGCGGCGTACCGATTTGGCAGACCGAGCCAGTTTCTTGGCCCCGATCGTCAGTCGGTTAATAGGGCTGGGACGCACGGTCACGGCTCGCCGCAGTGCGATCATAGTGTGTGTGTGTGTCTGCCTGTCTGTGTGTGAGGAATTGTGACCGGTCGGGAAAATGATTGGTGCACGTGGTTGCATGGCAAACGATTTGATTGCGTGCGTTGTGCTTCCTGCGCTTGTCGCCCTACTGCTGGCAGCGAAGCCGGGCGCCTGCACCTATCGCTACAATTACGAAGATTATGTAAGGGGATAGTCGAATTTTAAAGCAATTTCCGGATAAGCTGTCTCTCTCTGTCTCTCCCTCTCTCCCAGGACACGATGATGGGTACGTGCCGGGAGAATGAGGTGTGCAACATCGTTCACCACCGGCACTGGATGCCGAGCACGGTGGACAAGGTGTGCCGGTGCCCGCTCAACACGCCCAGCTGCCCGGTGGTGCATACGCGCCACGGCAACGTGATGAACGTGAACAGCCGGACGCAGATGAAGTTCTGCGCACCGCTGCGCAATCTGCGCCCGTGCCGCGACGGCGAGATTGCGCTGCGCCGCAAAACGCTCTACCAGTCGTACGGCGTGAAGAACGTGTCGATCGTGGTCGACTGTCTGTGCGACCATCGGCAGAGCTACTGGACGTTTCACAACCGCTCCGGGGAGGATTTTAACGACGCGCACCATCTGTTTACGGTGGTGCAGAATTACAAGTGCGTCGGTAAGTTCGATGGGGGACAGAAACCGCAAAGAAAAGATGGCAAATTTAGGGTATTGCTTCCCTTTTTTCCCGTAGCAATGAAACGCTGTGCACCGCACGAGTTCTGTGGCTATGGGCGGCGTGACTATGGCTTTATCTATCATCGCTGCACCTGTCCCGTGTCGCACCAGTGCAAGTTCGATCTGGACGAGTACGACGATGACGTCAGCGAGCTGTTCTACCAAGGCCCGGCCTATCTGGCCCGCTGCGTCCCCATCTACGACTACGACTGGTGGTGATGCACCATCCCACTTAACACGCACACTAAACACTAACCTGGATGGATTGGGAGGCGACCGATTTGGCGACCGTGCGTGCTCGCTCTTCAAACCGCTCCGCTGGGACCGTTTCCGTCACGAGCCCGTAATCCAGTGCAGCTGCTGCCGTTAACCGTTTGCCTTGCAGAAACAGATCCGTTGTCTGTGGTGAGAGGGGGATGTGCATGGCACAGAGAAATAAAATCTGATAAGCACACATAACAGTGAGCGTATTTTTTTATGATGATTTTTGTTTACCGTTTTCGCTTTGAGAGATCGAACGCCACTGCTGAACGCACCGAGCGCTTCGGGCAGGTAGCCAAAGTGGCCGTACGGTGCGACGAAGCTGCTGCCGAGCTGGGCAATCACTACGTCGAACAGGGGCAGTATCGTGACACCCATACCGAGCACATCGCCCTGCACGGCCGCTACGATCGGCTTCGGGAAGGCGACGAGCATCTTCAGGAACTTCCTGCAATACAGAACGTATAAACCCGTTACGGTGAGATGTACTATGAGGACTAGTGATGTGCTCTTTGGAGCGCACCCCCAACTCCGATCCAACTCTGGATATTGTTAGTCCGATTCCGACTACGGGAAAATTCGAACCACTAGTTCCATCCGGAGTCAGAGTCGTTCAGAGTCCTCCGGAGTCGTCCGAAGTCGTTTGAAGTCGTCCGAAGTCGTTTGAAGTCCTCCAGAGTCGTTCGGAGTCGTCCGGAGTCGTTTGAAGTCGTCCGGAGTCGGAATCGTTCAAAGTCGTCCGGAGTCGTCCGGAGACGTCCTGAGACGTTTGGAGTCGTATAGAGTCATTTGGAGTCGGAATCTTCCAAAGTCGCCTGGAGTCGTTCGGAGTCGTTCGGAGTCGTTCGGAGTCGTTCGGAGTCGTTCGGAGTCGTTCGGAGTCGTTCAGAGTCGTCCGGAGTCGTTCGGAGTCATCCGGAGTCGTCTTGAGTCGTTTGGAGTCGTCCGGAGACGCCCGGAGTCGTTCAGAGTCAGAGTCGTCCGGAGTCGTCCGGAGTCGTCCGAAGTCGTCCTCAGACGTCCGGAGTGGTCTTGAGTCGTCCGGAGTCGTTTGGAATCATTCGGAGTCGGAGTCGTCCGCAGTCGTTCGGAGACGTCCGGAGTCATTCAGAGTCATCCTGAGTCGTCTGGAGTTGTTTGGAGTCGTCTGAAGTCGTCCGCAGTCGGAGACGTCCGGATTCATCCGGAGTCGTTCGTAGTCGTTTGGAGTCGTTCGTAGTCGTTTGGAGTCGTTCGTAGTCGTTTGGAGTCG
>KB667444.1:1921644-1950976 GCA_000349065.1 Anopheles quadriannulatus
TTGAAATCGTCCGGAGTCGGAATCGTTCGAAGTCGTCCGGAGTCGTCTGGAGTCGTCCGGAGTCGTTTGGAGTCGTCCGAAGTCGTTTGAAATCGTCCGGAGTCGGAATCGTTCGAAGTCGTCCGGAGTCGTCCGGAGTCGTCCTGAGACGTTTGGAGTCGTATGGAGTCGTTTGGAGTCGGAGCTTTCCAAAGTCGTCTGGAGTCGTTCCAAATGATTCCGGACGATTCCAAACGACTCCAGATTTTTGCCAACTTTACTTATCACTAATGAGGACTCAGGGGGAGTACAAAAAAAAACTTACATCAAGCATGTACTCATTTCCTCGGCCGCTGCTTTCCTTTTCTCTACCGGTTGCACCAGGTGGGCGACGTCCAAGCCGCGGCTAAAGTGTGCACCGCCCGATCGTAGCAGAACCGCACGCACAGATACATCCTTCTGTAGCGCAAGGAACGTAGTGTGAAGCTCATTCATCAGCTGGAAAAAGCGATAGAAGAGAAGGAAAAATTGAAATTATTTTAATATCATCCTACAGAATGGGAACGCTTTCGTATGCTACCTCTTGCGAAAACACATTCTCCAAAGGACCCTTGGATCCGTCACCACTGGTAACGCTTCGCGATTTCATCACAATCTCCGCATAGTTGCCTTGCTTCACGCACGTCATCTGCTTCAGCTGATCCAGCTGCTTTTGTACCGCCGCATCCTGGAAGGATCCACCACCACCCGGCGGTGATGCTACATCACCTCCTGCGGCACTCACCGCAGAATCGACCACATCAACCGAGCTGGCCGGCGCCTTACGCTTGGCCGCTTGCTTGTTTACCTGGGCCGGCACATCCTGTCCCGGTGTGCTCGTTGCCAGCGGGGCACCCTTCATGCCTTTCAGCACCTTGCTAAGCTTCCCCCGCATGTTCGCCACCAGCGACGGATTAAACTTGATGTCCTCCGAGCCGGTCGACCCGCCGGTACCGCCCGGTGGTTTCGTGACCGGTAGCTTTGGTTCCTTCTTGTTCGGTGGCTTCAGGAACGCATCCTGCTGCTGCTGCCCGGGGGAGGACGATTTGTTATTGTTCGTTCCGTTCTGGGAGAGGGTAGAGCTCTCCGACCCGAACCCGGACCCGGATTCGTTCGGCTGGTCGAAGCTTAACCGGCGTGGACTGGCCCCACCGCTCGAGTAGGAACTGTTCGAGCGCCGCCGGATGATCATCGCGTCATCACTGCGCGGCGCATTGTACACGTACTCCCATTCCTTGGCGGCCGATGCCGTCATCTTGCGCTTGCGGGCTCCCGTTATCGCCGGGATGGTGGTGGTGGTGGTCGCTTTGCCATTGGCCGGCTTTTTTGAAGGCTGGTTACCGCTGCCGCCGGACGCCGATGAGGTAGCCGATGGAACGGATGCTTTGGAGGTTTGTTGGGCGGTGCCGGCGGAACCGGGACTGGTTGCTGTCGACCCGGACTGATTCGATGGTGTCGTCCCGCGCTTGGCCCGGACGCGCAAACCCTGCGAGGTAGGCGATTCGTTTGGTGATTTGCCCTGATTGATCACGGCGTCGGTTATGATTTTCGTCTTTGCAAGCAGCTTCTCGTCCTCGTCGCTCGTGTCCACCTCTGTCTCCTTCAGCAGATCCTTCCGGGTCGCTTCACACTCCACGTCGTACAGCATGTTGATGGCGCCTTCGTCGCCCAGCAAGCGCTCGATTTCATTCTTCTTGCGCTTCTTTGCTTTCGCGTCGTTCGCCAGCTCGTCCGGCTTGGCTGCGAGGGCGCTCCGCTCAATCGCCTGTCCCAGATCGGGCGTCTTGGCTCGCGGCCGTACCGGTGCCACCGTACTGAAGTGGGGCGCGTTGTCTATCATGCGCACGGCCACGGAATCGGCCCGCTTGCGCCGCAGCGGGGATAGCTCGGTGTTAGTAGTACCGGCCGACTGGGCACGGTTCGATTTGACTAAGCTTGCAAACGGGATGCTTGCGTCCGATGGATCCCATATGATTTTTCGCTTTATCACGCGCTTCGGTTCCGCGATCGGTGGAGGCGCAACAAACTGAGTCGGCTGCGACTTCGGCTGCTGCTGTTGCTGGGGAACCTTTGGTTCATCGTTGCTAGGTGCTAACACGGGTTTCTTTTCCGTCTCTTGCGGTTCATCTACCCCATCCTGCTGCTGAACTGGCGGATCATCATCCCAGTCGGAAACGAGCGAATCGACCAGCTCCGACTTTGTCTGCGGACTCACCGTCACAGGTTCCACCTTCGACAACGGCTTTTCCACCGTTTGCACAGGCAACTTCATTTCCTTCATTAGTTTTTCCTTTAGATTTTTGCTTATCCTCGCTTTGATCGTTTCCGCCGTTTCCGATGGCGCTGTTTCTTCCTTCTTGATCGCACCGCCCGGAATCTTTACCACCGGTCTTATTGTCGTCTGCCCCTTGATGGTCACCCCGACCGGTTCCTTCACCACCGGTGGCGGTGGCGATGGCGTTACGTTCGCCTCGACAGGCACCCCCTGGCTGGCCGCCGGCGAGACGGTGGGGCTTTTCTTCGGTACCGTTTTCGTGCGCGGCTTTCGCACCTTCGGCAGCAGCGGCAGGCTTTCCATCTGCCGGCGGGCAATTTCCATCTCGCGCTCCTTTTTCTCCTGCTGCAGCTGGTCCGGATCGATGATCGAAAACGACACGATCTCGAGCGAAGCGCCCACGTCGCACACTTCAATTTCGGAAGCATTTTCCCGAATCTCCACCATGTTGCCCTCCAGTATGGCGATCAGGTCGTGATCGTCCAGCCGGCTTTCCTTCGCATCCGACGCCGCGATCGGCGTTTGCGGTATGTCGTTGCTCAGTATCATGTCCTGCGGTATCTCGATCGCACCGCTCATGTCCAACGGTGCGGGGCTGGCGGGTTTGACGGGTTTGGCGGGTTTCGCGGGATTGATTGACTTCAGCTCGATGTGCTTGCTCAGCTTGCTGCGCATCTTCTGTATTAAACTGTCCGCCGATGATTGCTCCGTAGCGCTAGAGCTGGTTTTACTTTTCACCGGCGTGCTGAGATCGTTCTTGCGAGGTTCCTGAAAGAGCGTACAATCATGGGTAAACAAAAAACCAACCGAGAGCTAACCAACTTGTTGCTATTTACATTGGAAAGTTTCTGTGAGACAGCGGTGGCGCCAGCAGCACCGGGAAAGCTCTTCTTTGCCACTCCACCCGACGGCTTCCTGGCCGGTTCCAGCGTGGTCAGCGTTTTCGTCTCGTCATCACTCAGGATGGTGGTGGTGTCTTCCGCCGGGGTGGGTGATTTGAGCGACGGGCCCGCCGGGAAGCCTTCCTCGGTCAGGGTCGTAAACGTGGCTTCATCCGTCTTGCTGGAAACATCTTCCGGGTCTTGCTTTATTGCACCCAGCGCTGCGGGTTCACTCATGCTGGCGGCTTCTAATGGGGCGCAGGATTTGCTCAAGCTGAAGCATCCGAAGCAAACCACTTGACGCTCGGTAACAGCAGCACTTTCGATTGGCAGCAAACAGTTCGGTTTACGCGGCGATACACAAGCTCCGAATGGATATCGATTCTCACTTTTGGCGGCACTAAGGACGCGGTTTTTTCTTTCCTTCTTTCTTTGCCAGCCTAAATGTTTTCCCGAAAATGCTGCAAGCGCACCAAACCCCGTCGCTTCACTCGATTTGTGATGCTTTTCGGTTTTGACAGTTCGTTTCTTATCAACAGCGTTGGACGGTCGCTGCTGGCTTGCTTGACTTTGAAAGACCATTGACAATTTTCTTGCAACGACTGATGGATTCAAATGTGCATCTAGAACCGTTACAGTTAGTATTGAAAATGTGGTTTTATTTTACTGCAAAGAACTCACTATTGGTTGTTCGAATCCTCCTGAATATTACAACATCAAAAAAACATTAAAAAAGATTGTTCTTGTAATTTGAAATCAAATTCGCAATTTTAGAAACTATTTAAAAGCAACAGGTAGATCATATGTTCTGAATAACTCTTGGACAATTTGTGCCTTTGTAAACAAAATGTCGATATTTTAAAGGATTAGATCAGAATTTGCACTCCCAAACACATCATAACTTGCAAGGCGATCTACCAATCTCGTAATACAACAGGAAAACAGGAGCAATTAATTGAATGTAAATCGCGTTCGAATTTTCGAGCAATCTAAGTCCTCAATGTCGCCTACAAAATCCTGTCCCAGATCCTGTCCCAGAATCAATGCAACGAAGACGAAGCACCTGGTTGCCGGAGACTCAGTCCATCTGGGAAGCAGTGCATTAGTTGACGGCGACAATCTCGAGGTAGTAAAGCAGCGAAATCCGGAAATGCTTTGTGCAGGAGTATCGTGCTTGCAATGGGTTTCACCTACTGCTGAGACCCAAAAGACTTCGAGAAGATCCAGAAGATGGACACGAGTCTTGAACCATTAGTACGGAGGATGCAAACGCCCTGGGCGTGTTGGAGCCTTCCGGGCCATCTTTGGCGGGGTGTTCGAGCATGGAGCGTGGAGAAGGATGAACCACGAGCTTGCAGAGCTGTACGGCGAACCGAGCATCCTGACGGTGACGAAGGCTGGCATAATACGATGCATGAGGCACGTCATGAGGATGCCGGACTCATGCCCTACCACGAAGGTGTTGGTCAGGGATCCTCAGTTCGGCATAAGGCGCAATGGAGCACAGCAAACTCGATGGCTGGATGAGGGGAAGCGAGACCTGTCGGAGATCGGGTGTCTGCATGGATGTGAGGCTGCAGCCAGGGACCGAGTATCCTGTAGAATGATTGTTGCAGTGAGCAGGCCAACAAGATAGAGACAAATCGTGATAACGTGCACTTCTATTCAAGTGATAACATTTGAATTTAATTTCGGACACTTCACACTAACCCAATCAATAATCGTACTGCATTTCCATTGTATTTTTTATCTAAAATAAGTCTTTTTTGAAAATATTGCTACTTACATCGTGTTGTACCACTTCCTGCAATATACACACTATAAAGTTGTTCACTTTGAACTATAAACTTATCTAATATCACATATTCTCATGTGGATATTAGACCTTCTCCTCTCTCTCTGTTGGTTTTTGCTGCCCTTTTTTAACTATTTCAGTTTTTCCTGTCCCCGATTCCATCACATTTCCTATGTTTCTATTTTAAGTAACACGGTGTAAGTGTGTGTGTATGATTTCATATAAGAACTACTATCTTCCTAAAAGTTAACAATTCCAATAGAATATTGAGGCAGCGCCTGCCGTTATTAGATCTGTTTCATTCCTTTCGCTTTGATTTTTGTGAGTGTCCGTTTTTTCTGTTTGTTTGCACTGCGCTTTGTTCCTCAATTTACTACTACTGTCGGTGCTAACAGCAATTCGATTCAGGCTCTCATCGCGTCTTGGACGTTTCGACATTTACGTTGCACGCTATTAAAAAAAAAACACACACACACAAGAATTCTTCTCTCTATGGCTCTCATTGGGGAGGGAAGGCGGTATCTAAGTTTTGCGAGACATTTTGGGTTTGCGGAAGGATAACTATAACAGAAAACTAACTACCCTTGGGAGGGGGCAGTTTGGTTCCTTTTTATCTGGAAGCCCGCTAACTATGTATGATTTCTTTTTTAAAGTTAAATAAATTAAACCCTAAACGCAACATAATGTGGGCAATGGTGAAGGTTGACGGGACATTGGCGGCCAAACCAAACCAAACCAAAAGAATAAAAAAAAAACACCTATTTATATGCATAATAAACAAACAAGCAAAACGAATGAATATGATAGATGAAGAAGCGCGAGGTGATTTCTAACACTACCCTCATAGATGTTCAAACCACGGCGGCTCGAAGCATCTCGGTTAAGTTACTGGCGGCGTGCACCGTGTTTCACAGCGGGTTTAAAGGTTTAAATTAATGTACAAACTGAGCGAGAGCGATCCCTGTTCGAGAGGGGCATACGATTGAAATGTTCAGCGCTAGGCTGAAACACTGGTCGGTCTTATGGTTTGCAAGTTAAGCACCCAGATACATATACTACAGAGTGAGCGCGGTAGAAGAAAATGGCATATAATTCTTCTAAAATGTGTTTTCATTCATTTTAAACACATTTACAGGAACTTGGGGGGTGGTGGTTTTGCCAACTGCAGCTTCTTCTTCACTGTACTGAAACTTGTTGTGTTGGAATTCGAACATAACAAACAAGCATGTCCTTTATGGTATATCCGTGTGTGAGTGTGTGTTGGTCTATGGGCTTTAGAGTGAAAGGTTCTACGGAGAATTTTGTACTATTGTGCAGTATATTATTATAAAATGAAGCCTTTGTCGAGGGGTTCTTTACTATGCTGCTTTACGGCAAATAAAGGGAGAGTGCCTTTGTACAGAAGAAGAAGAAGAATAAATTCTAGCTGCCCATCAAATAATCATCTGATAAACTGTACCTCCTAAGCTGCTCCACAAACACACACACGGACACACACACTCTCTCTCTCTGTGGCGGTGACAATGGCTGTGTATTTTCACGGAGGAGCACACCTAGCGTGCAACACCCTCCTCCCGGCAGGTAATCTAAAACGCTATCACTACCGCAACTAGCCTGTAAGCAGTGCCAGCTAGCTTTGCATCCCCCTGTGTGCACACCACCGGACGTAAACGAAGCCCCACGTACTGTGGCTCACTCGTCACACCGATCGTGCGCGCACTATCGACTGTTCAATCAGACTTCCTTCTAGCGGCCATTTCACCGATCGACCACCATCGAGCTGCTGCTGCTACTGGCAGCCAGGCGAAGAAGGCATTACTATTCATTAGTCTACCACGGCCGGGAGCGAACGGTCCTCATTTGCGCTCCGCCGTTCCGTCGCCACAGTTGGGCAGCTTGCGGTAGGAGCCGCCAACGTCCTCGATGTCTTCCAGCAGGAACTGTTTGTCCTCTTTTTTCGATTTTTTCAGTAGCTTCGTGTCAAAGCAGGGCTGTAGAAGAGAGAGAAAACCCATCCAAATTAATGCTCGCCTATCTTTCCATTTTGGCTTCCTTTCTTTTAGTTTTCCCCCTTACCGTTTCGCATACGTTCATGTTGCAGCAGTTTTCGATCGTAATTTCGCACTGTGTCGTCGGTGGCCGGGAGGTCATCGGTGTGACCACCATCTTTTTGGTGATGCGTGGCCGCGGCGGTTTCATCATCCGGCTGACGACGAGCACGACCGCGAGCAGCAGCGCGAACGAGACGGTAAAGCACAGTGACGTGTAGACGACGGTGCGGTTGAACGATTCCTTGCAGTAGGTTACCTTCGGTTCCATCAGTGGTAAGGTTTTCGAGATGCTGCAAGCAAAAAACAATGTGTTAAAAAAGATCGTTAAGCAACCGTTTTGGCTTTCAAATGTATAAGCAAACAGGAAGAAGTTTGTTTAATCTGCTTGCTTTAATCATTCTAACTCTATCAAGCAATATGTCCTCTCACCCCACACCATCACTACCCGAACCCTTCCCCGCCAGTCGATCATTAATCAAACGATTAAACGACACCCTTCCAGGATGCAAATCTACGTTCACAATCCAGTTACTCTCTCTCTCTCTCTCGCTCTCTCTCTCTATCGCAGTGTTTGTTAATTTGTTATTGTTTAAATTGCTGCAACAATGTCAACGCGGCGACAGCTCCCTCCCTTCCCTAATCCCCGACGACGACGAACAACATAAACAATTGTTTATGTCTCCCCTCTGCGTCCTCTCACGAAAACCAGTTTCGCGCACAGCATCAACAACATGTGCGTATTTAGCTATTCACGTTTAAGTGCTTTTTTTTCTGCGCATTTTCTGTTTCCAACTGGCAACAGTAAAAGCAAAAAAAGATCGATGGCGCACCTGGCTTTTCGGTGAATGTTTCGTTTCTCGCCCTTGGGGAATTAAGGCGCAATTCGTTTTTGACGCTCGTGAAAGAGGTTTCAAAAGATAGACCAACTTCGGACAGTTGGTTGGGTCATGGTTAGAGACGTTACGTTAGGTTAGGTTGACCACCGTTGTGGGTCGATCGTAGTGATAGGAAAAATGAAGTTTTTGCCGGAATCGACTCCTGTTTGCTCCGAAGATTTCTGGAATCGATTCCGGATAGTAGGTCCGGAATCAGTTTCGGGAATCGATTTCGGATTCAAAATCTGCCTCGGAATCGGAATTCGCTCCGGAATTAGTTCCGGAATCGGAATCGAAATCGGCTCCGGAATCGGAATTGGATCCGGAATTGGAAACGGCTCCGGAATTGGTTCGGATTGGAATCGAAATCGGTTCCGGAATCGGAATCGAAATCGATTCCAGCATCGGAATCGGCTCCGAAATTGATTTCGAACACGGAACCGGAATCGGGTAGGTCCGATTCCGAGCTCCCACCACTAGTCGGTCGCCCCAAAACGCTTACCCCAAACAGTACTGCTGCCACTGCGGATCCTCGTTGTAGGTGCTGCACAGCCGGACCGCAATTTCGCACCGCTGGCCGGCAAACTCCTCGCCACACTCGCACTCCGGCACGGTCGTCTCGTTACCGAGCGTACAGTGACCCCCGTTCAGGCAGTAGTTGTTGCAGCTGTACTCCTCGCACCGTTCGCCCCGGTAGCCTGCCTTGCAGCGGCACTTTGGCCGCTTACCTTCCTCCACGTAGCACTCTCCGTTGTAGCAGTAATCCGTCCCGCAGATTGGATTCTCGCACCGTGCCCCACTGTAGCCAGTGCTTTCGCACAGACACGTCCGATCGCCCATTTCCTCCTCCGTCCGCCCAGCAGTACCGTTGCTAAACTGACAGCGGCCCCCATTCAGGCAGAACCCATCGCAACGGTTCCGATCACACCGGTCCCCTTCGTACCGCCGGTCGCAGTCACACCGGGGGCGATTATCGCGCCCGATACGGCAGCTGCCCTGGGCGCAGTAGTTATTGCACAGATCTATCTCGCACAGCTTACCACCGAAGGCCGGCTGGCAGAGGCACGTGTTGGTGTGATGGTTAACCGTGCCGTTGTTCAGACACACCGTCAGCTGGCCCTGCTGTTGCGTTTCCTGCTGCAGCACGCTCGCCGGTTTGCTGTTTTGCATGTTCTCCAGGATGCGGTCCACTACCGACCGGCAGTCGGGATTGTTTCGCTGATGCTCGAGCAGCAGGTTCGCGCGCAGTATCACCGCGGACGGATGTTCGCCCCGGTACACGGTGCGGGACGGTGCGTTCGGCTCCTTGGACATTTCGTAGATCTCATTGTTCTCCTGGTCGGTCCAGTAGATGTAATCGTTCTTGACCGCAATGTCCGCCGGCAGCCGGTCGAGCCCGGTCTGCAGGGTGCGCTGATCGTTCACCTCCAGATCGGCGCTCTCGATCGTGTACCGGCGGCCGTACTTCTTCTCCACCCAGTACAGCCGGTTGCGGTAGTGGTCCACCGTGATGCCCTTCGGCAGGTACACCTGCTCCTCGTGCACGTTCAGCACGGTACCGTTCATGGCGGCGCGCACAATGTTGGACGTTTTCGGGTAGCAGTTGGTCCAGTACAGATGCCGGCGGCATTCGTCGATCGCCAGGCCGGCCAGCTCGTGATCGGGCTGCACCGTGGCGACCAGCTGCACGGGCGAGGAGGATGGCGGTGGTGCACTGGTGGCACTTGCTTCAACAGCAGTAGCAGCAGCAGCAGCAGCCGTTCCGTTCGCCGCAGCAGCGGCCGATCGCGTCGAGCTCAGCAGATCATCAATCGCCACGTAGTACACCGACCGGGTGCCCTTCTCCGTCCAGTACAGCCGGCGCTCGAGATGATCGAACGCCATACCGCTGATGTAGGCGGTTTGGGCCGATTTCGGCAACAGCTTCGTCACCTTGTGCAGCTCGTCCGTATCGTCGTAGTCGAGCGCGAACAGCCGATACTCGGGATGGTCCAGATCGGCAAAGTACAGCTTGCCGAGCACCTCGTCGTACGCGAACGCCGAGATGCGGCTGTACTGATGCGCGGCCGATGAAATCTTGCGCCAGTTGGAATCGAAAAACAAAATGCCATTGTCCGTGGTCACTGCCGCCGCTGGTTTTGGCCGGGAAGAGAGAATTGCACAAGAGAATTGGAATTAGTAAACGTTTTTCTTTAAACTAGGAATAACAACCCGCCCAATCAGCACTAGTTTTGGGTAAATCTGATACAGATTCATGAATCTAAATGAACCATTGATATGATTCAATGAATCTGAATCTCGATTGGAAAGATTCATGAATCTCGAAAGATTCGTGGATCTCAAAAGGTTCATGAATCTCAAAAAGTTCATGAATCTCAAAAGATTAATGAATATCAAGGGATTCATAAATCTCTAAACTTTCATAGAGCTTAAGCTTTTTATTATTCTTGGCGTAATAACCTACGTGGTCATACCAGCCTTTACAGGCTTTCGAGACTTCTTCTTGCGAAATTCATGAATCCTTGGAGATTCATGAATTCTTGGAGATTCATGAATTCTTGGAGATTCATGAATATTTAGAGATGCATGAACCTTTGAAGATTCGTGAATCTTTGAAAATTCATGAATCTTTGAAGATTTGTGAATCTTTGAAGATTCGTGAATCTTTGAAGATTTGTGAATCTTTGAGGATTCTTGAATCTTTGAAAATACGACTCGAAATTGGAATCACTCATCAGTGAAGATTCACATGAATGTATCTTAACGAAAGATTCGTGAAACCCAACCCTAATCTGCACCAGGAAGTAGGCAAGCTTGCAAAATGCTGCTATCTTCTCACGCAAGATCGAGACACAATTTGGCAGACATTAGGTGTTATAGGATGGGCTGTCGGCTATCCCCCTCCTATCGGGGCGTTTAAAAACACTCTGCTGCTACCCAATAATGTTTATGATCAAACAGATCGATAAGATAGCCCCCGGGAGGAGACAGTGTGTAAAGGTGTGTTAAAGGGGAAATAAAGGTGGCATAGTTGATAAACCACAATCTGGGGAAGAATGCTCACGTAAACCTGGTGTAACATTAAAAAAGAGGAAATTTTCTTTTATTTGCATGTATTTCTTCCTACCATCTTGCAGAAAAGGCATCAATTTTGTACTAAAAACCTAAAAGCAGCAATTTTACGAAGAAATTCTCAACGTTGGCAATCGAATTTTGAACCCAAAATAAAAAAAAAAAACTGCCTTCAAAAGCAATTCAACACAACTCGCAGTTAATTCCACATTCCGCCTCAGGGGGGCCCGAAATGGAGCGCACTCATCACGACCGCTGCACAGTGCTGCGCCGTGCTAATGGGCCACAGAAGCAACCGAATGTGCAAATTATGTCTCGCACATTTGCAAGCACACCACCGCACAACACAGCGTAAAATGCCGTGGCTCGCTGATGGTCAATGCGGTGCCGGGCGTCTAGAAGGTTGGCAAAGGTGAGGAACCTTGTGTTACAAATTAGATGCCACGGTGCTATGCACCATATCGCGATGGAGGTTTGCAGTGGCCCCCTTCAAACCGGAACCCCTTCTTGCTGACTCCACCGACCGACCGATTGGGTTACGTGCGATGCAACAAACGTTCAGTTTCGTTGGACGCGTTCTCTTCTCTCGCGGAGTTGCAAAATTCGCTTCCAGCGCGGTTCGCGCATTTCGATGGATCAGCGGAATTTGTGCAGTTTTTGTTGATAAAAATCGAGGATCGCACGAGGAGCACTGGGCAGGAAAAGCTGATGATTTGTGTGTTTCCCTCTTTTTTGAAACAGGGTTGATTTTGATTGCGCATTATTGTGGTGTTTTGCAAAGAACGATCGCTATCCAGATCTTTATTTAAATGTATTCTTCCGCGGGAAGTCCAGCTGTATAAATTGGGTTCATAAAATGTAACCTGGAATGAAAAAACCCCTGAACAATACGCGTCTAGACGCACGTTAATGACGCGATAATGTAGCACCGTAGATCATCGTTCTGAGAGAATATCTCCCCATGGAATTTTCGAAATATGATCGTTGCTGGAATTTTCACTACCGAGAATTACACCCCCCCCCCCCCTTTTTAGTTACAGGTAACAGAGGGTGTATCTGGTTTCTCCAGCAACAGCTCACACTTGAAATAACCAAACACACAAATGCCAATGCGTGCGACGACGAGTGGAGTGTGCGTTTACTGAGAGCTGAGAAGTTTACTCGAACGTCACAAGTACACCAGCAGAGAAGCACACTAGGAAAAAGAAAGCCTACCGTGCCGTAGGCAAAACACTATCGTTTCGTTTTTACAGGTGTCAATATTGTTTAGAAAACAATCGCGTACCGGGAAGTGGTTTGGCTTTGGAAGGGATCGTCTATCGGCGTGCCCACTAATGGAATGCATTGTCTAGGAGGTTCTAATGTTTTGTGCGATTGGCGGGGTCACTTTCTGGAAGGTACACCACCACCACCACCACCACATACCACGTGAGAAAGCGTCCAATCACCCACGAAACCATTACGAAACAAGGCGTACGCGGGCGACTCAGAGTGCCTGTGAGTCATTGCGGGATTCAAACTCTGATAAACGCTGCGAAATGAACGCTCAATATGCGTTGCTTTCCCTTAAAAAAAATGAACATCTTTTTCATAAGCTGATTGATAAGCGCGTTGAGCAAGAAAATCTAATGGCCCCAACATTACCGGGCATTTAAATGCATTCCAATTACAAGCTTTGTTCACCGGTTGTTTGTACGTGATTTAGACAGTGTACCCACTTCGGTTTGGAGTAGTTTTGGTTCCAGTACCCGATTATCTGGACGGGCTGTAAATAATACGCAATGCCACTTCAGAGGTGCCGCCGCCGAACCCGCCGCACGACAGGCACAATCGGCATCGGCCGGTAAAGTCACGTCACGATTGGGTCTCGGCACCGTGATCGTGATTAAGAGTGGATCGACCAAATCACGAGCCTGCCCAGCTACATGCGTTTACTAGTTCAATTTTTGGCAAATATCATCGATACCAAGCAGCTTCATCATCGATGGTACCATGTGGACACGTCGATAGCGGTGTTTGGTGAAAAATGTCGCCCTGTTATCACCCCTTTCCGCGTGACGGTTGCCAACGATACGGTGGGAAAAGAAGAGAAAGAGCAAAAACATTTAACACACAGCTACACAATCGGAGTCGTGCCCACGCGTCGGTTCCGCCCGTTTGATTAGCAAATGTGTGCTAGGTGCTAGGAGAGCGTATTGTGCCACATGCCTCAAGTCGATCGGTAGTAGTCTCCTGGGGAGGGAAATCTGCACCCCGTCGACCCGTAAAAGATCCGTTTCAAGTGATGGATTCGGCCACAACCGGAAGCTTGCACCAGCACCTTCACGCGGTTCTTCCGGTAGTGCCAAATTCGCGTTCAAGAATCACGCCGCCGCCACCATTGCGCGTACACTTTCGCTTTCGTGTGATGGATGGAGGAGAGGCACGCCGTCGGGTTAGGCGAGAGGGTTCATGGGCACTTGCAGGTTCGTTTGTGCTGGCGATCATCGTCGGTGACTGCTGGCCTTGCGAGCAGCGATTTTTTTTTCTCGGACCACCATTTCCTGTCCGAAATGGAGCAAACGCTAAAAAAAAGGAAACAAAATAGACAATGAAAAACGCAAAACTGCAATATTGGTGCGCTGGTATTTTTGAACACCCTACAGGCGTCACCTAATTTTAGTACGCAACGCAACGTGTTGCCTTTGCGTATTGCGCTAGAATAGAAGCGAATTGTTCCTATCAAAAACAAGCAAACATGCCTTCACGCAGCTTAGAAGAAGGAAGTAGAGAGCTTGGCTTGGCTTAACTGCGCCGCACTTGTCGATCGTGTTCCTTCTCCCTTAATGAAAACATAACCCCACCATACCGGCGATCGTGCGCGCACACGGGTTTTGACGTAAATCTGACCTACCTCTCTCTCTCCTCCCCCCCCCCATCCGTCGGTGGCCGGATCTTTGCATGTTTGTGAGGGTTTTTTTTTGTTTTAGCACAATCCCTCACTACTACAGCTCACTACTCGATCAAGCAAACTCTTATGCTGGCGCAAAACAAAGAGCTCGTAGCAAGAACGCATAACGGAAGCAGCAACAATCGCGTTACAAACCCCGGTTCCGGCAAGCGGGTGGGAAATACAAAGGGTCAAATCGTGCCGCACGCAAAACCTGTCGGGCACCGGCACCTGCACGAGAGACTGAGCAGGGGGGCTTGCAGTTGCTTTTACAGCAAAAAAAAAGCGAATTTTAAAACAACAATGTCAACAGATCACCGCCAGTCTGGACCATAACGGTTGAGATGGACAGGGTAAAAAAAGTGGTTCGATTACACTTACTAACTGTCCAGCAGGAAGTGTAAGTATGTGGCGGGGGGGTACAATGAACCCGGAGAGGGTTGTTTTCTCACCGTTTCCGGACCGGCGCAGAGGGACGACCACAGCATCCATTCACAGCGGCGACAGAGAGCAGAGTCCGGAGCACGTTGTTTCAACAGGTGGTTGGAGCATTAAAGGTTTGATTTGTTGCGTCGTGCCGTGCCACTACCGGTCACGATCCTTTTGGCTTTTGGATTGTTGACGGCGCAGAGTAGTGTCGTGTGAGGTTACAGCGGACACGTGGGGTCCGTTCTGGAATAAGTGGTTTCATGAAACGCAATGGCTTTGGTCGCGCATAATTTCGGGTCTGGCTTAGTATTCAAATGTACACAATTTTGCCCTGGAATGTACGTTAACCTTCGATCTGTTTCGTCTTGTCCAAGGATTATAAAATAGCGGGCCTAGCATAGTTATTTGATAAATGATCACAGTTAATCGCTCTAAAGAGCCAGAGGCCAATTGAATTTATGGTTTAGCTTGATTGGTTTAGTACTATAGATGTTTAGACAGATATGTGAACATTGTTTTTATCATTTTTATAGTATTCTTATTTCATTTTATTACAATCTTTTCAATCTTTAATCTTTTGTATGTAGTCTGAGTGGCTCTGAGTGGCCAGTGGCTCTCTTCGCTAATGAAAACTAAATGATGACCCCAACTGTGACCCCCATAGGAGTAAGCATAGAAGTTATCAATGGTTAGACATCGAATCCAGGTTGTTAGATTTTGTCTAAAATGTGATAAAGTTAATAAAAATGAAACTTTAATTAACTCGTTGCTCTAAAAGATGATCTATCCAATGGCAATGAAAGATTTAGTCTGGAGCTTGTAGTTTAGCTACTACAGCTAATACCAAATAACTGCAAAAAAGATTTATATACCATGAATTCAACATGTGTTGAAAGGAAAAGCTAATCTAAATTAACAAGTATTTTAAACCGTGGAGTTCATTTGGAAGGCTAAACTTCTGCAAATATCTTCCTTCTTGTAGAATTTTAAGGCTGAAGAGGTTTCAAGGATAATTGTCGCAAGCTTCTTATTTTAAAGAATATAATTTAAAAGAAAGATATAACAAGTTTTTACTAGCAGAAGGGTGTGAACTCATATAGAACAAAATCCATTACTTAATTGTGTCGGTCGAGTCGTCTACCATTAAATAACGATTTGATGGCGCATGCCCTACCTAGCCCTATTTAAACAGTTATTACTTTTCTTTGGCGTAATTGACCTACGATGCGATCCAAGGTCCATTATATTGATGTCTGTCTGTTCAGGCTTTAGAGGCTTATTTTGTTATACCAAACAACCAGAAAAGAAAGTTCTAACTATGTGTGGATGGGGGGATCCGTATGGGAATCAATCCCGAGCGGTTTACTGGTAGACGGCGCATCTATCGAATAGACCACCGGGTCGCCCCTAAACGTAAACGATATTTCTTTATTTATACATTCAACAGGACGCTGATTCCTATGAATACTTCATTAAAAACAAAGCTAAATGCGTTGCAACATCTTTGCTTATGCTCCCGCCCGTAAAGGTGATGATGGTAACCTTGAATTGTGCCTTTAAACACAAGCTCGATCGAATCGTTCACAGTCGCAAAACATTGCCGCATCACCACTACCGTTCGTCGTGTCGGTGTAATGGTGCAAAGATTTACCACCAAAGCCGGTGCAAGATAACTGAGGGAGCACACGTTGGCCTTATCAACGCTCTGCCGCGCCTGTTGGCCACCTTTGGCGCCTTGGGAAGTTTGTTGTTTTTTTTTTCTTCGTTTCTCTTCGGCAGGAGGAATGTTTTAGGAGATTGCGTGTGTGGTGGTTTGTATGCGGTTTTTATTTTTGATAAGCCAAATATGGCCAAAATGATCGCGTCATTGCCATTGAGAAGCCGGCCGAGGAACTGAGACACCATCAGCAGATTGACGGTATAGAGGTGAAATGTCACTTATTTTGAAGGAAGATTCTTCTGTTGTTTGTCGTTGTAAACTTTGAAACGAAACAGTTTTCTAAATATAGGTTTTCCATAGGTCCAAAGGGGAACACTGTTTTAAAAATAAACCAGTATAGAGCCAATAATCCTTCTAAGCATCTCAGGCCGATGCTCGATCGCTAGAGATAGTTAACAGATTAATTTGATTAAACAATTGTTTACATCCAATGAAACAATCCCATCCCGCAGGATCAACCATAATATGTAGCAACCATTTTACATCCAACCATTTAGTTGGAGCGTGCCTTATCAAAAACCACAGCGCACAAAATGCGTCTTACGAATTGTACGAACGTGTCGGGGAGAGCTGACAATCAAATCAGAACACATTTACTAACATTCATTACCCGGTTGATGGGTGAGGGAATCTTTGGGGATTTTATTTGTTGCCTCTCTCTCTATCTCTCCCAAGCTTTGGTTGGTGAAACGGTTTTGAAACGAGAAAAACCATACCGCCAAAGGACACTTTCAAACGCGTGTCACTTTCATTGCTGTTGATTGTTTTGCGCACACGATGATCACGATCATGATCACGAGAGACGAACGAGAGAGAGAAAAGCGGGCCGTTAAATGGCAACTTTGGCGGAACGTTCAATCAAGTTCATTGCGGACCAATGCGGTGGTTCGGTGCTGTGGCTCTCCCCTTACCCTCTGGTGATCGTGGTGTGAACTCCTTCGAGCGGAGTTCGTCTGGGCTTGGGCGTTTCAATCATTCATTGGAGCGCTGGTGCAAAACTATAGCAAAAAAAACCAAAGCCCTACACCCCGCCTAAACATAGTGGAGCAGAGTGAAGGAGCAATAAAATATATAATATACCCATTCGTCCACCCCTCTCCTTCCCCCGAAACACTCCACCGGAGATCGGTGTGCGTACGTGACGAATGGAATGGACTTTTGACCGCGGTTAGTTTTGACTTTCCAAAATAAAAAAAAGGCCAAAGACAAAAATCACTTGGCCTTTGCGCGAAATCTGCACAGTTCAAAGTACGGGAACGTATAATTGGTTCGATAGGCTGAAACCGACGAACCGAAGGAAAACGCGGCCTGGTTATGGCAGTCGGGTGATTGGTGCAAACAGTCATTGTCTAATGAAAGCATCAGACAGACCTTAATATGTCTGGTCGAAGTGGTTGTCGATCGTACGGGGGAGTTCAAAAAGATAAAATAAAAGGAAAGACCTTTAGTATATTGGCGGTTCAAAGCAACTGATCGTTAACCATAAAAACACACACACACAAACAGTCAGATAAACAAATAGAGAATGTTGAATCAGTTCAAATTTAAATCAATAAACAATCAACAATTAATAAGAGTATTATAAATCGTCAAAGTTTCAAAAAACTCTATTCAAAGAAAAAAAAATCCGGTTCGAAGGACCAAACAACTTTACAGCGGTTGGCGCTTGAGCAATGGTTGTCGGTGGAGCCTACTAATTAGAACCCCAGACGTTTAAATTGAGATTCAAATAAACTTGTTCGATTCCAATTAGAGTATTTGGTAATAGTATTTTCTTTTCTACAATGGATGGCAACCACATAATCCAATATGATCCACGATCAAAGCAATCTGCACCAAGTTCCTTTCACAATTATGTAGATGAGGGAGTGTGCGGCTCTGTTGCTTTGGCGACTAATTTCACCACAGTTTGCAAAGTCCTCGGAGCTACAGACGCGCGTGCCAAAAAGGATGCACACCAATGGCCATTTGAGGCAAACGTTAAATAACCGCCCACCTTTGAAGAAAGAAAGGAACTGGGCGAGAGTAGCAACACGTCTTGGGCAAGGCGGCCCATACTACACGCTACTACCACGACAACCGGTGTAGTAAACTCCCGAACCGTTTCGTATGGGCGGGTATGCTGAAAATGATTATTTTTGGATGCGCGAGATAAAAAAGAAACGATGTTTTTCTTTTTTTTTTGTATTTTTTTCTGCACTCCTCGACTCGGTCGTCACAGTGTTTGGTCACGAGCGCCGTCGCCCAGTGACGACGTCCGCAATCGCAAGAAGGCGCGAGTCCACCCCCCGCCTAACACATCCCGTTGCCGCACTTACCCCATTCGGTGGCTATGACATAACCGAGGCAGCATGACGATAGAAGTAGCACCAACCATCCTGCCGCGGTACGGCAAGGACTCTTCATGCTGGATGATTTGGCCAACACAGACACACACAAGCACACGCACGCACACGCACGCACACTGCAAGAAAGATCCGGAGTTGAGGGAAGAAGTTTCACGAGCCGGTGTGATAACGCACTAAACGCACACTTCACCACGAATTCGCAATTCCACGTTTTCACGCAATCACAAACACACGGCCCGTGAAAAAAAAAAACGCTGGATCCCCAGCGATAGGAAATCCGCCAAACTTGCGGTGCTCCGGTGCGGCAGGGTGTTGGACAGTTTGCAGGAAACGAGCGGAGAGATAAGCTGGCTACGGCTTCACACTCATCACACTACACGCGCGGACGGCACAGAGAGCGAAGCGAGGCGTCTGCACCATTCGGCATTTGATTTTCGATTGCAAAAGGTGGTCCGCTTTTTTTTTGCTGCACGGTACCGAACCCGTGTCGTGAAATCACGTAGTCCCCTTCCCCTGCGAGAGCTGTCATCTCGGTGTTGTGACAGGTGCTTGGCGAGCTGGACGTGCTTGACAGGGTTGGATGGATGGGTTTAAAAATTTCCTTTTTCCTTTACGACTGAAGGAGATTAGGCTTTTTCACTTGCAAACCATATTTAACTCGTATATTTGCACAATCAAGTACAAATAGTTGAACAGTTAGCGAACAGTTTACTTAATTTTTTCACTTTTCCGCCACCCAACCTTTGCTTGCACGTGTGCTAACCGGGCTTGAGTTCGTCTGACGTGTACGTCAGCGCAAAGCCACCAGCTGTCACCTGTCACCGTTCGAGCAAGAACAAGAACAGCAACAAGAAAACAACGCACTGTCAGCTAGCCGGGCAGGTAAAAGTAGCGAAAGAAAAGAGAGAAAAACGCATTCCCGTACGTCCAGAGCGCCAGCCAAGCCCGTCTCGTCCGGTTTTTTTTTTCTACGTTCGTCCGTATCGTTTTCCCCCCAACCCGCCCGGTACACGACGGTAAACGATGGCCATAAACCCCCAGTACGAGGAGATTGGCAAGGGGTTCGTGACGCAGTACTACGCGCTGTTCGACGACTCGACCCAGCGGCCCAGCCTGGTGAACCTGTACAACGCGGAGCTCTCCTTCATGACGTTCGAGGGGCAACAGATACAGGGCGCCGCCAAGATACTGGAGAAGCTGCAGAGTCTCACGTTTCAGAACATCAAGCGCGTGCTGACGGCGGTCGACTCCCAGCCAATGTTTGACGGTGGCGTGCTGATCAACGTGCTCGGCCGGTTGCAGTGTGACGAGGATCCGCCGCACGCCTACTCCCAGACGTTCGTGCTGAAGCCGCTCGGGGGGACGTTTTTCTGTGCGCACGACATTTTCCGGCTCAACATTCACAACTCGGCATGAAGCGGTAACGAGAAGGAGGCGAAGGAGATGCTGATCGGTTCGAACAACACCAAATGTTGCTGTACACTTTACTGAATAAACATATGGGTTACTTTACAACATACACACACAAAAAAGGGACGAGTATGGAAGGTTCAGGAAGCGTTGAGAAAGTTGGTTGAGATGTAATAGGGGAAGGGAAGGGGCCGAAGAGCGTCGAACACTGCACGAAGGGCTTTGTTGTGACAGTTCTAGACGTTGGTCGCGTTGTGTTTTGAAAAGGGCGCGCTTTGGTCGCACGGGGAACGTAGGATACGATGGGATACACTGCGACACAGCATTTGGTAAAGGTGGGTGAAAATTTGCCTTCTTTTTTTCGGTCCATATTTGTGCATGTTAATCAATGTGTACTTAGATGCTACTTTGTGCAGGAAACGAGACATCGCATCGGTATGCTAAACCTGCCGTACGAGGAAGAGTACCGGGCACAGCTGAAGCATCTGGGGTACAAGGAAAAGGTGAGATGAGGGAACCGGGATAGGGTAATAACTCAAAATTCATGATTACGCCACTGTAGGACATCCTGAGGGAAGCTTTCCAGCGCCAGGAATGGAATGTGGGCAGTGCACGAGTGCTGAGTTTGCTGCAGGAAGCGAACATTCTTACTGCGAGTGAATACATCCTCAGGTAGGACTGTTTTGGGGCAAGCATCATCCCTTCCACTTGATTTGATGTCCAAGCCCATGCTCTTTTCAGCCTTGATTCGATCGAGCTTATGCAACAGATTATGAACGATTTTCTGGAAGCGGAGTACAGCCTACTAGCGCACATCGTTCGCTACGCTTACCAAGGTAATGGGCTAACATCGTGCCCTCGATTTCATTCTAACCCCAAAACACCCTCTCCCATCTCCTAGAGAATGTACAATCCCAATCGCTCACCAACGTTCTGAAGGAAAGCTTTCGCACGCTGCTGAACGACTTGAACGACAATCCGAACGTGATCCCTCACAATTACCTGCAAGCAATTGGGACCCGTCTGCGCACGCACGAGCAGAAACTGGTGATTAACGAGCATCTGCAGCTACTGCTCGGTTCCGAACGCGATCCGCTCGATCTGGACGCAGCTATCGGGCGGCAGCACCAGTGGCGGGAAGAGATGCAAACCACCCTCAACGGTACCGTTTTTGAACGGCTGCTGATCGAGCTGATCCGTGACAAGGTCAACCTGCTCGAGACGCTGAAAGAGTTGCTGAAGCGATCGTGTCCCCTTTCCCTCAAGCACGCACTCTATCTGCTGTCCCAAGCGGCTAGAGCGACGACCGATGAGCCGGACGAGCGGCTGCTGAAAAGCTTCATCAAGGATCTGTTCCGCACCGTGGTGGAGACGGGGCTGATGAGCCAGCTGCAGCTGGTGATGCTGTTTGCGCGTGAAATTTGCTCCGCCAATACGGCCGTACTGGGGACGTATCCGGCCTGGTACAAGCAAACGGTCGGCGAGATGACGTACAGCGTGAAGCGGGACCAGTTCATCGGCACGATGGAGCTGCTGACGGCGCTAATACCGGCCGAGCGGAACCTGGAGCTGCTCGGTGTGCATGCGACGATAGCGATTTCCGCCCCGGCCAAGTGTAACGATTACGTGCTCAACTACAAGCAGCTTTGCCGGGCTCACATCGCCCAGCTGAAGGCACCGGAGTGTACGATCGTGCTGGAGGATTAGTGGGTGAGTAGTGATGTGCGTTTTTTTAAAAGAAAGATTTTAAGTTGTTTCTCCTCGAACCACATTCAACTGTACAATGGGAAGAGGGACAAATTCGTGGAAATTGCTTTGCGTTATGGTTCACGCTCCAAAATGCGATTTTACTAGTTAATTTGGCCCGGTTACGGGGTTATGGAAGATATTTTCAAGAACTTCTATATCTTTAGGATGCGAGCAACGGATTTTTTAAAGGACAATGCAAATTCCACGAGTTATTAAACACCAAGGGACACATTAAGAGAAACTGGTTCAGAACCCATACCGATGCTGGAACTATTCCTGAACCCATGTCGATCCAATGCCTGATTCTGACTGATTCTAACCCATTACCGGTACTTTAACTAATCCTGACATCATACCAGTCGTGGAATTGATCCCAATCCCACACCGGTCCTGCAATTGATCTTGACTCCATACCGGCCCTGGAATTGCTCCCGAACCCATACCAGAACTTACGCTGAACCCATACCGGTGCTGGAACTGATCCCGTCCCCATACAGATCCTGAATCATGTACCTACCGGTAATGGAACAGATCCCATACTCTTACCTGTCCTAGAACTGATTAACATTCCCCATCGGTCCTGAAAAAGATCCTGCCCGCATTGCAGGCCCTGATACTCCCTTTGTAATTTGGGTCTAAACTTAGTACGAACATCTATCTCAGTCAAGGAACTATCCAGTCTAGTGGTTTTCCTATTTTCTTTTTTTCTTTTGTTGGGGAGTTCTGCTGTATAATCGTCAACTCGGAAGACTTAACAACATGCCCGTCCTGGGTTGAAGCCTCGTATGGATCGTCGCCCTACCAAGGATTGACTCTCGAAAGCCTTTATAGCCTGGCATGACCCGTTACTCCCCCCCCCCCCCCCCCCCCCTAGTAGGTTACCTATTTCCTGTCTCTGAGGCTTCCTCGTGCGTCGTAGATAACACATTTTAGCTATAATTCAGCTAAAAATTAGGCCTAATGTATTGAATTCTGACTGTAATTTTATTCTTTAAAATTATTCTGCTGCATTATTCTACTCCTAAATTTTTCAATCTTAAAAAAATAACTAAGTCGGCGTTGCAATTTCCATAACCATAACCAGTGGTTGCCATTGTATGGATGTAAACTGAATAAGAAGCATCCAAGCATCCGCTGGAAAGTAACGCTGATCAGCCTTTACCAGAATTTGTTAATAGAAGAAGAGAAGAGATTTGATCGGAACTCGGATTTTATTTGTTTTACGTACACCGTACATGCACCTGATAATTGCGTGGATTGTCCATTGTTCACGCTGCTAATTTCAATTCAAAAATATCTTTTTTGTCGATCACGCATTGAGATGTTTTGAGCCTCCAAAAAATGCCGGCTATTTATTTTGGTTAAGCAACACACCCAATCCCCACACCTTCCCGTACATCTAACTTAAAATGCGCCACAGCGACAATCTCACTGGTTTGGAATTGTATTCCTTTTCCGCATGTGGTCAAGAGCAGGCCCAATACCCCATAGGGACATTATTTCCATGGAATTTTAACAGCTTCACTTCCCTTCTAAAGTTTACAGGCTAGCCGTCGGTGCCGCTTCCCGGTCCCGATCCGCCGCAATCGATTTGTTCCGTTCGTCCCAGATGGTTACCCCGTCACAGGCGCAGATTTTTTTGTAATTTTGAAAAATGCCCGCCGATCGGGCAATGATGCCACAGCTCAGCCGACGCTCCTCCTGCGCACCAGCCTCGGCTGACTGTGTGATCACAACGGACCGGCCGATCAGATCGTTCACGTCGAGCCGGTCGTTGACGAATCGTATCGTCGCACGCCCATTCTCATCCGAGCGGATCGGGCTGGAATCGTACAGATCGCCTACCGAGCTGCAGCCGGCAGAGATGTCACCGCATTCGTGGACATTCAGCTGAAAGGTGCCGCTGTGCGAAAGTCCATCGATTGTACCGTCCACGACGGCACCCTTTTGACCGGGCGTACTCGACAGGGTGCAGAACCGTATCACACCCCGCACGTTGGTCGATTCGTTGCAGTGATCTACCATCGCCACCGCAGATTGTCCTGTAAATAAAGGAAGAGGTATTAAAAGCTCGACAACAAGGAGGTCGGCAATCGATATTAATCGAGCATGAAATACCTCCGAACCCTGTCAGCACCGCTCGTCGTCCCGTTGTCTCAATGCGCTTGTGAATGTCGAGCCATGGAAGGGTGGTTTCTATCAGCACGCTACCTTTATCCGCGTCGATGGTTACGGTACCGGCGTCGGATAGTGTTTTGTTTATATCGGCCACACAGCCCGCTCCACGGATTTGCACCGCAAACTCCATCTGTTTAGGGGCAGAGGGGTTGTGCCGGGAAGGGTTAGCGCAAACAGCACCTTATAACGGGTAGCGAACATTACCTGTATGCTGCCGCGGTCAGTCATTTTTTGCTGCTTAAATATCAAGTCACGTAAAAAGTCGATAATCATCTCCTTCCGCCCTACAACAAATATGACGAGTTGAGACCGTCCCTAGCACTGCTTCCTACCCCTCACCTGAGCGGGCTGTCAAAGGTTTAGATGTGTGTTGGTGCGTCAGACGGCCATTCGCTGTCAGACGTCGTCCATTCATATTCCTTCTCTTTCTCGCGTGTTGTCAAGAGCTGTTGAAGTGCGTAAAAATCGTAAACAAACTTTGTTGCGATACATTTTTGTTTTCACAAATCAATCCAAAAAGCGTAATATGCTCATAGCTGCGCCAGAAACTCTCCGTGGTGAACAACCAACGAAGTCAGCCTACCTCAAGGCTCAACCTGGACCGGATGAAGTGTGCTGCTTTGGCGGAGGGGTACGCGACAGCGCTCGGGGAAGCGATACCCCTCGTAGACCACTGGCGTATGGTGGAACAAGCCATCAGCACTGCATCCGAATACAAGATCTGCCGCTTACCACGTAGATAGAAAAAGGAATGGTTTGACGAAGAGTGCAGACAAGCACTATCCGAGAAGAATGCAGCGCGCGCCCGCATGTTACGGCAGGAAACCCGTCAGAACGTGGAGAACTACATATAATTGAGGAAACAGCAAACCCTGCTCTTCCAGGGCTAGCAGCGTCGTTTTGAAGAGTCTGATAAACAGCTGCTGGAGCAGCTTTCCCAGTCTGGGGACACCCGCTTATTATACAGAAGATTGAAGGAGGCATGGAGTGGGTTTGTCCCTTAAAACCGCAATGTGCCGGTGTCAGGAAACAGGAAACAGAACAAGATCGAAGGAAACAGGAAACAGAACAGATCCCTATGCTCCACCTGTTCATCGACTTTAAGGTGACCTACGACACCACAGACCGGAATGAGCTATGGAACATCATGCAGCGGTACCACTTTCCTGGGAAGTTGATTCGGCTCTTAGAGGCCACTCCGCTGTTCAACATAGCCCTGGAAGGTGTCATTTGAAGCGCGGGGCTAGACAACGGCATCCGTGGCACGATCCTCTATCGGTCTCTTCAATTTCTTGACTTCGCGGATGACATCTACATCATCGGCAGGATAACAGCGAGGGTGTGTGTGGTGTACACCCGACTCAAACGCGAAGCATTAAGAATTGGATTGAGAATCAATGCGACAAAAACGAAGAACCTGTTTGGAAGCAGTGTATTAGTTGACGGCGACAATCTCGAGGTAGTAAAAGAGTTCTGATATCTCGGGACGGTCGTTACTTCGAACAACTACATCAGCAGCTGAGATCCATAAGTCTTCGAGACCGCACGAATTGTGTGATATATTGCACATTGATTCGCCCGGTGATCATCTATGCACACGAGTCTTGGATCATTCGAGCGGAGGATGGAAATTTGAGCGATGTACCCTCCGGACCATCTTTGGCGTGGTGCTCGAGCACCACAGTGTATTCTCGAAGTATGTTCTGTCATTATTTATATTTTTCTTTATTTTACTTTAATTTAATTATTTTACAACCAACAACACTTTCATCACTGATGTATGATTTTTTTTATCATTCGCCGTTGCAAAACATAGGAGCAATCGTTCATTTCAAAATGTAAACCAACTTTATTTTTGCAATATTTGTCAGATTGTATAACCAATCAATCGCACACCATGCCACAGCACCGTTTGACATAACGTCAAACACTATGGGATGAGACCGGCCCCCCTCTGCAAAAGTATATTTCAAACGGTATATTATACCCCCACTATGGAGAATAGATTCGTTTGCGTAGCATTCGGTGCTCATTGTCCCGATGAGGTGAGATAGAAAAGTGAACAGTTCGTCGCCAGTCTCTTGTAAGCTCGTGTTTAAAACGGTAACAGTAAAAAGGTGAGCACAATTGCAGCAAAGTGACCTTATTGCTTAGTGATGATTATAGCGGATTAATTGCATCAAAACAAACAAATGTGATACGTTTTTCGAGTCCGATGTCTTGTTCGATAGCTGGCAGAGTGTGCTCTTATTGGTTTGGTTGGAGGAGTTGTAGGAGAACCTTTTACATGAGCGACATCATGTATCGGTTCCCCGGTTCACCAGCTATCACAGCCAAAATAAGAAAGAGCAAAGAAAACCACCAAAGTCCACGGGGACAGTGTTTTTGTGCGCTGCGTCGGAATCGGCTGGATCGGAAGCATGCTTGACCCGAACTAGCTGTTGAGCTGTTGAGACGTAGATACCGCCAAGTCTGGAAAATACGAGACTGGATCTCGTAAATGCAGTTTTCAATTAGATGATTCATCCTCTTTTTGCACCTTATTCTAACTTACCTTTTTTGGCTTTGAATGTTTTTTTTTTCTTTTCAGAACGTTAAGACAATGAGCGGGTTTTTTCAATCTATTCGAACCCAACTGTTTAGTTCTTCGTTGCCTATAATAGCTGACCCTATAGTTTTCACTAAGACGGATGAAAGGCAAGTTACGCTAATCAAAAGTGAGCAGGAGTCCACCGGGCTGGAATTAAAGGATATAATCTTCGTGAACAATGTCGAACAGCTGGAAATACCACCGGCTAAGAGCAACCACTTGGTCGTGTTCATCATCTCCTCTTTGGCCTTTAACAACAACAAGCCCGAGCTACTAGCGTTCCTAAACTGGAAAAAAAATCCAAAAATTCCAAGCAATTTCTTGCTGGTGGTCGACGACAGACTGTCTGGTGATTTGAAAAAAATAATTAACGGCACACGAATTTCCAACCACATAGTGTACTTGGAATGGGATCATCCTAATGGTATTGATACGAAAATGGCTAAGGATATCGGCAAACAAATTAAAGCAGCTGCTTCGAAATGTATAAAGGCGAATGAAAAGAACGACCAGACTGAAAGTGACTGTAGCTCTCCCCAATTGAATAGCTCAAACGTTCCAAGTCTAGAAGAGCAAAACAAACAACCTCAACAACAGATGCAACCCAGTACAGAACACTGTGCTGTGACTATCGAGACTGAAATACCGTAATAATCTACTGTATTTTCTGCCCCACCCTTAAGCTAAGCTCTAGCGTATGTTGGCCTTTTTAGCTGATCGAAGACAAAGTCAATCGACCGCTGTTAAAATGGCAGCTTTAGTATCATAATTATGTGGTAGAAAAATGGGTGTAAGATGAACGCTATAAAAGTATTGGATGCGTAATTATAAATTATGTGATTGGTATCTCGCTGCAGAAGGTGAATCCACAGAGTATTCGTATGGCCGCATACTTCCAGTCCGTAAATTACTACAGGACGGTCCTTCAAGTGTACTTAAACAACTCTTCATTTGACAGCTAGAGAGTCCACAGCTTCATCCGCAGCAATCTCCTCTAAAGACCTGCCAATCTCCATCCATCATCACCGATGATAGGCGATGGAGGTCAGTTTTTATATCGAATAAATTACCGAAGGTTAATTAAAAAAATAATGTGCGCAAATGTTCTTATTTTTCGTAAAATTCCAAATAATTTACTTCCAGCTGCATACACCATGTAACATGTATGCTTAGTACACTGCATTAAAATGTAGCTTAAATGTTGCTGTACACTTTACAGACCCCAGTAATTGAACGGGTCCGTGGGGGATCCGTCCGCCCGTCCCCCACGATCTGGGTCTACTACAAACGACTATCACTGATGGTGCCCGGGGTGGCCAGCGCTTCCCTGCGCTCCTGGATCGCGTTGCAGAGGCGCCGGTACGGTCCGAGCGGCAGGCCCAGCGATTTTACATCCGTCTCCGTAAGCATCATCAGCGTTTCCATATCGATTTCGTTCTTTTGAAAGCTGTAAATAGGCAGCAACACTCGGTTAATGGGTAACTGTTTCGTCACGATGGGCGATGGGCGAAACGATGGCAACGCTTACATCGGGTAGTAATCCTCCAGCTTGAACGCGGCCAGGAAGCGCAGTATAGCGAGCGAATCGTTCTCCTCGTTGTCGGAGCTTTCCACCTCCGAGTCCGAGTCGGAAATGACCAGCTGGGACCGGGGTTTGATCGCTCCCTTCGAGGCAGGTTTCGCCTTGACCGAACCGTCGGATGAGGCGCTGGACGTTTGCTCGCTGCCCAGCTGGGCAAGGACGTTCGAAACGGATCTTCTATTTGTTTTTTTTTTAAATTAGGAGAGGAAAGAATATTTGTGAAGAACGGTAAGAATAATAAAAAAAAACACTGCCCTACGTACGGAAAAGCCAAATTGCCGAATGAGGGCCTGCTAAACAGTCCGGACGGCCGCTGCAGTAGCACATCCTCCGTCACGCCATCGTCGTTGCCGGCGGCGGCGGCTGCGGCACTGGCGAGAAAATCCGGCTGACTGATCGACCGCGACATAGTGCCAAACTTTCCGCTCGCCCCACTGCCACTGTCCTCGTCGGCGTCGTCATTTTCGCGCCCATTGTGCGGGGACGGTTCCACGTCGAACACGTCCTTCAGCTTGCCACGCCGTTCCGATGCGTTCGAATCATCGTTCGAGCTGTACGTCCCAACGTACAGGACCTCTGAATCACGCCGCAGCCCTTGAATCGAACGGACACTCCGTTTTCCGTTCGCTTCCATTTCTCCTATTTTGAAATCTTATTGTGAGATCCAGAAAAAGGCAAAAAAATGGAATGAAAAACGGATGCTCTGGGTGAATCGCGTTTGTGTTTTGTGTCACCCTTACCTCCATTTTCCATCTGCTGGCGTATCTTCATAGCGTCGGCTCGCTTTTTCACCGCCCCACCACCCCGCAGTACCGTCCCGCCGACCAGGGCGCTAAACTTGGTGGACGACACTGGCGGCGGTGGCTGCGACGACTGCTGCAGCCCCGGCGAGTCGTTCACTATCCGCGGCTGACCCTGCGCCAGATTGCCCTGACTGCCCGACCACAGCTTGTGCTTCAGCGCCTGCAGCATGTTCGATGGTCGGTGTGGGCGTATCCTTATGGTAGTGTCCTGCTCCCGGTCGAGCTTCTGCTGCCGGCTGGCAAACTCCCGGGCCCGTTTTTCGCTCTTCTTCTTCGCCTGCTCCCGGTACTCGTGTGCTTTTTTCCTGTGCGCAAGGAGACAACCAAAAACCGCTGAAGCTCAAAAGCAGTGTCCTCTTGTAGTGTCTGTCTAGCGGTGCATCCTTACCTATCGGTAGCTTCCAGGGTGGCGGCGGCCGCATCCAGGTAGCGCAAAATCTTGTCCCGGTTGTTGATCGCGGCCAGATCCTGCGCACTGTGGTGATCGATATCGAGCGCGTACAGATTGACGCCGAACTGTACTAGGAAGTCGACGCACTGCATGTGACCCTTGGCCGCGGCCAGGTGCAGTGCCGTGTTGCCGAACTGGTCCGCCTTGTCCGGGTCGCCGCTGGTTTTGTTTTGGGG
>KB667444.1:1951206-1970080 GCA_000349065.1 Anopheles quadriannulatus
GGGGGGGGAAGAAGAACGGGTCACTTGAACTCCGAGCGAGGGGTCCGCCTATCTATCCAAACTTACCCGCGGGCGACTAGTAGCTTGAGCGCATCGAAATGTCCTTCGAAGGCGGCCCACAGTACCGGCGTCATGCCGTCCACATCCTTCGCGTTCGCTTCCGAGCGGGTCGCTTCGCGCAGCACATCCAGCAGGCCGTCCTTGGCAGCACTGCAAAGGGGGGAACACATTTAGTCATGCTTGTCTAGTGTTCAATACTTGGAAAGATCATGTTTATATCAGCGTTCAACTTATGTTCTAGAAATGTAAAGCAATCGTTTTCCATACTGTCAGCCTTATTCATTAACGTTTTGCATTCATTAAAAGGACACAAAGTGTCAATTTTTCGAACTCTAACCATGATGGTCAAAAAAGCAAAGCAGTTTCGTCGTACCAGCCTGTTCCGGCATCTACAACATCTTCGATCATTTGACAACTCCGAGCATCGAAAGAAAGTCCCAGTTCTGAATGGGTTCCAACGATCCTGAGCGATTTGAGATTTCAAAGGAAGCTGAAAATGAAGACCGAGGGCAAAGCGGCTACATCGCTGCATTCGCTTGGCCGGGAGGGCAATACAACCGAGCAAACAGTGAAACAGTAGTACCCCCGGGACACATGAACATACATGTCAGGGAAGCATAAATCGCGTCCGCCGGTTTCGGAGCTGCAGGCAATGACGTCAAAACTGAAAGCGATTATTTGAGGCGATCAAACCGCGGTCACATCCTAGTCCCCAGCTGTGTCCCATCGAACTTTTCTGGATGTAGAACAGCTCCACTTCCACAATTTCCCCTTGCGAAAAGTGAGGAGGAATTGATAAAAATCGAAAAATATATTTTAAAAACATGCCTACACGCAAGTCTTCGTCCGCAAGGCCATGCATTTAGTTTTGCAAGTACGCTTGAACCTTTCAAGGAATGTTGATGGAAAGAAATTATCTCCCTTAGGTTTTTTTTCTATAGTCAGCCGAAAAAAGTGTATTTTTTTAATGCAAACCTAACAGTGTGTCCAAAGAGTATTCGTGTAGCTGAATATTTTACAGAAAAAGAACAAAGTATGAACGCAACCAACATGCGACGGGACGGTCCCGTGGTACAGTTGTCAACTCGAACGATTTAATCACATGACCGTTGTGGTATCGAGCCTGCAATGGACCGTACATCCGCAGCAAAGACGGCACTTATCTATCCGGCTGCGTGGTACTGAAGAAGACGATAAAAAAAAGATGAGTCCGTCTTTATCCCCCTTACATTCCCTTTCAGAATTGTGCTGACGTGCCCAATTTATCAACTTATTAAACAATTGGGTTTACCAACTGCGCATACGCACTCTCAAATGACATCATCTCATCAGCATACTGATGCATACCGATTGGTGCTGTTACGTTCAAGCTACGCCATAACGCGTAATAATCAATCTATAGCGCCACTATGGCAGGTAGAGGGGCTGGTAAAGTCGTACGATTGTCTCCAGCATCGTCATTTCCGATGCGCAGAGTTCGTGCGAGAGAAGTCTGCTTATTGCGCTGCACCGCAAATGCCTTACACCAAAGAAGAAAGGTCGATTATATATATATACCGATTATACCGATTATATGTCTTATACCAAAGAAGAAAGGTCGTTTCCTCTATGCTTTGTTACCATGCGACACGGTTCAGCGTGTGAGTGGTTGTGTTGGGTGGAGTTCTTTTTTGTTGCTTCCCTCCAGAGTGCCTGAGTGCAAGTGCAAGTGCAATGAGTCGCGCTCAAGCAATGCAAATCTGCATCTCGCAGTAAAGGGTATGGGTCGTTAGACGTTAGCTATTCCACTGTCCCTTCTGTTTCAATCTCATTTTACCCCCTTGCATAACCCCCCATTACTTACCGATGTATCCTATCCGACGACATTGTTTCCGCTTTATGGAGCTACCGTTTCCGCTCTCATTGAAATGCGGTGTGAGATCGGGCACGGGCTGTGATCGTCGTACGCGAGTTTCTTCCGGTTTTGGGTTTGGAGTTGGTTGGATGAGGGTTTTACTAAAAACCACCACTCTTCAACATTGCCGCTTTCCCGCGCACCCACACTCCCAACACAACACACTTCGTTTGCGGAAGCTTACACCACACACACTCACACACACACACACACAAGTCGCGGAGTTTTCCACCCTTTGCTTTTTTGTATTTCCTCTGAGCACACACGTTTTCACTGCACTCTCGTTAAGATTTAAAGAGCTGATTGAGTCTTTTTCCGTACCGACGCTACCCCCGCTATTTGGAGCACCGCGATGATAACTGGAAATGGAAGTGTAATGAAAAATGTTAATTACAAACGACGCAATGCAAACAAATGCTAATCTAAGATTTGAATGGTGGTTTCGAACGAAAATTTGCTGGCTTGGCCTGTGCGAGAGGGCTGTCTTCAAGAAGCAGCACTTGATGTTGAAAAAACGGGAAAAGCCCACTTTGAAGAAGTTTCACTTTCCTCCCAAAGATAGAATCATTCAGTTCGTTTTTTAACGCTTCGGCGATTTTCACCTGTACACACACACACACACACTTATGGTCGGGAGTAAGAGGCACTGGAAATTGTGCTTTTGTGGCGTGCATTTTTCCGACCCCAAAATGTGTGTAAATTATCCGTTTTGCTTAACAGACCGATGCAGCAGTCGTTGGTAGTTCGATCACATTAATCGATTACTGTTTGTCATGTTTTCTGGTAGAGCGAATGCAGCCAACCACAGGCTCAATTTTATGCAATCGATCGCGGAACTAATGCGAATGCGCAGGCCGGGCCGAACGGTGCACGCAGGGCTGCGGAAAGATATCGCCAAACGAGTTCGATCGCCCAAATGGTCCAATGTCGACACGTGTTCGGAGCCGTTCAGAGCGTAACCTAGCAACGACGGCACACTGTGCACTGGTGTCGTACGACCCCGCGAGCACGCTGCGCTGTTGGCAGCATCCATTTACAAGGCTGCAAGGCGTTTCGCATTACGTTCGAATGCGAAACCGGTAATTATTGCAAAATTCAGCAATAAATGCAATTTAAATTGGTGAGGAAAAACTAGACGCTACAAAAACAAAACCAAAAAATCTTTACCAAATTTGCCCCGCCAAACCCCAAACTGAACACACAATGGAGGGTGTAGTTTTGGGTGAGAGATTCAGAGCACTAGTGTCCCTGACGCTTAATGATTGTGTTGTGGGAGATAGAGAACGTTTTGGACATAAAATGGGGGTGCACAAAAGATCCACCCACTCCGCGTAGCCGTGGGCTGTGGGCGTTTTAATTCGAGCCTTCAGGTTGATATGCTTTTTGTCTTCAACTGAGAGTACACACAGCGCGACAAGTTTGTCGTAAGATTAGTTATGTGCATTGAAATGCAATCCCATTCTGGAGGTTGGCTTTCAGATCGAATTATTCTTATCCAAATGCTATGTTCAAGGGAGATCACTTTCGACACGTTCGTTGCATCAGTTTTTGCAATAGAGTAGCAAAGAACTTCGTAGGAAGAGTTTGATTGTCATTGTAGGCGCAGGGTATAGCAGTGACAAGAGTTTATCGTTTAGCTGCAGCCAAAAACTGTATTTCTATATAGAGAATATACATCAATCTTTACCGAAAGGAAGTTGTGTTGCACCATTCATCCGGTAACTGTAAACAGTGGAATCGTAAAGCAATCGGAAGCTTGCTGATTAGCCATTAGTGTACATAATAGCACAATTTTACTCTTCAAACGAGTAGGGAACGGTTGTTTAGCGATTTGGTTTACAAAATATAGCTTCCACTAGGGCATATTAATAATCTGGCAGCTTGTAGTGATAACATTCAATTTTTAACAAACAAGCAAATCAGGAGGAATTGCTTGATTTCAAATCCCTCTCTCGACACTATATGCAACTAGACGGTGATTCTAATCAAATGGAATGGTGTGAAAGTAAAAGGCACAGCAAATGCAAATACTCTTCTATTCGTTGATAAGCTACGTACTTGCTTGGCCGGAAACAAAAAAATAAATAAAAAACAAGCCAAACAAATGTCTCGTGATGTCGGCCGAATTCATGCAATTCTCAAGGTTTCCGCATAGCATCACTGGAGCTACAGTTTAATTTAAAAAAGCTTTTTTAATGCAAATTTATTGTAGTGTTGGGTGGGCATGGTTCCCGCCTGACCGCACATTGACACTGTAAAAAGGCCTCGGTGGAACGTACACAAATATTGCAGTGCTTGGGTTACAGTAAGCGTACCTGTATTGGTGGTAGTGCTAATGGGGGTTGTAGTGTATTAAAATACGATAAGTTTAGAAGTGATTCATCTGTATATTCTAGTTTGTAATATTTTACAGTGTTTTGCTAAGGGGTTTTATAGTTCCACGATAGCATTCCATTCTGCAGTGGCCAAAAATAGTCATTATTTCGCGAAATGTATCATCCTTATATCGAATGCGTTACTCAAATATATCTTCATGACACTTTAAATTCAAATAAAACATATCTTTACCACTATTGGGAAATTTACCTAATCAGTTGTTTAAAAAAAAGGTCATCAGCTTCCAGTTACCTGCTGACGATGTCAAACAATTCATTTAAGTTCCCAAAAACAATAGTGACTGTTTCACTGTCAGCTAGACGGACATAATGATGGGGAGATCATCATTCGTCATGGCTGTCAAATATGCGTGGTAATTGAAACGGTGATCTTCTCCCTTCGGACAGATTGGGGGGGGTCAAGTATGTGTGGCGCAGACGAGGGTACAGATGCAATGGTGCCGCTAATGCGCTAATGGTGATAGGAGCGCGCTTGAATGATGATGATTGTGCTGCTACGCTCGGAAAGATCGCTGGCTTGGTCAGTGATTAATTGCAGCAGGTCCGCTACTCTGGAATGATCTATATTGATTGAAGTAAGAAAAAAAACGAACCGAAAAGGAAAGGAATTTGAAAATATGGCCTTCTGTTTGGATGAGGCGCTATGGTTCGATGATAGTTCTACTCGAAGAAACTGAACTGAGTGTTAAGCTATGGTGATGTTGTCTATTTTATTGTAAAACACATTCATTCAGGAACGCATTTTTCGTAGTAAATATAACGTCCTTATCATGCAGCAGATCCTGGAGAAGATGGTCGTATGCAGACATCTTACGTATTTTTCATATTTTCATTCAAAGCTGCAACTGACACCATAGCCAGGGTAAAACGGTAAACCCAGACAAATGATAGTGGCAAGTGAGAATGATGAACGTAACTTGGTAGATGAAAGAGCAACTCTCAGGGCCACCATTAACTACCATCTGCATCCTGTGTCAGACAGATATGCTTGTTCGTCTTCTATTCAGCTTGGTACTAGAGAGAGCCCCCCTAGGATGCGACGGTGGAGACTTTGGGGCTGAGTAGCGCGCAAAGGTGATGGCTGTCAACTGGACATACTATAGCCTGGGAAGGCAGTTCATCAGTACTCGCATGCGCCTCTAAGACGTTTTAAATATGACGAAATCGTTCTGACTATTTGGAACTAATGTTTGGCCCTGTATGTGTGTGTGTGTGGAATGTGCAATGGAGGAGCCGTTGTAACGACAAGCAGTACAAGCTGTAAGACGAAGACGACCGAGGACATTCGTGAGCTGTTTCGGACACTCCTATAGCAGGTTATGACCCCAACAGAACATCTCCTAAGTTACGATTGATGCTTTCGCTCCGTTTCTGTTCGGGGACAGAAACACTTGCCGCTTGAAGCATACGCGCACACACAAACTCGTTCACGATCGATTGAACCCGTGTATTGCGCCGTGTTATGACGCATGACGTTACTGATAAACGACTGCCCCTTAGATTGCTTGGCAGTGTTTGCAAACCTGAGTAGCAATAGAGAAATATGATAAGATGAAACGCAGCCCGATAAGAAGCTCATTTGATCACCGGTTAAAAGTAACCGGGCCATACAAATGAAATAAAACAAAACCATTGTCCACTGGCTTGTTATCACGATTTGGCCCCATACGCTTCCAAACGGAACTTGTGCACTTGTGCCGGTGGTTGGTAACAGATAGGATCTAAATTGCTTCGAGTGGAGACACGATTGGTTCAATTCGGCTAGACAGCGGGAAAAGGGGAAGAAATATCAATAGCATGGCTACAGACATGACGGAAGCGGTTGTTAGTGTCAAGTACTGCTTGTATTGGGGACAGGTTTGAAGGTGAGCAGATATATATATTTTTCTGCTCCGAGCATCGATGACTACTCACATACAATTTGTACGGTTGACGTTAGGGGGCTGTCTTGTATGGGAGAAGATAACGAGCCAGGGAAGGTGTGTTGAAACAACATTCAGGTCAAAAAAGATTCCTATTTGGCGCATTAGAGTTGTGTTGTTTTTTAATTATTATTATGTCATTGAATGTTACGTTTCCGTTATTTAAGCCACTAGGTGCGAGCTTATCTGAAACAAAATCTGCCTCAGCTGTGAGACAAACTGCGTACAATTATTCATCAAGTAATTCCATCACAAATTCATCATACACAGATGAAGTTTAAAAACGTTGTATTATTGACACCTTTCCGTGCAACATGCTGGTTCCACTGTTGGGTGTGATAGATAAAGCAAATAAAAATATTGCCATTCCGGAGATAATGGCAGGCCAATTGCCTGTACAGTCTTCATCGTGCTTATCTAACATGCGCGTACCTAACATCCGCTGGTGTGCACTGATAATACTTTAATGCAGGGCGCGCCATTGGCGAGCTGAATATTGTTACTCTTTATTATTACTTAATACCAACCAACCAATGCAGTAAAGAAAGTGATTATTCTGTTTTTTTTTTTTATTTTGAAAGTTATGCCCGTGTAAAAAACCCGTTTGTGTCCTATTATCTATATGAAGTTCCACGAGCTGTGAAACGGCGGTGCTGGCATCTCCAATAGAATGTGTTTTGATTAGATGTTCAAATTAATCATTCTATTCATTTCTTTGGTCTAGTAGCTATACAAATTTTAGTCAAATTATTTGGTTAGCTGAACAAATTATAGTCTTAAGTACCAATCCCTAATCTAATAAGCCTACAAATAATCCAGGAGAAGGGAGGAGATGTCAAGGAAGGCGGATATACGAGAATGGCAAGAGAATGGGAAGTAGTGCAAGTCAAATAAGTAGGACGAGCAATTGAAAGTAATTCAATGCGGATAAAGGTTTGTTAATCACAATTTAATACTGATGCTGAATGTGCAACATTGTTAGTAAAAATACTGATACCGGTCCATGGTCACGTGGTATTGCCTTTAGAAACAACAAATCCATCATGGATATAAGAGCCATATGGACCGAGTTTCCTTTACGTACTAGAGTCTGCTCCCGAGTTACACGGTTTCTGCGTTCCCGACAAATCCGCGTAACTCTAATATCCGCGTAAGTCGAATTACACCTTTTTTTTTATTAAAATACTATTGATTACTCGGAGTTTTGGATCTAATTTAGTATTTTAATACACTTTATCATTTATTTGATATGATTCGTGCAGAAAATTCTAATATTTCTGGCTTTTAAGCGGTTTCAATATGTTAGCAAAAATGCAATTTATAGCGAACTTGAAGCAAATTGTGCTGATTTGACATTTAATCTGTCAAATTTAGAAAACCGAATATCTCCGAATCCGCGTAAGTCGAGAATCGTGTAACTCGGGAACAGACTGTACACTCATATTTAAGCCCAATTTAATTGAATTGAGCAATTTAATTGAAAAAAAAAACTTCCCTAAACCAAAACGATTTATTTCTAAACTAAAACCAGTTTAGAATAATTAAATCCATTGATAAAAACATTCCGTTTGATTTAAAAAGATACATAAAGTGAACAAAATAAGTACGTAAATAAAGAATTTAGATACGTATTTACATAAGTTAAAGAAAACAATAAAATAATTATATTAGTAAAAATTTGACTTTCATCATGTAAAATCATTGTCCACCCCCAGCAAATCTGCACATTTTGCATGCTGACACAGAAAAATCCTTGGCCGTGGCAAATGGCATGGGGGTTCTTTTTATTGTGTGTAAACATAATATGTACATTGTAAAGTAAATAAAAGAAAACCTGTTAAGATAGAAGTGATTCACGGTACTTCAGAGCAGGTGACTCACTCGCCCATAGAAAAGCTGGCGAGTAAAGGATTTATCATTAATTATGGGCTTCATATGGTTGCCTCATCATCTGTTCGCTGTTATTTAAGTTTTGGTTGTAAATCGTAAAGAAATAAATGTTTCCTTTTTTCAATATATTGCCCGTTCATTAGCAGAGCTGCGATCGGATCAGTGGAACAGTTTTCTTTTACACGACGCCGGCTTTTCGTTCTGTGTCACTAGTGCTGTTGGCTTATGTTGTCTCACGCATACATTTAGATGGTTTTTTAGAAATGGACTCGTACGATCATCTGATCACTTGGTCGTCCAACGACCTTATGGGTTACATTTTGTAATCAAATTTCTTTTAATATTTCACAAATCACCACAAATCACTCACAAACACACACACAGGGAAGACGCCTCCAACCCTCGACATAATTTGCAGACATAAGTAACATCGCACTCATACATGCTCAACGGTGCCGCGATCACCGCGCGCACCTTTAGCACTTGCCCTTTTGCACATCTTTTGCACACCCGATCTTTTTCACCTTGCTCCGTAACCCCTTACATCCCGGAAGTACCCGGCACGGTAGCACTATCGATCACTTTTGCACTCTGAACATCAATTCGCCTTTGCTAGGCATTAGATGTTATGGAGAAACGTGGAAAACACTTGTACACTAAACGATCAGAACGGCCACGAAATCTGCTGCGCGTTCGCGCTTTTGCTTTTTTCTTTTGTTTGTTAATTCTACCGTCACCAAATAAATGCCACTCTGCACTTGCTGCTACTGCTGCTGCTGCTGCTCTAATACACCGACGCCGAAATATCGTGCAACAACATGGAAGGGGTTAGAATAGCCACGCACCCCTCTCGGGGTCATTTACACTACTTACGCAAAGAGGGGAACGAAAGAAGAGAACAAACAAAAGCGCAACTCCGTGGCCAGACAGACCTTTTCGCGCTTAGGTGTGTGGACGAAATGGGCTCTACCGTGGTGCTGTGTGTGCCTTCCAGGTGGCTGCATCGATAGGGGCCAGGTAACATACGCACCAAATTGTAGGCACAGGTAGGGTTGCGTTAGTGTTGGTGCCACCGGTGTGGGCTCGTTTGCCAGGTCCAGGGCTCTGCACGCACGAAAACGTGTAGGGATTGTGGTTGAGTCGTTGGACATATTTTTCACAGTTTTTGTTTAAATTGGTGTCTTTAGTTTTAGCATGCCGTAGTGCTTTTTAACTCAAATTTATTGATTTCAAAAATAAACCAAAATAAGCAATACGGCCTTTTTGGACCGTTACTCCTGAATAAAAAAAAAAAAATAAATAAAAAAATAAAAAAAAATAAACCAACGATTTTCAACAACGAGTGTATCAAATTTAAATAAAAATTAGTTTACTGGCTTCAAAAGTGTGGTATTTTCCGAATATAAAGCAGTGTAGCAGCAATCCATTGTGGCAGCTGTTAATTAAATAATATCATTTCGATCATTCTACGATAAATAAGCTGTCCAGGTACGTATATACTTTAATTATTTGTATTAAGGAGGAACGGCTTTGCCGTATTGCTTTTATATTTCTTTATAATGATGAAAAAAAGCGTACATAAATAAAAAAAGATGTTTGTTCTCACAAATATGAAAAGTTTGGAAATTGTTTTTTTCTTCAGTTTCCGGTCTTAAATGTTCGTTTAAAATGGACAGGCGACGGAAAGTTCCTCATATATGGTACATCATTTCCCCCAAAGGTCTGATCCTCTTTTATGCACCCTAATGTGCACCTTAATATGTGCAGTGAAATCTCTCTAAGATGTAGTCCCTTTCAAGATGAATTATTTCTGTAAGATGAACATTTTGATTGTCCCTTCACAGTCCATACATTGTATATCTCTTCAAGATGAATATCACCCTAAGGCGAATATTCTTTAAGCTGCATAAGCGATTTGGCAGCCGAAATTCTCTTAGATGAATTTTTGGATGACTGTTCATAAAAATATTGGTCAAAGGAGGCCATGTTTTTGCCGTAGTTTCTTAGATACTTCATAGCAACACCTTCATCAGTTTTCCGCAACATGAATAGCTCTCTAAGCTGACGGTCTCTTGAAGATTCACCTTAGAGAGATTTCACTGCAGATACCGTGAACGGTAATGCGATGTAGAGAAACGCTACGGTTTAGAATCGTTTGTGAAGCACAAGGAAGAAAACATCTTTTTTTTTCTGTCATACAACGTGAAAAGCAAAGTATATAAAGCCTCGATTACCTCGAGTGGTGAGAGCGTTACGTTGGCATACGACCAGTCTCTCTCTCTTCTGATCCAATAACGATACGTTATACGTTACACTGAGCATTGCTGCGACCAACTACAGATAAGGAAAGCGAAAATACGATCGAAATCGATCACCGCAGCACCTAGAGTGTTAAACGCCCCTTTCTTTTGCGGGTGACCTTAAAGGTCCGGTTCCGGTAGCTTGGTTATCAACGCTATATAATTCGTCCGTTGGCTTCACAACATGATGTGTTAACAGAGATAAGAACTCTGTTTGCAAATTATTATGATTGAATCATTAATGGCTAATGATTTCCCGGTCATGTGTACAATCCAGGCATGAATCGAGCCTCCGCAGGACATGCTAGACTAACTAAACTGGTTTGAGTGATACAGATCTAAACCTGTTGCAGTTGTTGTCGTTCGAGGTATAATCAAGACTACTGTAGTATGTACACAATTCAACTAGCATTATGTAGTATGTTAATCTTTAATCTTTGGGATAGTGATGGGCGTTTCGGAGCGCACCCACGGCTTCGGAGCCGGCTTCGGACTAACGGCTCCGGAGCCGGCTCCACACCAATGGCTTCGGAGCCGGCGGCAAATCAACGGTATCGGACCAACGGCTTCGGACTTACGGTTCAATAGAGACGGAATAGCGTAAAAAATGAATATATCTTCTTACAAGTGATGAAGCTAACGCCCGATGTGATTGCAGTATTGACTTGCATGAAATTGTGTAGTATTCGTTTGTCCCGTACTTCTTAACAATGCTCAAAACTTATCATTTTTTTTGTAAATACTTTAAACATAAGTTGCTCGGCTATTTACGAATTTTCTCGATTGAAACCTGATTGAAAAGGTTTTTTGGTCCACTGTATTAAAACCGGCTCCTGAGCCGTGGGTGCGAAACCGGCTCTGAAGCCGTGGCTGCGGAGTCGACTCCGGAGCTGTGAGTGCAGCCGAAACTCCTGTAAATAGTTTTGATTTTCTTCATAATTTGTAAAACATGCCTAAAATATTAAGCCACATGTTATGTGAAATAGGACAGCCGCGTTTTAAGGGCGGTGGCAACGCTGATCCGATGCTATTTTATCGGACGAGATTTATATGAGATTTGACAGATAACGTCGGACGACGAAATCGCACGTACGACGTGTTCTGTCAAATCCCATACAAATTTCATCCGATAAAATCGCATCGGATGAGCGCTGCCACGGCCCTAAGGCGGCATATTCTACTAGAAAATATTTGTAAAACCCCCCAGCTCCGGAGCCGACTCCGGAGCCATGGGTGCGTATCCGTTGGTTCGGAGCTGGTTCCGGAGCCGTTGGTGCGGAACCCACTCCGGCTTCGGAACTGTTTTGCCCATCATTACTTTGGGAGCAATTGAATCTTTACAGGGGCACCCTGTGTTCAGACAGTGCTTTGAGCGTGCTTTACATACTGGCGGATAGATGGCGCTAGTCTAAACAAAGTTTAAATTTCACGTTTTTTTTTGTCAAACAAATCTGAGGTTTGAGATTTGTGAAGAAATGTTTTGTAATAAGATAAAATATGAATGTCAATTAGACAAAAGCTGGCAAAAAAAACAATAGTCGACTGTATGCAACACATGTGTGTGAGTGTGACCAGTTTCGCACGTGAATGGCGTCCGGGTGTTTCATTCGCACGTGCGAGAACGATTGACACCTGCTGACAGGGTTACAGCACGGAACGACAAACGAGTCATTTTACAATGTGTCGTTGCAGATCAATTGTGGATCATTTGTTAGTCATAAATCATCAATGAAATGATACAGAATGATGGATTATCGCTTGTGCACAGTATGCAGCTGTACATGAATGGTTTAAAATAGAAATAAAACTTAACAGGTAAGTTAAGTGTAACGCACTTAACATTGAATAAAGAATATCTAAAACGTGGTGTCATTCTGGCAATATTTGATTGTGTAATACTATACACACACGCCACTTTTTATTCGTTTATTTTCGTTTAATCACACAAGCTCAAAGAGTAAACAGTGTCGCACCGTCTCGAACGTAAATACATATCACACACCCTTGCCGTTATTATCTTATGCATACTGCCTACGAACCCCTTTGTGTACCGCGCTCCTACTAGCACCTTGCCGGCACGTGGAAGAATTGGATGTTTGAACTCACTGACCAACCCAATCACTCAACGTTATCATCATTAGCCTTCGCTCGAATGTCACCATCGGTACGCTATCGTACCGATTTTGTATTTGTCCTTCCTCTACACCATACCGCCACCCTGTTACCAGCCCACTTCCTCTTCAACATCTTTGGCACATTGCCGAATTGGCGAATTTGGTTTGACTTTTTTTTTTCTAAGATTTGCTCGACTGGTTAGCAACTGGCAACATTTCGCACCCGCATCCTCACTGCCGCTTCTTTTGTCCACTATCGGGGCGTGCTCGTTTGACAATTCCCAACCGCCGCGCCGCTGCCCGCAGCATCAACCCCGCCCCAATTAGCACTGATAAAGCGATCGCACCCATAACCGCGTACACGTCCAGCAGATTGTACTGGACGAAGGACAACCGCACGGACGGGGACTGTAGCTGCGGGGCACCCTTATGGCGCAGTACGTACTCCACCCAGTAGACCGCAGCCTTGGCGGGACCGAGCGGTTGATCGCGGTACCGGTCGGAGATGAGCCGGGCGCGCTCGCCGTACGCCGGACCGTCCAGCACCGTCCGAATGGCGGCCGCGATCGTTTCCTCGCTGAGCGTGTCGTAATCGAGCTTCACACCGTACCCGGCCTGTTCGGCCCGGGCCAGATTGAGCTCCTGATCGCCGTAAATCGGAATGCCAACCAGCGGCTTGCCGTGGTACAGGCCCTCGGTCGTCCCGAGCAGACCGCCGTGCGTGATGAACAGCTTCACCTTCGGATGGGCCAGAATGTCGCTCTGCGGCATCCACGCCTTGATCAGCACGTTCGGTGGCTTGTCCGGCAGGCTGTCGTTCTCGTACTTCCAGATCACGTTCTCCTTCAGCCCCCGGAACACGTTCACGAACGCGGCCCGCTTGTCCTCCGGGAAGTTGCGGCCCTTCAGCATCGAACCCATCGAGAAGTAGATCACGCCGTGCGGCGCCTCGTCGATGTACTTCTGTATGTCCGCCGGCAGCTTCTTCGCCGGCTGTATCTGTATCCCGCCGATCTCGACCATGTTCGGTGCGTACGGATGGGGGTAGCTCAGCGTAAAGTGTTGATTCACGAACGCCAACCGGACGCTCTCGAGCGTCTGCTGGAAGGTGAGCTGCGCGTTCGGGAAGAACCGGCGGTACATCGCTTCCTGCTGGGGCAGAAACACGCACCGGTAGTACAGCTTGTCCGCATGGCCGACGAGTGCGTTCGTGAACCGCTGCCAGAACGACATCTCGTTCGTGTAGCTCAGGAAGGTGTGCGGAATGTACGAGTACGGGTACGGCGTACCGACCAGCTCGTTCGTCCACATGGACGCACCGAACGGCGAGAACACAAACAACTGTCCACCGAAGTGTTCCGCCAGCCCGTACAGCACCTCGCTGGCGAAAGATTCCACGATGACGGCGTCAAACCGCTCGCCGGACTGCATTAGCTCCACCATCTTTGGGTGCTGCAGCAGTGCTTCCGACGTTTGTGGGCCAATCTCACTGTACACCAGGTAGAGGACCATCAGGTTCGGCGCACTTTTGTACTGGAACAGATCCGGCCCGGAGACACCGTGCGCGGCCGCCAGATCTGGGAGTAGAATGTCCCGATGTAGACCGGCCGGTGCATCCTTCATCGGGTAGGGACTGACGATGGTCACCTCGTGGCCAGCGTCCAGCAGTGCCTTCATCAGCCCGGCACCGATGATGTAGTGGGAACGGCCGACGGACGGCAGTATGCCGAGAATTCGTGCCCCTTGCGATGGTGGAGCACTTCCCAGCAGCAGTAGGCCTAGAAGCACCACTGCTGAGAGTAGCCGTGTGTGCTCCATGATTGCGCGACGGTCAAGGTTGACCGGCTGAAGGGTTATCACTCGAGTGACAAAATATTTAAACTGAGCCGAATTGGACAGGACACTAGTCACTCCCCGACCCGACCGAACGGTGCCGTTTGTTAGTACCGACTAGTTGCCTACTAGGATTGGGTTTGGATGGGAACCCTTTCGCACAGCGCGGCGTGTAGTCTTATCATACGAGCATAAGGGAGCGAGCACAGAGCACCTGAGTAATCTGTGAATTTCATTCAAAATCTCTCTCTCACTCTCTCTCTGTACACTAGCGTACTCTCTGTCATACTTTAGATTAGGAGAACATAAAACGTTCTACCAACCGCGACCAACCAGAGTGATAGCGCACCAAAGCTCAGTACGCACCAGTCCCGGTTGCGCATGCGTCGGAAGATGGCAAACCGTATCAGATCGCTTTGCTTGTTTTGCTTATGCACGTTAGTAAGCAAAACTTGTGCCAACAAGACCATTGCACCCTATGGTGTACGGCCATGCCTCGGAAGGTCTTTCGGTGTACTCGTGCAGGGCACTCACACTGCTGTGGAGTAGGAAGGAAGCTTTTTTACGAGCAGTGACGAGCCGTTGACGACCTTCGCAAAGTGGCATGGTCAAACAAAATGTGTAACGATCGTCACCTATTTTTATCAGCCATAGTAAGCATCTGCATCAACAACTGTTGTGTGACCGTACGGCTGAGGCTTGTCGAAGCGTTGGTATACCCAAGCGTTTCAGCTCAAAAGAGAGCGAGAGAGAGAGGGTGAGAATCACGTTTAGTTGCGGAATTTTTCAATCACCATTGAACTTGACGCGAGCGTACGGCACAGCTAGAGCGCCGGGATGAGTATGTCTTATCGATTCTGGGCGGTAAAAGTGTTAGGAAAACAAATTGAATGTAAACTGTAAACAGTAAGTGTTCATTGAGCCATGACGGCGATTGTGTGTGTTTTTTTACTGATTGCTCTCGATCGATAATGAGAAGGACAATTCATGAGAATTCGATTAAAGTCAAAGTCTACGGTCATAATTTACTACTTAACGATTTCGATTAATAAAAGTGAAGGAGAACAAATTAAATATTTTATTATCCAATTCTGCTTTGAACTTCTAAATCTTATTAATCTTATTATTAATACATGCGTTCATTGGCGTGTTCATCTGCAGCGATAATGTTCACTAGACAAAATGAACACCACTGCCCGTCTCCAGCCAATAAAAAAACTCGTTTGAATTTACCTTCATCACCTACCAGTACAGTTTGTTTGAAATTTTGGAACACATATTTCAACACCACCGTACCGGCTCGCTACCACACACACACACCAGTGAACAGCGCTAGAACAGTATTAGTACTAGAGTTTCAACCATCCATAGAAGCGATGAGATAAGCGTGACCGAAGAAGCTGACACAGAAATAGGCTCCAAAAACGCAAACCAGGCACCGGGGGTTCATTTTCTATCGTCTCGCGCACCGAGGCGGAAGTGTGTAACGCGCAAAGCGTGGCGCGTCGTGTTCGAACTACATCTCGTTTACGACCTTGACACGCAGGCAAGATGCTCAAGTGGACGGCGGTGGCGGTAGCGCTGCTAGCCGCGCTCTATGCCGCGAAGACACCTGTCGAGGGGGCAAAGATTTTGGCCGTCTTTCCAACGTCCGCCCGGTCCCACTATATTGTCGGCTCGGCGCTAATGAAAGAGCTGGCCCGGCGGGGGCATGAGGTAAGCGCCCATTATCTGGTGACTTTTGGACTCGGGAATTAAAGATATACCGTTGTCTGATGGGTTTGATTTCCTATTCCCACACAGGTGTCCGTTATCAATCCGTTCCCGCAGAAGAAACCACTGAAGAATTATCGTGATATCGATGTGAGCGGATCGGCAGAGCTTGTCAAGGGTAGGCAAGATGCAAATAGTTTATTTATCTGTAAACTTTAATATTAATATTCCATTTCATTCTCAGACCTAGTGCCCAACTTGTTCGAAATGGCCGATCAAAGCGTTTGGGAAAGTATTACGATGACGTACAAATTCGGACAAATGCTTGCCAACTACACGCTGATGCACCCGAACGTGGCCAAGCTGATCAAGTCGAACGAAAAGTTTGATCTGATCATTATGGAAAGCTTTCTTAACGATGCTCACCTAGGTAACACCAGTCTGTGAGTTTTCCCTCATGAAACAATGTATACTCATTCTTCTCCCTTTGAACGCTAGGCTTTGCCCACCACTTCAAGGCACCGTGCGTAGCGCTGTCCACCTTTGGTGCGTCGCGCTGGACAAACGACATGGTCGGCACACCGTCGCCCCTGTCGTACGTGCCGCATCCCTTCCTGAGCTTCACCGATCGGATGTCGTTCGTGCAGCGCATCGGCAACACGCTGATGACGCTGATGGACACGGTCCTCGGCCAGGTGTTGGATCTGCCGGTGCAGAGCGCCATGTACGAGGCGGCCTTTCCCGATCCCAAACCCCCGCTGGAGGAGCTGCGCCGCCACGCCGTGTCGCTGGTGCTGCTGAACAATCACTTCAGCCTCAGCTACCCCCGGCCGTACGTCCCCAACATGGTGGAGGTCGGTGGGATGCACGTGAACCGCAAGCCGAACCCACTGCCGGAAGACATCCAGCGGGTGCTGGACGGGGCAGAGCATGGTGTCATATACTTCTCGATGGGTTCGAACATCCAGAGCAGCCAGCTGCCGGTGGCAAAGCGGGAAGCGATCCTGCGCGTGTTTAGCCGGCTGAAGCAAACGGTGCTGTGGAAGTGGGAGGACGAAACGCTCCCGAACCGGCCGGCTAACGTGATTGTGAAGGCGTGGTGGCCCCAGGATGATGTGCTCGCCCATCCGAACGTGCGGCTGTTCATAACGCACGGCGGGCTGCTCAGCACGACCGAGTCGCTGTACCATGGTGTGCCGGTCATCGGCATTCCCGTGTTCGGCGACCAGTACCTAAACATGGCCAAGGCGGAGCGGACCGGGTATGGGCTGCTGCTGCCGTACCAGGACATATCCGAGGAGCGGTTGGCGCATGCGATCGATCGGATTTTGCGCGAGCCGAGCTTTAAGACGGTCGCGCAAAGCATCTCCGCCCGGTACCGCGATCAGCCTCAGGAACCGCTGGAGCTGGCCGCATTCTGGGTGGAGTACGTGATACGGCACGGGGGTGCGGAACACTTGAAGTCGGCCGGCCAGGAGCTGGGCTTCCTGCAGTACCATGGCGTCGATGTGCTGGTCACCATTGTCGGTGGGCCGGTCCTGTTCGTCTACTTACTATCGAAGTTGCTGTGCGGTGGACGCTCTAAGAAGAACGCTTCCACGGTGAATGCGAAAAAGAAGCGAAACTAAACAGTGTGATCAAAATTGTACCTAAACATGCCAGTATTGTAAGTACAAACGGGTAACGTAATAAACCAATTTGTTGGATTGAAGTTGGACGATGACTTCGTAGAAGCAACGGAAGGGGTGACAGCAACGCACCACAAACAAGTAGCAAGTGGTTTGACCTTCACCGTGATTCGACACTTTTCGGATGTGGATGTAAAGTGGAATTCGGCGATCGGTTTATGTTTGCATGTGTTTGTGTGTTGAGCATTCCATCCCTCTCCCACTCTATTCCGTTACCATCATTAGGTGATGTGCGGTGAATCTAAAATAGGTGTGAGCTTGTAAGCCTGATGTTACTAAGCTGTTTCGGTATCAGTTGACGCTTGCTGCAATAGGTGAGTTTGCAGGTTTCGGTATCAGTTGTTTTGATTGGAAGCAAAAGTGCTTCGGTATGAGCGGTACGAAGTAAGGCGACACGAAATCACAGCCCACCAGGCTGGAAGATAGATCTGGAAACATCGTCTTTCAGCACCGTCACTGTGATGATGATGAGCGTTTTAAAGCGCATTTAAAATGCGCAAGCAATGGTAAGCGTTGTCAGGCTGACGAGATAACAGAGGTAATTCATGAACGGGTACATTCATCGCTAGCGCCTAAATGTATACATGAAGTGCACAGTGAACTCTAAAGGCCCGGGGACATTGTCCGTACTCTCTAGTTTAATTTCAATTGAAGTTGTGCACGCATTTCAGCCATTTTTGCATTAAAAACGATGAAAAAAGTACTTAATTTTGAGATCTGGCACGACCAGCATTCCCTCGATAACCAAAAAAGGCTTCCACCAGCCGCCGCCAGATGCGCTAGTGAAAATCCAAATTACACTAGCGAGTATGGACAATGTCCCCCGGCCTTACAGGGTTTACCTAGCCTATCCGGCATCGTCAAAGCGTTATCGGTCGCCGTAAATACTTTTTCGGGCGTCGTAAACCCTCAATTGGGCACTGTCATTTCTATTCGGGCTTTGTGAAGTATGAATCGGGCAAAGTACAAAATGAATTGGGCCTACTTTATATTTTGTTGCTTTCTAGTTGTAAAACAATACTTTTTTGCTAGTAGTTGAACTGATATGTATGAAAATTCACTAT
>KB667444.1:1987173-2006021 GCA_000349065.1 Anopheles quadriannulatus
ATATTCGTGAATTTACCTTCCTCACACTTTAAATCCATTGAAACACATCGGCACCACTACAAATTGCACCACTATTGGTACATTTACCCTATCACTGCCTCACTCACCATCACTTATCTGCGCGTTACATCTCCTACACATACTACTACATACGTTCGTCGAGCAACATTCAGTGGACAGGGTATAAATAGGTTGGGTTGTACAAAACCTAGACGGTTTTCAAATTTTTGATCTAGTAGGCTATGAAATGAGTGAAAATGAGCGTCGCGGTGAACGTTCCCGGGAACGAACGAGTTCACCAGTACGGCTTTGATGAACAATTACTCATTTATTAATCGTTCAGTAGGAACGGATTATCAAATGGATTCGGAAGAGTCGAGAATGAATCCGAGTAACTCCAAACGACTCCGGACAGTTCTGGACTACTCTAGATCATTCCAGTTGGCTCAGCACGTTAGTCATCAAAGCCATTAAAGGCAAGGGTTCGGATGAAGCGACTCAGGAAACTGAAATTAAGTAGAGTGACATTTTCTATCGCCGCGGTCGCTCCCATGGTACAGTCGTTACGTTTTTTTGCATCACTGCATCATATGCTGTGTAAACAGTGCGACTGCTGTTACCACGGATACGCAAGGATGTGCAACACACACAACTATCATCGAACGCACTTTCCATGCGTTGCAGTCTACCGAATATGTCGAAGGATTGTATAGGGAAGAACCTTGATGCAATCTATTCTACAGATACTAAATGAGCCAACGAGCTAGGGATATCTAACAGCAAGCTGTCGCTAATCGTAAGCGTTTCTTGGTGCGTTTTGTTCGCTCCGAAAGTTTAGGGTGAGATCGGTTTGTTACAAAACCAGCACGGTTAAAAAGATCTGTGACGATTGAGATATGTGCATACAGCGTACAGGGGTGTTTGTGGTGGTTATGAAGCTTTCAAGCAATCCCAGCTGCTCGAGCAGCGACATATTAAGCGAAGAGATCATCAGGAGCTCCCCTAAAAAACACATTCCCAGACACATAAACAAAACAATTTGTCAAATAATGTTTCAAAGCATATACGTTGAGGGCTTTAGAGCTTTACAGTTACACTCTTTCCCCGAGTTACATGAATTTTTATTTTTGACAGTCCGTATGTCAAACCAGTATAATTTTTTCCCAACAAATGATAATTTAAACTGAGCAGAATTCCCCAAAATATAAATAAAACGATTTATTTTTGTCATTATCCATCGAGCAACATGTTTTTAATAGTGAATAAGTTTGTTGATTTCAAATGATTTTTCAGAATATTACGATTTCTCTTTTGAATAAGCGCACAGATCGCAATTTCCTGTACGCTTTCCTAAACGCACATTTTGCATTCCTCCACATTCTTGCCACACTGCAATTGGTTTGAATTATGCTCGCTATTGTAGCTACATCGTATCGGAGTGCAATAAGTGTCTGTGTAGGTCTCATTAGACGACATGCTACTGATCGTCAACTGTTGGATCGTAGTGCAACCTATGTCTACATGGAACCCATCGATGGCCATCGATATGTTGATATATTTCACCGGATTGTTGTTCATGTTTATATAGCGCGATGAGAGGGTGATGTTAGCCCACACCATGCTTGTTAGACGGTTGTTGCTGATATCGAGCAATGTTAGTTGATGCAACTTTGCCAGTCTGCTCCAGATACTGTCATCGGTCGAGAGTGCGTTTGAGGCCAGGTGTAAGTAACTAACGCTCGGCATTGTCTCTTCCATGCAAACTGGCATCCGCTGTAAGGTGTTATTGTTTATATACAGATCCGCCAGATTGGATAGATTCGAGCTGCAAAAGTTTAGCTCGGTTAAGCGATTGTGGGATAGCTCCAGCTTTTTTAAGCTTGCTAAGAGCAACTGGCCGTCCAGACTGTGGAGGCGATTGTTCGAAAGATTGATTGTTCTGAGTGCCTTCATTCCATTGAAATTGTCGAGGTGGACGGTGGTGAGTAGATTATGCGAAAGATTGATCTCCCATAATGTCGGGAACTGTACACCGGACGTAAGGGAGTAATTGAGGAAGGCAATTTGGTTGTGCATTAAGTTGATGTTATGTAGATACTGCAATTTGCAGAACAGGCTTAAATCAACAGAATCTACGAGAGATCGTACGATAGCTAAAACCTGCAAAACGGCCAGCTGGTTAATGCTGTCAGGCACACGTCTAAGCCGGCTCTGGATGATTGTAAGCATCTTGAGCTTAGCATTGTGCGGTTCAAATTCTATGTCACTTAGATTTGTGTCCATTAGCAACAGACTTGTTATGTTCGTATGTGACGACAGATAACCCTGCTCTACACGGGAGTACTGGATGCTTGTTTCGATTGTAGCGTCGTTTGAAAGCCTCACTCGATCAAGCACTTCGAAATTGAGCGTAGTAATGTTTAAGTAGCGAAAGTTTAAGTACTGAACGCTGTTCGGGACGTTCTTCAGCACGGATGAACCCTCTACACTGGGAGTCCAATTCGATATAGTGCAAGAGACGTGTTCGCACTGAAGCAGAACGGCCAGCACCATCCCACGAGATATCAGCGAGCACAGAGTACTAAACAAAGGGAAAAAGAATGTTTTATATTTTGCAATTCAACCACACAATGCGCCCTGTCGATTGGTGTTAAAAGATACGTACACGAGCAATACTATATGCATGGTAATAACTGCAGAAACGAAACCACTGTTAAACTTCGAACGTTTACACAAATCACATAACTTGTTTGCATCACTCGTTTCGTTTGCTACACGAAAATCTAACTGAGCCTGAACACAAAAGTCTAACGAAAGACCCACAGCTCGTGCTTACTTTATATTAAGCTAAGCGCGTTAACAGTGTTAATAGCCTGTATTAACCTACTGCACACGACCGTGTGCACTGTTGCGCACTGCAATTAACCACACTTTAGTCTTTTTCTGGCCAATGTATTCGAATTTATTGCTTTGGTGCCCTGGATCATCATCATTATAATTGACATTCAGTTTCGGAAGTTTATGAATCACAACGCTCAATGCGGTGCTTTTTACATACCAGTTTCGACTGAATGTCCGCTCTAGTGGAAATGCTGTAGAAACTGCAGTCCAATGGATTTCCTTCCATTGCTAATTTCGTTAGATTGGCCGAAACTCTGTTCCAATCTATTTTGCTAATGCAGTTCGAGCTAACGTCGATGTGTAAATCTTCACTCGGTACATACGGTACATCTAGGCGTTTTAAGTTGTTGTGCCCGAGATTCAAATACTTCAGTTGCTTGGGTATGGTACTCTCGTTCAGCGGAACGTGGGTCAGCTTGTTGTCCGTTAGGCTTAAAAACTCAATGTTCGTAAGTCTGCCGAGCTGGAACATGATATCCGGCTGAAGTTGATTCGTGTCAAACGTCAAACGAGTCACATTCTGGAAAGCATGCTCCAGACACCTGGGCAACGCTGGCAATCGATTGTCGTTAATGGCCATACCGTACAGCTTTGGAATCACCCATCCACAGCAATCCATCTCCACCAGACGATTGTAGGACAAATCGAGCGAGATCAAACTGGTCGCCACCAACGAGCCCGATACCACGCTGATGTGGTTGTGGGACAGATGGAGCCAAGTGAGTGACACCATCGGCTGGAACACGTCCATGTTGATACGTTTCAGCTTGTTTTCTCCTAGGTATAGTTCAGACAGCAACGGATACGGGTGTGTCGTTGTCCTGGCACACGAGTCGTACAGCGAGTGTAGCCGGTTTTTGCTCAAATCTAGCAAAACTAAACGGGACAATTCAGCTAGCAAGTTGAAATCAATCGCTTGAATAAGCGAGTGACTCAGTGTTAAACTTTTCAACGCCTTCAGGTTGCCTATTGATTGTGGCAACTGCTCGAGGTTGCTGTGCTGTATCTTTAAAGTCTCCAAATTGCACCGCATCCCAAAAGATATATGGTCGAGTTGCGTTTTCTCAAGGCATACCGTGTAGTAGGTAGCATTGTCTTCCAGCACAAAACCGCGCAGCGTTGACCCGATCACAGTGATTGTGGTATGCATCTGCAAAATCTTGCGACGCTGTGCCTCAAAATACGCGAACAAATTGCTGGATATTTGTGATGCCAAAAAATCATGCAACTCGATACCACCGTGCGTGATTGGGATCTGCTCCAACACCATCGCTCCCTCCTCGGTTGGGTTCCAGTGCCATATTTCACATATGAAGTCTCCGTCACAATGAAAGCGGAGTGATCTCGCTGGCTGAACGAAAATAACGAGAGCACTGAAAGACATTGATTTCTGGGGTCAATCTGAGAACTACCTATGAACGAACCACTCTACAAACCTCAAAAGCAATGTTTTGCCTGCCAACTTCATTGCGACACTGACTTCGAGCAGGAGCAAAACATTGCTTTTAGTGTACAATAACGCAGAGGCGGTAAAAACCTCACCCGATTTAAGTAACATTAGCTAGATCAACGTGTTCTAGTGAATCGATAAAAAGAAGCTAATTTTAACATTTTCATTAATCCCTGCGTTTATTGAGTAGTCTACTAAATTGTTTCAATGCGCCCCGCAGTCACGTGACTGTCAATTTAGTCATAGTAAATGAAATGTAAATTATTGCATTTATTTTTTTTATTCAGGAGTAACGGTCCAAAAAGGCCGTATTGCTTATTTATTGACATTTAAATGATGTAGAAAATTTGAAGCAAAAAACTGCATACATAAGTAGAACGCCAAACATGAATATAATCTATTAGCTGATTCAACTGCTGGGATGATATCATCAATGTTATGTCCTTCAAGTGAAAAGACGTAGTCTTTAAAACATTTGCCCGCAATACATTAGCCTGTTTTTTTTTTTTTATTTAATTATGTTTTGTAATGTTTTACAATTTCTCCTATCTGTGTAGCACACAGGCTCTTGACCAATCTGCATGCGTGCACGATTGAACGAGCAGTCGATTGGGTTGCAAAACATTTCTAGCGTCGTAACGTTCGGTGACAGACTTTTGATATCGAACGTGTCGATCGCATTGTAAGATGCAGTAATTTTCAAACCCATGCGCCCAGCCGGAACATGCAGCACTGTTATGTTGTTGTACTGCAGGTCCAGAAACAGCAGCGAATTCGAAATGTTGCCCAAGACTGCCTTCGTCAGCCGGTTGTGGCTAATGTCTAGCTGTTGCAAACGTTTCAGCGTAAAGAGGTTGTGCCACGTATCGCTATCGATTAGTGCGTTCCTGTCGAGTATCAGGTACAGCACGTTGGGCATGGTCAACGACAGGCAGGTCGGAAACATCGACAGCACATTTCGACTCAACGCGAGGTGGTTCAAATTGGGAAGATGCCACTCGCAACAGTACAGCGTCTCCAAACGGTTCCCGGACAGTTCGAGCGTTTGCAAGCTATTCGACACCAGCGCCCCTTGCACGCGCCGGATCCGGTTGTTTTGGAAGTCTAGCGTCTGCAGTGCCTGCATCCCGTTGAACGCGCCCAAGTTGATCGTGGTCAGCAGATTCTCCGACAGAAACAACAGTTGCAAGCTCGCGAAATCGCCAACAGATGTGTCCGGCAGATGAAGAAACAGAATTTTGTTACTGCAGAGATTAAGCTCGTACAGACGCGTAAGCTTGCTGAACAGCCACAAGTTGACCGTTTCGATGGGTGATTTTGTTATTGCGACCGTTTCTAACGCTACCAGATGTACGATGGTGCTCGGGATGGTTTTTAGCCGGCTTTCAGTAATGGTGAGAAAATTTAACTGCCCATTGCCGGCAACGAACGTGATGTCGCTGAGATAAGTTCGAGTAAGCTTCAGGCGTACTGTGGCGGTGGACGACGGCATTACCACCTTTTTGACGGAAGATCGTTCTATCTCGATCGCCATTATCTCGTCCAGGGTGGCCAGGTTGAATGTGTTGGCCCTCAGATGGGAAAGCTTTAAGATTAATGTATCGTTCGGGATATGGGCAAGCAAAAATGTGCCTTCCTCGCTGGGAGCCCACTTCTTTATGGTGCACAGCATGTTGGCGCACAAAAACTGGAATGCTGCACTGGGCGCCGGCACTATCAGCAGCAGTGAAGCGATGGTAAAACATTTCTTCCTAAGGAGGATAACAAAACACACATAATGCTTTATCAAACTGAGTGTAGGTAATGGATAAACAGTAAGATAATCTAAATGCACTGATTACATGGTTGCTGCGGAAAAAAACAGCAACGGCACACTAGCAATACTGGTTCGCTAATGGATAACACGCATCAACAGTACACTGGACACTGTATAGTGTTTTGTGGAGTTGGGCCAGTACTCTGTTCAATTTGAAATTAAATGAAAAAAGTGACCAATTTGCGAGCGTTGTTGGCACGCTCGTTGACATGGCAGTTATTATCGTACATTAAAAATTCGTTTTACATACTCGACACTGGTCGAAATGGTTCATCGTTTACAATTTGCCTATTCCAAGTGCGACATTAGCGTACCTGATTTCAGCATTACTAGAAAGCTATTCACTGCAGTAGTCGAATGCTCCGGTGTACACGAAACACAGCGGCATGCTTCACCATTAGCGCCAAAAGGATTAATGGTGGCACAGACCGGACGCTCGACAGCTGAAACACTGCGGTGGGGACCCCCACAGGGTCCATTTACTCACTCAACTCCGCTGTGGAACGGGATGCAGCTAGTTCCGGCCACCTGCATCTCTTAAGGTAGTGTCAATCTGCAACGCCGCGGTACGTGTATACACCTAAGTGTAAACGTGCCAAAGTGGCGCGCATTCTGGAGGTCCATGAGCCTATGTCGCGGCCTCGAAAACCGTGACGAGGCGATAGTCTTACTGGATCCAAAGACAGGCACTGTCCGTATCACTGCGGAGCCTGTTGAGTAAGCCCGCCATTGACTTTGATACATCATAGGTTGATGTCGAGTGATAGGACTCGAAGATGCGTAGAGATGACTGACAACCCTGGACTAAGCTTTAGCATTGAGGATCGGACTGTAGGAGTACGAATAGCAGTTTCAGTAACCAGTGCACACGTATGGGACGTTATGTCCATACATTGGAGGTGCTTTGTGCGAGATCGCCTAGACTTGTCAACGAAGAATGTTGGGCCTTCTAGAGATGCGAATGCTTCGCCACTTCGTCGCAAGGCGCGCAGAGGAGGGTCTGAGGGGTCTCGATCCATTTCGATCCAACTGGATACGGTAGGGCCTGGAGATGGATATGGGATTCGACTTGGCTACGAGTAATTTGGCACCAATCGGTTCTCGTAGGGATAAAGTCTTGTTCCGTGTTTCCGGGAGAAATGTGCGTATGGAGGGCGTTTAGGGTAGTAAACCAGGTTAAGTTACAGAGAGTTCCTCGCTCTGCATCCCGCAGTGCAGGTTAGTCATAGTGATTTAATTCTCCATCTTGATAAAAAAAGAAAATAAAAAGGGTTTATGGTTACACACTAGCGTCCATGATCTGTTCATAATTCACGAAGTCTCGATAGTCTAAATATGCCGGCCTCTCCGCGTAGGACGATTGTTCATTATCATAAAATATAAAGGATGACTGTCGTATAGATCAGTGCTCTTCAACCTTTTTAAGATCGCGGACCTCTTGGCTTTGAAAATACATTTGCCACGGCCCTCATCTTTCGAGCAGGCATACATTTACTACATACATCATCATACTACTACATACATCATTACTGTCTGGTCAGCCTAGTCCAGATTGACCTTTTTTCTGCGAAACATTAATAACAAGATAAGAAAGCGGTGATTGCTTGGTGAGCGGTGAACGGTGATAAGAAAGCGGCGATTATAGTGGTTTAACATAATATTCAGCCGTACCGGCGAACTCGCTCAACGGGAAACATTCGTCGCTCATGAGTGGACAGGGTTGTACCACTAGGTTGACCAGTACAAAATCTATACGTTTTTCTAATTTTTTATCTAGAGGGCTATGAGATGAGTGAAAATGAGCGTCGCGGTGAACGTTCCCAGGAACGAACGAGTTCGCCGGTACGGCTGAATCTAGGAGTTTTTGGAACTATTGATCAGCCCAATCTTAACTGCAAAGAGTTGAACTCTATGTAAATTTCAAACAACCGTTGTGTTGTATTCAAATATTCTACGTTGCCTTCCGATGAGTAGTGTTGAAATATTTCACAAGCTCGACTGAAAGATTTCACCACCAACCCATTTGCAGTGTTCGTCGGCATATTTCGAAACGGATAAAGTATAAGTAAACGTTTGTGTTTGATAAACGAATTTAATGATTGTGTTAATTAGAGCCAACAAACTAGACGTACCACATTCATAACAAAACTGGCTTGAGTAAACTGGGTTTTATTTATCTTAGGTTACAATCACTCTAGATGATGTAAAGGAGTGACAAATAAGCACTGTCGTGAATTGTGGATTCACTTTGATCACTTCAACCACTCAGATGCGTACTAAAAGCATTTACATTAGGAATGTTCCAATGCTGTTTTCAGCGCTTGAGTACAGTTCTAGGAATGGAATAGTAGATTAAGCTTCCACGACCTTGTATACTTCGTTACCATGTAGCTATTTAGTTTGTAGTTCCCGTATTACGATGAAAATTGGAGCTTCATTAAGATAAATCGATTCCTGGTTTCAACCACAGCAAAGTGAGAAGTAAATTTAACTTTGGTGTTGCTATTGTAGCCCCCATTTCCCACTAGACTAGTCGAAAGGATGCGTATTGTGCCTTTTTTGTGCCCATGTTTTCCTCCGCCTTCTAACTGGTGCTCTTTGATTGATCATGCTTGCCTTTCTTCGGTGGGTGAGCCTTTGTGCAGTACGTTGCCATGCACGGAAATCGCCTACCATTCCATTCGGTTGCGTTGCGTAGCGGGTGCTGTAATGTCTGCTCACCTGCCACGGATATCCGACTTTCAGGGGCCTTTTGGGCACGTTTCGTGCACACCTGGATGGATTAATGCTCGGCAAGGCATGGTATGAATACGGGTCCCGTCGAATGAATATGGGTTCGTGCAAATGAGTAAAGAGAGAGAGGAAGAGAAATAGGAAGAGTAAGAGATAGAGATAGAGAGAGAGAAAGAGAGAGAGAGAGAGAGAGAAAGATCGAACATCGAAGATGAAAGAACAGTGAGATCTACCCCATACACCGGTAGCTTTTTACTTGATTATTTATTTACGGATCTTCACACATGCTTAACGGGTTCATCAAAAATTCAGGTGAGATCGGTATGAATTCTTTTGTGCGCCATCTGTTTTGCCCACCACCCGTTCGGGCCCTACCGGAGATACTCGGATGGTTTCAATATGCCGAAAGGAATTCCGGCAAGTGTCGGCTGCTGGTAGCTTATTCGTACGTGCTAGTTGAACGGCTAAATCCCTCCCTGTTCTAGAGTGCAGTGTGGCTAAACATGACGAGCTTATCCGAACGATGATCGAATGTACGATAGGGTCGTGGTCAAAATATCGTTTTAAGGTATGGTAACTTAACCAACTGCTGCTTATGTTTAGTTGATTTTGCGCTGCGGGTTGCATAATGACAGGCGTACCGATCTGTTGATTGTATACTTTGTTTAATTTCAGGGGTTTATACTATCTAAATGTATGCTCCTAAAAGTATGCAATCAGTGTTTCAAACGCTACATAAGGTTAGTGTTATTAAAATATCTATTTTATCAATTCATCGTAACATGCTTGTAGTGTAACTTCTATTTTACCCGCAAAACATCACTTGTAGTCACACTGTGTGCACTTGAAACAGAAGCTAAACACCAACTACACCAATAACTGATGTTATGCAGATAATTTCTCACCTTCGAGCACCCACTTAGGGTTCGTTCCGAGTACTGAGGGAAGGAAACGTACTCCACTCCTACCTGCTTCCCACCCTTTCGTCATATTCTACAGGGAGCTTCATTTTTCTTCGTCTACTCCACTGCTCAAATTCCTACCGGGCCCGTCAAAAGATGGTGGAAATGGACAGATCAAGGGCGCCTTTGTTTTCCGTTGCCCGGGTTCGGACTCTGACACTACAGGTAAGCTTCATCCGAACATTCATACCAAGTAAAGACAAGGGTATGCATTCCTGGGACGCTTTTCTCCGGGTGAAAAACATTAACCCAGTTACACGTGGATTACACGATGTGGGCCAGTAGTGCGTAAGAAAATTGGTTGCAAATAACGTTGGTTCGTTTCACTCCACACGCTTGGCCACAGCAATCGAATCGAAAGCGAGGAAAAGCTCAAGTTAAGCCGGAAACAGTACTACTTTGTGGTAAGGACAGTCGCAACAGGAAGCGTGTGTTTGAAAAATTCTAAACCACCGTTGACCAGTGTTCGTAGCACCAAATCACATACGAAAGGCATGAGAAACATTGACCAAGAATGAGGTCCAAATCCCTGCTCGTTAGTTGCAGATACGTACAACACATTCCCGGGCACACACACACACACACACACACACACACACAGCGTAAGGACGTTTCTGACCACGGGTGAAAAGTTTTTACTGCAACCGCAGCAATTAGCTTCCGGTGGTGCTACGGCCGACCGGATAGCCGGGGCCAGAAAAGGTCGTGTTTGGTTGTTTTTGTTTGGCGAACGACGGGCGACGGAAGTTTACAGTCGGTGAATTAATTTGGATAATGAGTGACACAACACACCTTGCTGCCCTGCCGTTGGGTAACGTAAACGGAGGAGCAGAGCCGAGGAGTTAGGGGTGGGGGAGGGGGAGGTGAGTTCGTAAAGCCACAGTTGGGCGCATTGTTGTAATCAAATGGGTTTCAGCTGCTTGTGTTGAGAAATTGGTTTCTACGAACTCGAACACCAAACGCAATGAACCGAAAGCATGAACCCAGCGGCCCAGTATCTTCTAACAGGTTGGTAGGAAAGTGAGCTTGATTAATTGTTTCGGTGAAAGAGATTTTCTTTTATTTGCTATATTGCTAGTCGTAGCAAATACGTGGCAAGCTTTAAGTGGTTGCCAACGAACGGCTAGTGTCGATGAAGAATAGTAAACATAAGAGTGTACAATAGTTAGATATCAATGGATTTGTTTTCCACCAGGACTTGTTTAGTAATATGTTATAAAAAGTTTAAGTAATGTTTGTTGGACCTTATTTTGTTGTTTTTTTGATTAGGTTGTTGAATGTATGATTTGTTAAATATTTTATTATAAACATTTTATTGTTATTTCTTAGTGAAAGAGCACACACTTGTTTATAATTTTCAGTTGTATTTTTTCTTGGTTTTATGAAATACTTTTTGTCTTGCATGCTTTTTTTCTTAAATATTTTTTAATCTAATTTTCTATTCAGTTTTTTAAATCATATTTCATGGTTCGATTCGATACTTTATTTATATGTTGTAATTGCTATATCATATTCAATTTTTGTGCTTTGTATGGCCCATTGTTTTGATACAGTTTTTGTTCAAAAATGTTATAAGCTTCATTTGATGCAAAATTATCCATTTCTTTTTCAGAGTTTTTCATTATCAATTTTAATTGTTTGCACATTATATACTTTGTTTCTCAGTTTCCCAATATAACATTGCTCGTCAAGCTTCAAGTGCCGTTTTGCACTATTTTGAACACTTGATAAAGCATTAAACAATAGCTTGTAATTGTCTGTTTTTCACATCGCAAACCATACGGAAGCCGACCGACAAACGGTTTCAGACGTTGGAAATGAATCGTTACACTGGCAACGCGAAAATCTACCGAACAAAGAGGCTTACGGAAAACAACAGCTACGGCACCCCATGCTTTTCCCAAGCCAATGCCTTCAGACACACACACACACACACACTGAATGTGGGGGCAATTATTTCACTTCCCAACCTAATCTCTTGCACGAGACCGTACCGGAACCTTTCTTCTCCGGACCGGAGCAAAGTGAGGATGACCCAGTGAGTCGTTACGGGTACGCCGGGTGCTGGAGTGCCTTCTTCTCGGTTACACACTCTCCGGGAGCCCATCGGTCCTTTATCAAAAAGCAATCGAGAACAATTTCGTCCTCGAATGTTTCGCTCCTCGCCATCCCCCACCCTTCCATACGAAAACCTTCGTTTCCGACGCGTGGAGCGGTGTGCCGGGTGTAATTAAATTAAACGTTAAACTTTCGGCGTCTCTATTAGTGGTTTTGCCCAATTAGGGATAATATTGATTTTTGTTGATCGTTGTATCTGTAGTGTGTGTGTGTATGTGTGTGTGTGTGTGTGTGTGTGTGTGTGTGAGAGCGAGGGACTTAGTTTCAGCGTGCCAGACAATGGCGGTGGCGTTGGCTTTTCTCCGGGAATCAATCGGGTTGGGTTTCTGTCGGATTGAAGGGTGGTCCCATTGTGTTTCCCCGAGGGGCGCACGAGTTTGATCGTTATTGTTTGTTTTAGTGTGCTCACCACGAGTTGCTAATGATGAGCTTTCCGTCATCCGTGTGTTAAGTCCGCGCGGGAAAACTTGCCGCTTTTCCCGCCGTGTTCGGTGGTGGCTGTGGTAGGTGAAGGAGGACGGGACGGTCGGAGGTTAGCTGCTAGTTAAGCGTCATCGCACGCTTCAGCTTGGACGCGTGGATTATTGTTTATCTTCTCGCAGAAGGACATCATTACGCGCGTGGGAGTGAGTTGTGTGCGTGTTTGTGTGCGCTTGTAAAGGTTTTTGTCCGGAGAGCTCTTAGGATGAAATTAGTTTGCTCCGTTTTCCCTCATCGGCTTAAGGAGCGTTTCCTTTGTTTTGTGTTTTTGCTTTATTAATCCGAAGTGTTTGGTGAAGGCAATGGTGAGCCGAGCTTTTCTGAAGTGCAAGCTGACGGAAAGCACTTGGGCGTGATGCTTAACTTTACACCGTGTTGTGTGCTTCGTGGTCACAAAACAAAGCGGGACTTAACAACAAAAGTGTTTTCATTTTAATCCACCCCTCTGCGGATTGTTTAAGACAATTAAACGGATGAACATGTACAATCGCTCGTGATTGCGTTGAATGAGAATAAATAATCAATCAAACACGATTTAACAGAGCGTTCATCGCTACCATGGCCCTGCTTAATTGGCCATCGTATCGAGGTAAGAGCTCTTTAAGCCTTTTTCCGTTCATAGCATAGGAAGGGTCCGATCGGGTGCTAGATGGCAAGAGCGGTACCGATAAACATACGTGCAATAAAGCATCTACTCGTCCGATTCTTGTTAAAATAACTAAATCCTTTTCCGGAAAGCTAAGCTCAATTAGCTCGATGCAGAGCAGCGCCCGTGGGACGATGGGAAGTGGGCCACTTAGACCGCAAGAGCTACGTGAAAAACGAAAGTTTTCTTCCAAAACAGCTCTCCTACACACTGTTCGTGTGCACCGGAACTGGTGCAGTCAACTGGTGCTTCGTATCGTATCGAGGATTTTTGATTCTATAGAACCGGCCTTTTGTGTGCAGTGGAGTTTCCCCCAAAAAAACTACTACCGAGAGTCTTCGTAAATAACCGGTTTAAAGCCTCTTATCTTTTGTTTTTGTTTAGGATTTGTTAAGATATATTTGGGTAATATTGTACGATAAGAAAGTTCTAAATAATGCATGTTAAGATATATTTATTAGGAATTGAAACAAACTGTGCCATGAAAAGTTAGCTAATTTATGTTTTTATTACAAAATCAGCCTTGTCCTTGTCTTGTGACTTAATCATTGTTATCTATCTTTTTGATTTAATGATGTTTTTTAAAGCACTTTTATAAGTGAGTAGTTGAACATCTGAACTATGTTAAATTGAATTTAAACTATGAGCAGAACAAACTGAAAAACTCACTGCAATAAACTGTAAATAAATTTAGTTTTTAAATGCTTTAATGGATAAGTTAAAACTTCTTCTTCTCTATCGCTGACGTAGCGCCTAGAGGTATGCAAAATTTATCCGAATCATCAGAACTATCGCTTGTAAATATAAATAACGTGAATAAACAATACGGAAAGTATGGTAATGGAGTTGAACCCTCGAGGAGCATGTTGCTAGGACGCACAGCTTGTCTAATACGAAACGACCGTAGTACGAACCGACACGGGGCAACTACAATAATGAAAATATGTATTACTTACCTTCTTACTTATTTATTCATTCTTCAACCACTCACGGGTTTGCGCCTTTTGTCAACCTCTTCGTCATCTAAATGGTGGACGCACGCCATATTGTCACCTTGGGGTTGGTTTAAAAGTGTACTAACTGATTAAAACGAAACATATTTTGCATACCTTTAGGCGCCTTACATCATTTTAGCCTAAATGAGCTGATCAACTGAAAATCTGATTTTTTAATGTAATCTCTTCAATGGCTGATTGCATATTTGGTCGTATATAATATTTAGAAGATATGAATACTATTCCCTAGTGTTAACTTGTATCTATATATTTTTATAATAAATTTCTAGCTCTTTCATCCCGTCTCAAACTCTCACCATTTTATCTCGCCTACGACCTATTCGTTGCCTCTTCAAGCAGCATGGTTTATGATATCAGCTAATAAGCACAAATCAAGCACCTCTGCCATCCTTGCTTGGCACACCAACGCTTTGGCCTTATCGTAGCCCTTATCGTTTTTTCCCTTGCATGCCTTTCCCATTCCTTTTTATGTTTGCCAATTTAGCTCGTGAAGCATCGCGTACCGTTTCTTCATTTGCTACCCGGTTCCTTTTGCCTGTATCATTGGCGGGCTGCCAGCAGCAACAAACCAAAAACGGATGTCAACACGAGATCGCCAACCAGGCAGTGTCCATAAATATTGCTAACCTCCAAACGATACCGTAGATAAATTGGGGCTCCAAACTCGTCCCACCCGTCGGGCAGGTCTACAGTGCCACTGGCTTCCATTACAGTGCCAGATTGTAAGTGTGGCACTGGCAGGCCCTTCTATGTGCGTGCCTCTGTGTGTGTGTTTGAGTGCGCTAAAATGGGAAGCCCTATGCCGAGCATAAATAACAGTAAACAATGGGGGCTTTTTTCGGCGTTAGTGTTAGCCATTTGATTTAGCTGCAGCCGCGCCGCCGGGAGGTGAGTGTGGTGGTGCTTGATTTTAGAAATAGTTGCCCCGGGGAGAGTGGGGGTTTCACTGTCCCTTTTTTGTTGGGCTAGGTTCAGGTTGACCCAAAGTAGAGTGCAGCTGGAACTGGATGTGGCGTACGTGAAAGCATACTTTATTGAATACATTAACTGAATCGCTCGTCCCGTACTGTGCGACCGTAATCCCGTGCGGGAGCTAATACAACCACACGCCGGCACCGTGGTCGGGCAGCGTGATTGCAAACTCCGTGACATCCTGAACTCTCGCCACGTGCGGGTGAGATTGTGTGTGTTGTGTGTGTGGATATGATTCCTCCGAAGCAATCAACATAGACACTCACATCCACATATATCGGGCCTGCTAAACGGCGAACGGGGGCTCGGTGCGACGGTACCACCGGGCACGATGCGACAGGGTTTCCGAGATTCGCGGTTTGCGGATGGTCTTTGTGGAAATTAATTACCTGCGCGGGAAGAGATTAAATTACCTTTCGCCTTGTGCAATAAAACACTCTATTGAATTTACCGCAATTTCGTAGTGCGCTTGTGGCAGCGGCCCGGGTGCTGGGGTTTAAGGGCACACAACCTGTGCGCTTCAAGTGCAGTACACGAGGTTAGCTGTTGGAAGTGGGCTGCGCTTGTGTTCGGTTTACCCCCAACCCTGACCGGTGAGTTTGGTGTAAAATGTGTGCAGTGAGATTGATAACCGGATTCGAGGGTGAATAATTTGCCCACCGCAGCCAGAAGCGTCAGTAAGTCCGATCAATAGTGTCCGGGAAGCGTCATATTCGAAGGGCATAATGTTGAGCATGGTTAAGAAAAAAAAGCCCTTAAATAAAATGTATTCGTGAACAGTCACATGGAACAGGACCGCTTTTTGCGAGTGGATCAGAAGAGGGGAGCTCATTTTCATTTATTTGTTATAAAACTGGGGTCAATGTAAATCATGTCTCAAATGACAAAGTGGAAAAGGTTGGTTTGGAAAATTAAAATCCATAGAAGAAATCCGTTCGGTCATCGACAAAAGGATTTCAATACATCAATTGTGTTGTACTGTTGATTCTCGAGAGAGAAAAAAAACCAATTCGCCCAAATGTATGCAATTTAAATACAAAAGTAAAAGAGCCTGAAATTATGCACTCTTGCCGTACAGAGAGCAGCTGAGCTGAGAAACAAGGCAAACATTTGTTCGTTAAATGTTATACCAAATTAATGAATCATAAATAAAGGAACGCATTCTGTCATGATCGTTGACAGAAGGTGCCTCATGCGAAGCAAAGCTCACGTCGTGCTGCAGCAGTGTCCCTTCCCGCAGGAAACACCTTTTGCCAGGGTTAGGCGGCATGTTTTGCGTCTGCCGATTGGAATGGGACACGAAAGCAAATGTACCGCCAGCCAGCCAGGTTGGGAAGAAAGCCCCAGCGACGCTTAAAAGAAAACAGAAGCGATTTCCCCCGACGTGGGACTACTCGCATTTCCATTTGCTTGATTTCTTTGGAGCATTAAAACAAACGCCGCCTCGTGGTAAGAACGCATTCGCTGAGCTTTCGATGTAGAATGAAAGAGTGTCCCAATGGGACGACACAGCCACACATACATGCACGAATCTTGAATACTCCCAGGAAGCACACACACACACACACACACATACATCGATGGGGTGTTAGTGAAGACGTTTATTGATAATTTTCGAAGGGTACAAAGGGCGAGCGGGCGTCGAAGTTAATGGTGCAAATTCGTACGGCTTCACAGGCCGCAGCACAAATGAAGACATTTGTAAAATTCATAACACATTTTTATGTACTAGCAACTCGTTAAAAGCGCCAGCGACTGTGTGCGGGCTCGGTCGTTTTCACTCCAGCTTCAGCCGTGCGAAAGCCATGCATCGCTTCGCCGGCGAAGAAAATGTAAGGCATGCTAAGGCATTTGGCAACTCGGCCCGGAGGCTACGTACAGATGTTTGCCATTCTTTCGCCAAAGATAAGGTTTGTGTTCGTACGTCGTTCGCAATGCCTTTGAAAGAGCGTACGGTTTGGAGGGTTTTTTTCTCTCGCATTTTTCGGGCCCAGGAATGATCGGCATGCCATGGTGCGGGTGAGGGATATTGTTTCCGAAATCTTACTATATAGAATCTTTAGAATCCTTTCGCCGAAAGAGATGTGATACAATGGGAGGAAAAGTTTAGTTTTTGCCTAACACATCAACTCGAAACGGTGCGCGTTTGGGAACCGTTTTCGCTACGGTAAGAAAATGCTCACCATTTAAAGAAGCTCACCATTATCCGAACGAGATCGTATCCGGAAAACCCACGCCTCCGAACAACCAGAGTCCATTGCGTTTCGGTATGGAAACGCGCGTGTAGGGACACATTTGTGCGCAGCAAATTATAGCACGGAACGCTTTAAAATACAGGCGAAATGTGGCAGCAAATGAATAAAAAACGAGCCACGAGGCCCCATTGCCCAATCCCCAAGCGGCTCGCGAAAGGCGTTACGAGCTTGGTTATCTCTTTTTATTCTGCTGGTAAAAGCAACGAAAAAAAAGCAACCCCTTACGTACTGGGACGCTGGTGCGCGTCACATCCGCCTCACTCCCAAGTGCTTCGGGACGTTCACCTTCAGGCGCAGCGCGTCTTCCAGCGTGGATCTACAGACAGGGCACAAGGGTGAAGGAAAGAAAACTCTCGCTCCACAACCGAAACGCCGAACCGCCAAACTGTCTCGGAACAAGCATTTAATTTTCATGAGCACCGTGTGGTTGCGTTGGTTTTTGCGGGCGCAAACAAGCATCCGGCAGCAATCTCTTGCACCGATTGGCAATGGAACTGGCATAGCAAGTCGGGAAGGTGCAAATAAAAGCGCGAATACAAATGCGGTGTTAAAACACGCCTCGTACAGTGGAACGGGACGGACACAAAAGGAATATTGAACGCTACACACCGGGAACGGAAGCGGGGCATCGGTTCATTCTTATCAAATTAAATGTTCTTAGCTTTTCACTTAAGGCACTTCTTTGCTAAATGTAGGGTTTGCGAATAAACTACAGAGAAGGAGAGACAAACGAGTTGGGATCGAAAAGGAAAGGGGCAAAAGTGCCGGTACAGAAGTTTGGTACTCGTTGCGATGTTTTTTTTGCGTTTTGTTTTATTTGGAAGTTCTTATTGGTAATTCATTTCCTTTTTCATTCTCAACCCATTCTTTTTCCAAGTATTTTTATAAAATTGGTAGAAGTTTTGTAAACCATATCAACGGTTTAGATTATAACTGTAGGATTTTGCCTTACCCGTATCACGCCTAAATGTATGTAAGAAAGAGAGAGAAGACGAGAGCGGAATGGATGGAAGGAAGGCGACCAATACTTCAACCCTAGAGAACAAATGCTTGACACAACCGTATCACGACGACCGAAAACCGACCGAGGGGTGGAGGAGGTGGACCGAATGAGGGAGAACGTTGACACAGACTTCTTTCTGTTCTGACGGTGTTGCTTTATTGAGTTCTGATCAACGACTGACCGCTCAGCCAAAATTCTCTTCTTTATAGATTCATTCCGATTGCATCAGGCAATACTAACTTTCAACTCTACATACAATTCTACATTCGGCCCTTCCTGATGGACTTCGATCCTCGATGTCCTACACCTAGTTTACTTATCCCTATTCCTTCAATTCCTGATCTTCATCTAATTCGTCTTCGTCAGACGATTCAATCATAGCATATGACCATAGTTTGATATTGTCGTCACTCGTACTCGTAACTTGAGGCCCTTCGCAACTAGCTGCCTTTTTAACGTCATACCGCCCATTTCTTTTTACCTTCGTTATTTCGTA
>KB667444.1:2008986-2028295 GCA_000349065.1 Anopheles quadriannulatus
GTTGACACAGACTTCTTTCTGTTCTGACGGTGTTGCTTTATTGAGTTCTGATCAACGACTGACCGCTCAGCCAAAATTCTCTTCTTTATAGATTCATTCCGATTGCATCAGGCAATACTGACTTTCAACTCTACATACAATTCTACATGTATGCAACGCTTCAAAGCTGCAACGCCAATGAAGATTAATCTGTACTTTTGTTTTTGTTAATTACTTTCATCTTATGATTAGCGTATCATTTTTTAAGAACTTATAAGTTTAACAAGTTAATAGTTATTGAAATATCAATGTATCGTACTCTTTAAGATGGTTTTATTTCTATCATTCGGTTGACCGATAACATTATTATACCGCATACCTCTACGATTAGGGTAGTTGTACCCTTAATGTTTGGTTTGGTTCTTATTCTATGGAATTTGTTTGTATTTTAATAATATTTTATTGCACACCAACAACCATTGGTACCACCGCAACTGTAGGTACATTTTAGCAGAAGCAGATAAATCATTTGAGTTGATTTTGATTTTGAATTTGAATTTGGCAAAGTGTGTGAGCTGCTTTTTGAGTTAACCAACAAATTTTGTTAAAAATCCTAATTACATATTTACACGATTCAATCGCCTAAAAGACATCATATTTAAATTTTGCGAAAAAGTAAACACATGCATTTAGCCGCATCACAAAAAAAAATCTCACATTGAAGGCGGCCATCCTTCTGTGTTTAGTCTGATTTGACTGTACACACATACACATCAAGCGGCGTGTTACTCATGAGGAAAAATGTGGTTTACTTAACAATTTTCGCTTTGTGCAGCGTGGTTGTGGTTAGAAAACTCGTGGAAATATTTTTTGACCATCAGCCAATGTGACCTCAGCAGTGTGGATTGTTCGGTCTGCAATACAAGAAAGGAACTGAACTCGAATTTGGCTCGCTGGGGTAATGGAAGGGAGAAGTACAAACGCTTTTAAATGTATTAACATATAGAGAGAGATATTTTAGCCTACAGGGTTTGAGCAATTGAGCTGGCGATATCGTTGCGAAATTTGGTTAATTCTCACAGTTCCCAGCGCAAAGGCCAAAATTTGCGCTTCGAATCGTTGTCGCTAATTTAACGCTCCGACTGCGCTGCCACCACAACTGGACGCGGTCGAGCGATGACGCAGGGTGACAAAATCATGGTCTCACCGTTTTCACTATTGTAAAGGAAAACGAAAAACGCAAACCTTGTCCCTTGAATTGCACAACGATGCTTCTTTGTCATGGTTGACAATGGTTTTCGTACTATACCGTATGCATTTACTGTGCAAATTCCGTCCTCGGTAATTGCAGCTTGCACATCCATACACACCCAGAAGGAAGGAAAGTTTTCGGTCAGTAAAAACGATTAAAATGCTCTTTGTTCTTTCGCTCGATTGCAAAGCAATGTGCAGTTTAATTTAAAATACCCTTTTTACACAAGGCTTTGTACTATCTTTCAAAAATTAATTAACACTGAAATCAGTGACTAATGAAATTCATGGAAAAGGATTTTTTTTTGCAACGAACTCTACCTGTGGTTGCTCGTTACCATTGCAATGATTGTTACCGGCACAGAGCTACAATACCGATTAAGCAGCTCTGTGCTTCACTTTTAATCATTTGATCATTCAAGATGGCTGCCACTTCTCAGTATGTGTGGTAAAAGAAAGAAAACTCATACTACTAAACAAATTTCAATTTGAACCATGGAAATGGTCCAGAAGCCATCCATACGAGCCATTCAACGACTACGAACGGGCACTCTGCAGTTCTTTATTCCTAGAACTATGCAGCAGTACACAAAACCTGCCCCGGAAGGCAAAGGAGATAAGCCAACCATCATATCCGGAATTGGTGAGTGCATAAGTGATGCATGTTCTCCATACCATGCCACCGTTCGGACAGTCGGTTCAGAATATGCATTTGCACTGAATTCCAATCCTCCCGGTCCCGGCAGTAGTAATCCAGTTGATCGAAATGCAATTTTTATCAACCGATAATATGTAGCATGGCAATGTGTGTGAAAGAGAGCTATTGTGAGCTGCCCAGTGGATGACACCGTGTTTCAGATTATGCAGCGCTTTCGGTTTTGAGCCCAATTTGATGATTGGTTGACTCTGGTCGGGAATCGATTACGAGGATTTTCGATGTGCGAGTTGGAAAACGAAAATAAAAAGCACAAAACAACACACACACACACAACCGCCACTGAAAGAGTATGTTGTGAAGCGATAAAATGCAACAGTGCAAATGATTGCCAGCGTGTCACACTAAATCATTCAGCGTGAGGGTTCGGAGCAGTTCAGGGGAGGACGATTTTCCCTCGGTGGGATTAGTAGATGCAATCTCGGGTTGACGAGCTGCAATTGATTTCGTTCTATCGGAGGACGAGACTTTCCAACAGGTTGATCCATTCGGAGTGTAGTTTTTAATTTTATTTTATATTTCAGAAAAAAACAGTTTTTTTTTCTACAGCCCGTTTTACCTATGTTTTAAGTCTCACTGTCATGTAATCAATAGTAAAGCACTTGAGATTAATGCATACATTTGAAGTAATTAATTAGTATTTTGCGCAGATCTACAGATTTCCAAAAAAAGACTTATAAACCAATTAGTTTCAAATGAGGATGATAGCAGAATCGAAAACTGAAAAATTCGTTCTGTTCCGCTCATTGCATACATGTTGGAGTATAATGTATTCAATGCATTAGTGCCTACATTTGGGCGTATTATGATTTTATGGTTTTTTTGAAGTAAAAGTAGGAATTTTTTTATTTGTTGTTTAGAACATAATTTAAACAATTATTAAAAAACAAATTTAATAAAATCTTGGGTTAACGAACTGTAATTGATATTTTCATATCGGAGAACAAGACCTTCCATTAGGTTGATCCATTTGGTTTGATGTTTTTAAAATTTTATTTTGCAGAAAAAACGGTGTTTTCTTCACCCAACATCCTGTTGCCGGAAAAGAACGAAAAAGGTCTTTCACACAAGGCAAACAGCAAAATTGGTGACATCTTGCCTTATCTTGCCGGATGGCAAATAATTTACAGGCTGGGAAAGGACTTGTGTACCTTTAACTTGCCTGTTATTTATAGGTATGTAACGCGCGATAGATATATGAAGTGTTAGTGGAGGACAAGGTACACCGTTTTAACACGATGTGTGTATAGAAACAACTCTCGATTTCTCTTTCTACGTTCTGTGTTTTTTTGTTGCATAGAGTAACAGAACAATGGTGTCACGGTCGAGTGGGAGTGTTTTTGATACATTTTGCCTTACTTTTTGGGTTGATCGTTTAACATTATTAGACAGTAGATTGTGAAGCGAGCTAAAGTTTTCCCCTTTGACCTGACAGCGGGACGAGCAGGTTCTTGTCACCGTCAAAGCTCGTTTTTCTTCATTTTCCAAACCAACAGCATCCTTTTCAATCCTTGGTTGGGTACCATTTTGGTCTCTCGCCCTATTTTGAAAGAATAGTCAAGCGTCGTCTTGCAGAAAAAATAAAGAACGACAAAAAAGATGGACAAATATACTAAAGAATTTGCCTCAGGTCAACATTGAAACAATGTTTAGAGTTTGTTTTCACACTTTTTCGGTGGCAGAAGGTTGGCGTTTCTGCTTTTTTGTGTAAGCTTATTTTCGCTCTCTCCCCTGTTCCACTGTTTACAGGGAAGCTTTTGTGTAGTTGTGGTTGCTGCTGCTGCTGCTGCTGAAATAACAGCAATATACGCCGCTTGACAATACGGCACCCAGTTTTGTGGTGTCGCGCTTGGTTTTCCAAGCAAAGTAAAAATAAATCAGTGTTGCATTCGTGAACACCGAAGACAGCCGCAGTAGCACACACCTACACGCCGACGTCAACCGACCGGCTGGTGCCGGATTACTTTAAATGACTTTGTCTTAGTCACAAGCTCTCTTTCTCACCACGAGAACGAGCGGCAAAGGGGGAATGGTTGCAATGTAAAGTTTTCCCCGGAAACTAGAAGGGCAGAAAATGGAACAACTTCGACCGGTCCAGGAAACTCGAGCGAAGAATTTTGGAACAGCTGCCAGTAGCACTATTTACCGCTTAATGGAACTGCTCCCTGCCGTTGCCCTATTTTCCCAGTGCACAAACAACCTGGCCCAGGAGCGGGGAGAATGTCTTCCCGGTTTGTCCCGCAACGGGATGCAATAGTCGGTGGCATCGTTCTAGAGTTATTTCTAGATTCCTTACCGACTTTCGCCGGTGCGCTTTCGTTGATCGTAATCGAATCGCTACCGGTCGCTGGCAGCGCCATGGCCCGTCAAGCCATGCACTTGTCTCCGCGCGTCATCCTGGTCCCGGTGGGCCGGTGCGGATGACAGGTGCCCGTTGTTTACATTTACGCCTTTCGAGCTTCCTGAAAGCGAAACCATTTTACGGTATGTTGGTGTGCGTGTGTGGGAGAGTGAGTTTTCGAGTGAGAGGTGCAAATGGAAAGCTAGATTTGCAGAACTTTCCGGACGGATTAAGCGCATCAACGTTGCAGGAAAATCGTCACTTTTCCATCCATTTACGGAGGTTTCGAAAGGCGAGGTGGCAATGGCAGGGGCAGTTAGTTCTGCCACAAGTTTCATCGATTGAAAAGCATTCCGGTATGAGTTTAGCAGAACAGGGGGTAATGCAAAATAGTTCAGGTGCATCGGTAGCTGGGTTGAAACCCATACCCCAGTGACCTTTTGCTCCGGTATGACTTTGATGATTTACTAACGACGGTGACGATGATGACGATGATGGCGTCAGGATAAAGGATGTGCAGTTGAGGCCACTGTCGATCATATGCTCTGGTAGGATAAGTCGCCTGGTTTAACACTTCCCACCCGTTGGCTAAATGCATCGGAAAGTACTCACGCTTCGCGTTATTAGCCGGCAAAGCTAAAGAGTCTCGTGCGACGGTTTGAAGCTCGGTGGTACGGTGCTAATTACGGTTTGATGGTCCCGTAGGTTAATTAGCATCCGAGCGCAGCATCCCAGGAAGGGCTTCCGAGAGGGCAAATGTGCCGTTTTTCGGGCGCGAACCGGTATGATAAAATATGATCGTTGTAATTATCGCATTCTGTCATAAAGCTATCGCTTTGGCGAAATGAGCTCGGCGAAGCCGGGCGCCGGGACGATGTGATGCATAAAAATGGTAATGAGTGGAGTGAGCTCGCGGTAAGAAAACTAGCATCGGTTTTATGTGCCGGGTAAAAGGGGGACTGTGCCACAGGGAATGGGTAAGAGAGATAATGGGTCGGAAAACTAGTGGTGAGCTTGCATTATGGAATGGTGTAAAGAGGGAACTATAATCATTAAAAGAAGCATTAAGCTGTGGGGCTGTGGCCATTCTTTAACGTCTTGTAAAACTGTTTCATTTCTTTTACGGTGTGTAAGGTGCGCTAGAAGGAAGAAAATTGCTTTGTTTTAGGATTCTTATTTGAAAGTGATATCAGAACAAAGAAAAAACTAGTAATTAACGTCGCAAAATATATGAGTTTTAATGAGGTGTGACTATTACAAAGGTGTGATTTGGCAGAAAACGTGTAGTCATTTGTTTTGTCCGAGTTAAAGCATGACTGTTAGATTTCTATCAAGAGAAAACACCCTGCCAAAGAATCCATTTAAAATGGAATTTAATTTAAATTTTCATTTCAGATGTTTGCAATATAAAACGCAGTCAAGAACAACATAATAAATCATAAAAATAATTATTTTTTATTATAATACAAAATTAACAGCGTTAGACCAGAAGATATTTGGCAAACAAAATGGCAACTACACCGAGTCGCTAGTGTTATGTTTCATGGCATCGGCCAACCAGAGACACATAGCACACGGTGAGGAGTGATGTTTTGCAAACGATGCTTTCCGAAACGTTCGCGAGGACAGGTTCGCAGAAGTGTGTCAGTGTTGCTTTCCCGCAGGCTTTTCCCAGCGTTCTGCTCGTTCTGCGTACTTTTGTTTTCGAAGTTTTTCGAGCTTACGCTTGCTTTGTTTCCGCACTCGTTTCGTCATAATTTTAGTTCGGTTCTTTTCTCCGTCTTGCGACGAACTTTATGTGTTTTGTTTCATTTTTTTATTACTATTTTTCATGCCGAATCCCCAGCCCCGAAAAGCGGAGCAACGAGTGATATTCATGTTGGTTGAAAAAAAAACAAACTTTTCCCTTCCACTCGAGTGCATCAGCAATGGTTTAAAAGTTGGCGATAATACAGTGCACGGTGCTGGCGGCCCGTACCCACTATCCGTCCTGGTCTTTTGTCGCGCACGCGTTTGTGTACGACGCGTTTGTTCCAAGTCGGTACAAGAATATGAAAAGTTTTGTGCAAAATTGTGTCGAAAGCTAAAACAAAACAGAACTGCTGCTGAAGAAACAAAAAAAAAACAGGTAAAGAAATCATTCATCATTATGTCAGCTCTCATCGACTTGAGCGCTGGGATAGAATTAAAAGAGAAAGAAAAATGGAAGAAAACAAAACTAGATAGCAAACCGGTACGGCAAAATCGACTACGGTGAAGCATAACAGAAAACTCAATTTGCTGGAAAAATCAACCGTCGCGAAAAACTTTCGACTGAGCGTTTTATTTCCCGCGCATAATGTATTGTGTGTTATTTTGCAACGAGGTTGGTGGCTTTTTTTTCTTCTTTTTGTTCGTTCTGTTCTATTTGCTTGCTTTCCATTTTCGCTGGAATGTGTTTCTGTCGCTCAGTAGAAGCTGCGTCAGTTCTAGGGAACTTGTTTGGGGGTTTTGGAAGGAAACATAGCGTTCTGAAGGTGTCGCCTTCGTAAGATGAGAATGATGCGAAGAAATGGTGAAGCTTTCTTCTCGCCAACACCAAGTTTTGCAATATGAAGCAGGGAAACGGTTCAACTTTGAATTGTGTTGATAATTGATGAGAGATCCTCAATAATATAAATAAGGATGTCAACAGGGATAGTGAGGTGAATGTTATAGAAGAAACAGGAACAACTGTAGCAAGTAACATGACAATGAACAAAGCGATTAATATATTCATCATCTCTGATATGTTCCCACGATCTTAAAGTGTAAAGTTTATCAGTGTTATGATAAAAAAACAGCGAAAAGCAGAAAATACTTCCCAGATGTAGGTATTACAACCTACCGCAGAAGTCATCCATAGAAGTTTTTAGATCGTTAGGTCACGAAAAACCGTATCACTACTTCGACTTCATCACGTCGACTTCATCAACTGGCACAGATGAGCGATAGCAAAGCATTGGAGCACAATAATTGGAATGGAAAGGCTTTTCGGCAGGACGCTATCTCACTGTTGGCGAAGTTGTCACGATACTGCTTTATGGAGATTTGTGTGGAGTTCGTTTGAAGAAAAGAGGATCAAGTTATCAAGACGCCCGAAAGACGCCATAAAAAGTCGACTACGGTTGGTTAGGACGAAATGACAATGTCGTCGACCCTTTTGCCGGCAGTGGGACAACAAAGAATGCCGTGAGGAAAAAAAACCCTCGCCCGAAACATTTCGCACCGCTAACATGTATTTTCACTCTGGAATGCTCAGAACCACACAAACAAAAACATAAGAAGGATGTACATGTTCCAGCCAGTCTATTCGAACTGATAACTACCTACACTGCTACGTCGTGTCGCTTTTTACCGGCTAGCATAGAAAGTAATGACATTCTTTTGAGTTAGTTTCAACTTTTCGGGACCACTCGCTCGCACTGCTCGTGAGGCACGTTTGGCTTGTTTATGTTGCGCAGAGCCCCATTTCTTCACTGCTGCTTGTTAGTGAATGGTTCACGCAGCACTGTTGTTTATCAGCCGTAGCCTGATGTGCCTGTGAAACTACTGCTTCCTGCTGGTGGTAGGACGGTGCCGCACGAAAAGTTCGTTAATGATGTCCCGAACTTTAGGCTACCGTTTCGGGAGGGGTAGCTTCGAAGCATCAAAGCCATTGTTTGAGTGTCGTTTTCAAGGCGGACGAACATCCAACAAGCTCGATCGTTCGGATGCAGGAAAATGAAGTTGCCGGTAGACCGGAAGAGTATAGTCTGACGTTTGAGCCGCACGATTTCTTGCCCGTGAAGGATCGAAATCGAAATCTGATCCTTGGAATTCGGGTATTTGCGAGTAGTGACCGGACCGAGCTTCCCAGTGACCCAACTCATGTCACTCTTGGTTGGAATGGAGAGAGAGAGAGAGAGTGTAAGGAGGGAGTTTTCGAAATCCTGTCCAATGCTTTTCCGTCGGTCGGTTCAATCTTTTTCCAAGTCAATCGCTTAATCGGCCGTGATTGACTTGTTGGCTTTAACGGTTCTGGGAGGGTTGTGCTTTTTTCTCCTCATCTTCCTCCTCACCATGGCCGCTCACTAGACTCACTGCTTTTCGTCTCCTCGTATCTTCGATACAGTAGCGTCGTACTGTTTTGCTGCCCACTGCTTCTGGTTGGCGGCCCACGCACAATCTTCCAGTGTTGGGCGAGATGTTGGGGCTAACATCAAAGTGTTCGCCGTTGGGAAAGCACGATAAATTATCGATTCGCTGGATTGATGTCGCTCACGGATACCCCCACGGGTAATGGTGCCTCCAGATTGGCCCCATTTTACGCTTCGCTGCGTCAGTAGCGTCCGATTCGATTAGGCAACAAATTGCACGGAACTTGTGTGTAAGAGAAATGGATTACCCCGAGACTGGGCTGGTGTAGGCTTGGGACGTTGTATTTTTTTTCGTTTTGAGCTGGACGTTGGCCATCCGTTCGATGTAATGGCTGCACGTGGCTGTGAAACGGTCGGGTAATTTAATGTACGTAGTCAATTTTGGGCTGTTGTGTGAACGATTGCTCGAAGGGTAAATTATTTAGGTAGTGTTTATTTATCACAGCAATCACAAGCGAGGGTTTTGTACTCAATTGTAGAAAAGTCTAAAAGTGTTTAAAATAGAAATAAAGTTGATTTGCTTTCTATATAATTAAACTCGAGCAATATACAAGAGTTTTAAAAAGTAATTCAATGCTATTACATAAATATTAAAGGAAAAACTATAAGTGGTGTAGATTGAATACATTTAGGGGATGATAAGGGCAATTGTACTTAGAGAAATTTAACGCCTAATTGTAGGCAATTAAAATGCAACTATCGGTGTTCGCAAGGTTTGGAACGGTTTTAACGGGTTTAATTAAATTGTTTGTTTTTTAGTATAGTCAGTATAATACATCAAACTATTTTCAAAAAATGTGCAATAAACACAATTAACACGTTTCATAATAAATATAAATGATTAAATCTATAATTAAAAACTACAAAATAAATCATAAATAATATAGCATTTTCCATCAACTTTTCTATTTTTACCGTGCACAATCATTCGGACGCAAACGTGCTCATTCATTAGGATTACTGTCTAAGGAAAACATTGCTCATTTACTATCGAATGCTGGCAGGGACACGCATACCAGATTAATCCCGGCTACTTGTATTATTAATCGTGTGTCAGAGAAGAAAGCAAAACACAAACTGTACCAAACCGTCACCGAGAACAACTGTACCGAAAGAAACAATGGTAGTGTCGTTGATAATTAAACGTTCATTTATCACTGTGGTCCTATTTCTCACGTTGTCCCGGTTTCTCCGCACCGACTGTGTCACATGACACACACTCACATTTTTTGTGACAGATTTCTACAGAAAGGAGAAATAAAAACCACACCAGGCAAGTAAGATGAGATAACGGCAAAGCAAATCGGAAGACGGAAAGTTATTCGAGACATTCTGCAGACAACCATCCTCGCTCCCCGAACTTTTGCAGTCCGGGGCACCCAGGTCGGTACAAAACTCCACCGCACCGACAATGCACATTGTTTTCTATTTACGCATTTGCGCCTGAACCGGCCGTGTCGGGACAGAGGCCAACCCGGCAAGCCGAGAAATAATAATACAGACAGTCCAGAGATATAGGGTGGCGGCAAAAAGTGTTGCAGGAAATTTATTGCGGTCAAGAAGCCACATTTATCATAGACCTGCGGTGGGAGCCGAAGAATGGGCAGGAGAAGCTTCCCCAATAGACTGGGCGGTATGGTACATAGGAACATCGAAGCGGAGCGAAACTTTCGTCGAAGAAACTTTGCATTCATCCGGCCGGGCCACAGCCGGCTGCCCGGTGACCTCCGGGGCTGTATGTATGTGTGTGTGTGTGTACGCGTGAATGAATGGAAATGGAAAGAAAATAAAGTTGGCAAGTTTTTCATCGTGGCCGGAGTGATAAAGACTTCTTAGATACGCGCTTTTGAAGTTGCAGCAGCAAAACAACTGACTCTAAACAGTTTATGAAAGGTTTCCGGCTGCCGGTGCTTGCTTTCCATTTTCTTGCTTTTTGTGTGGTTGTGATGGTGGTAGTGCTGAGGAGTGGAGATTTTTGAGGACCCATCTTTAAGGAAGGAAATCGAGAAAGTTGCATTGTCAGAAGTTGTATATTGCTGAATAAATATGTGCGAAGGCCGGGACTGCAGTTGTAAAATACCCATTGACGAAGGAGCGCCTGAAGTTATGCATTAAACTTGTTTTGTTTAATACACTAGTGCCTAAATGTATGCAATTTGTTGCTGGTTTTATTAAATATTATTCGCTAACATAATGTTGATTATTACTTTGCCTGGGTGACTGGCAGAAACATTTCAAACGCAGTAGGTGAGTTAACTAAACTGGAATGTATGTGCTACACCGTAAACCATAAAATAGCTTTGCATTAAATCTCCTAGTTCAATCAAATCAAACCCAATCACGATAGGCGCCCACCTTAGCCCGTCTCAAGCAGGCCACCCCGCAGCAGTAAACGCTTAAAGCCCAGCCGCCCGTGTGCAATTAATTCCGCTTGCACCTGCAAACTAGCCGTTGCACCGGAAGGTACTTGTAAAATTTTGTTTGCATTATTCATCGCGACCTGAAAATGACCATTTCGTGGTGCCGAATTTAATTACGCTACATCCCATTTTCCATCACTCTGCGGGCCCGGCCGGTGCTGGAGACGTGGCGAGTGGTGTGGTTATTATTTTGCCACTTCCACGCTCGAGAGGAAGCAAACAAACGTGGTATCGAGCCCGCGCGAAACCCGTTTATCGGAATGCGACAGAAAGAGAGAGAGAGAGAGCCGCAAAAATTATTGTGCTTATTGAAACGCTTCATAAGGCTTGTTTGAATGCGGCCGGGCACATGCGAATGTAAGGATTTAATTAATTTAATGAATCTCGCCCATACTGTCGCTGTTGATTGGTTGTTTGGGTGCGCTCACTGGGTGCGGATGGAGTCGGGGGGTGGGAGAGAGGAAATAGCGCTGAAGTGATGCAGTGAGTATTTGCTCGATAAATACTTACCCTGCACTCGATATGGTTAATATTAACCCGATCATTCACTCACGTCGCACCGAAGCGCACCGACGGTCGGACGGATTGTGATTCTTTGGCAGTGCTGTCGTGGGAAAGCATGTGCAAGCAGCGTCGCATGCGTAATGGTGACCGTCCGGATGATAATGTTAATTTGCTTTTAAACACTTCAACCATACACCACGGGCGTATAAACACGATGGAAATAATGTTTTCGCTTACACAACCATCACAATCCTTGGGGCATTTATTTGTTTTACTTTACACTTCATGCAATGGATGTTGTTCTTTTGTTTGAGATATGTGATTTTTATTGGTACGTACGAACTATTATACGTACGTGTTATGCAAATTCGGTCGGTAGCTTTAATGTTCAAAAAGATTATTTATATAGCAGAGTCGTGGGTTCTACTACTTTTGCGTAGATTTAGGCGTTTAGTATATTTTTAATGTGTAGTTCTAGGATTGTTATTGATCCCTGCTGGATAGGAGTAAAGAGCCTGAATGTATGCAATTATATTATTTATGCATATGGAATTAATTCAGTGCGCTAATAATTATAATATAAAATGTCGCTTTTCAACGAAACAGAATAAAACAAGTGTTAAAAAACACGTTATAAAATAACGTGTGCAAAGACATTGATCGATAAAGTGAATCATAAAATGAAAGAAATAGATTGTTTCCCGAACCGTTTAATGATCCTCCTGCGAAACTCCGAAACTAAAAGCGAAGAAAACATAAAATATAAAAATCTTCAGCAATGCTCGTCACATTGCTATTGTTTTACCCTTACGCTGAGTGGTAACAATCTTTGTGTGACAGAAACCATTCGCTCCAAGAAAGAAACCCCATCTTTCAGCAGCATTAAGCACTTTAGCGACACAGTGCCAACAAAACGTTAACGCTCGTTTCCATCATGATGTCATGATGTCGGTGCGCAACTATTACCCGCTGTGTGACGCTTTGCCGCAAAACAACGATAAGTCATAACCATTAAAAAGCATCCCACTGGTCGACGAGAAAGTTCCAGCGAAGCCGCCAGCCAGACTTGTGGCCAGTTGCGCTAATGACCGGAAATGGATTTACCCACACAACAGCGACAAACCGTTGTGCCAAGTCGTGGGAAGCAGGACGGATGTGTACACGGTAATGGTGTAGGTGCCAGGTTTTGTGACCCTTGTTCGATGCACACACACAGCTTACAGAGCAACTCGGCCACCCGAAGCTCGTAAAGGACAGGAGGACATGGAGGACATGGGGGGGGGGCTAAAGCGTTTGAATAAATTAGACGGTAATGGTAGCCAAGGTGCTCCCCGATGCCCATTAAGCTGGCTACCTGTACTGTCATAATGAAGGACGACGTGCATTGGGGAAGTATTATTGGGGAAGAGAGAGAGAGAGAGAGAGAGAGAGAGAGAGAAAGAGAGAAAAAGAGGGAGAGGAAAGAGCTGTGGGCTTCCTTAGCTCGTGGTTCGTACCCGAAATGGCATCAATATTTTTGTAGGTTTTTGATATGATTATACGGGGCGATGATTTCTTCGCCGGTCCGGTGCGGGTTACGCTTGTTGTTTTAAGCTGTGGAGAGATAATTTAGGAGAAACGCTCGTCAAATTACCGCTTGATTAATTGAGTTACCGTGCGGTGGGGCATGCTAATGGAATGCACAATATAATGGATTTTTTGTCGTTCGATTTTTTGCTGACATCCATGAGGATTGTGTTGCGAAAATGCAATTGTGTGTAAAATTTCCATAGCAATTCCGAAAAAAACGAACGTTCCAGCGTCATCAATATATGCGTATCCGAAAATACAAAACGCCTAAATGTATACTATTCACATTGCAAAAGAACATTTTGCAAAGGAAAGTCTTGTTAGTATTACAATTGAGTGCATTTATAATCTATTCCGAATCGTTTATTATCCTTAGCTTCTTATATTGCTTATTTCAAAATCAAAAGCTGTCGAACGATCATCACAGACTAGCATCTTACCTACATGTTGTTTAATGCTTACGCAAAAACCAATTAAATCTCGACGTTCGATGAGAAATGTCCTGCATCGTTATGATTAACAGAAACCCATCCCTTACATGACGCATTCAATTTATTTAGCTTAAAATGCGAACGGAAACTAAGGCAAAGATGGCTTCGGTATGGCTTTATATGTGCGACAGACAGCCGCTGGGCAGCATCTCAACAAACGGGGACGAAAATCGATAGCAAATCTATCATTCCGGGTGATCCGCATCAGTGTTCGGTTGCTGGCGCCGGTGTTTGCTGTGCCGGCATCTTCATCTCACGCAGCGTGGGAGATAAATCTAATCAAAGGATAAAATATTTGCCCCGACCCGAGACTGCCAAGCCCGCACAGCGGTGTGATTTATGTACATCTAAATGCTTCGCAACACTTGTGTAACGAGCTCGTGTGGGATAATGCTTAACATTCTCGGACGCCTTACAGGTTTGCTGGAGGTTGGGAGAAACATACACGGTGCAGTCGTGGGACAGAGACTGATTGTGAAAATGGGTAGAGAAATTCGCAACAAATTCGAAGCCCTATCACCGGTGACGCGTAATGTCGCGTAACTGCGGACCCATTTCTCAACTTTTGCCTTTCCGAGGGGGGGGGGGGGGGGATGTGCGCTTATTCGCACTATTTCGCGAAAAGCACTAAATTTTCCTTACAGCTTAAGTGCGGTAGGTACAATGGACCAGTGCATTAATTTTTCATGGATAATCCTTCAATTGGTTGTGTGGATGTGTGCTTGTGTCACACGCCTGAAGCTTCACAGACAAACGGCAAGTAGCTGGCGGCCACGTAACAAGGGCCCACTCGTTCACTCTGAGTGCTCTTCAAATTGACCTTCGCGAAAGCGACAGGCACTACGCGAACAGTACGCGAACCCATACCTTTGCGGTTTGTCGGTGTCGTGTCGGATAAACGTCTCGAACAAGCCGTGAGCCTACCGGTTTCCGAGAAACTGGCCGAAGATGGACTGCCGGTGTTAGCGTATCCCAGCGGTGGCTAACTGCGCCAGCGTGGCGCACAATGAGAGCATTTTTGTGTTGTACGATGTGTTTTTGTGTGTTTGCTCGCTCCCCTTCTGTTACAAACTTCACGGATGGCCTACGGGACAGCTCATCCCTAGCGCTGGGTAAGGTTTCTCGTGTACAGCGGGTTTGCGTGCCCTGCCAGGACACAAAATGAAACATGTCACTCGACGGGAGTTTCATCTTTATTGACTTAGACGTCCCATCGCCTGGCGGGGCACAATGGTCTTTACGGTGCTGGAAACAAAAAAAAAGGTGGTATAGCATTAGCAGAGATAAAGTTTCTTCGCGCTGCGCTGTACGGTTGTGAAGTTCGAGAATCAGTTCTTTGGCTAGTTTGAAGCGTTAAAAACCCCGTCGATCTCACTTTGCCAAACGCTTTAACACTTTCCACCGTGCAACGGATTAGAGGATACATTTTTTTATTTATAGTTGTAAACTACTTTTGATAACACTGTGTATACTATCGTCCATCACAAAGCACAACCGACCGCAACCTATACACATTATTGGAGTCCACGCTCTTTGACGATTCGCTCCAGCTTCACGTTGGTGGCAAGTGTTTTGGTGAGGGTTTCATTTCGCTCCTTGATGTTTTTCTCCAGCGCAATGTTGCCGTGGTGCAGATGTTCGAGTTGTTTGACCAGATCATCTAGCTCCTGCTGTCGCTCGACGTACTCCTGTCGATGTTGCTCCAGCACACGCAGCACATCATCATTCTCTTCATCCAGCCGGTGGAATATGTCTCTCAACGTATCGATGTCGTTGGCAGCGCGACCATCGAAAGTCAGCTTGCGACTTAGGCCGTACTGTTGCAGTTTGTCGTTGGTGAGCGTTTCCATCGATCGGGCCGCTGTGGTGAGTCGGCTAAGTTCGGTTTGGTGTCGCTCCAGTAGGCGCTGCAGTGTGTTGTGGGTTTCACTATATTCCGATGAGTACTGTGTTCCATATTTGCTGGCCGATATTGCCAGGAGTGACTGGACAGCTTCAAAGATATCCACGTGGGGTTTACATCGCGAAGTAGGAATCCAGCAGCTGTTAGTTCCAGTGAAGAACAGCAGTACCAGGAATATAGATGTGACTGCCATCGCGATCAAGTAGCTACTGAGCGAGCAGCTCCGGATTGAGTGACCTCACTCTGTTTACTGATACAGGGGATGTTTCTATTTCGTGCCACTACTACATCCTCGACACTTTACACCATAAACAAACGATGACCTTAAGATTATCGATGCGGCTGAGGAGGAGCTGTATGAATCCCGGCTCTTTATTTCCTCGCCAAAAGAGGGAATTCCCGGACTGATGATTGGTCTGTTTGTGTGTATTACTGCTGAAAACGTGTTGATAGAATTGGTGCGACGCTTTGATAAGAGACGGTGAAGTGTGCATGGTACAGAAGTGGCTTAATGGGTATGTTAAAAATGCATTTAAATAAAGCAGCAGTGTTTCATTTTTCAATGGTAAACTTTTATTCATTAATTAACTAACCCTTCATTCGGCGTTAGCCTTGTACGCTGGTTGGATTATCGTTTATCTTAGCCTGAAGCTTCTTGTTTTCCGTTTCCATCTGGCTTATCGCGGTAGACAGCTCGACCAGCTTGGCCTGCAGAAGTTGGTTGCGTTGCTGCTCCTGCTGTAGCAGTTTTAGTGGCTCTGCGAGCTCGGCTGTCACGTTCTGATTCTGGAGCTTCTGCTCGTCCACCTGACGCTGGTGGAAGGTGTTCCGATCGTTAACGACGCGGAACACTTTGTCCAACTGCGCTGCATTATCCTGCAGCCCTTCGGGCGGTACGCCAAACTGCTTGAGCTTACTCTGCACAAACGACGTCATCTGGTTGTGGTGCTGACGCTGTAAGGTCAGAATTTCTTCATACTTTTTTAGCAGCTTTTGCAGTTTGCAGTTTGTCTCGCAGTTGAAATAGAAGGATTGTGTTGGAACGATAATTCTGGCCGTGTTGGTAACTGTATCATCGATGAGCTGCAGCTGGGATTTTATCCCGTTGCAGGTTGATTCACACATCAATCCGGCGGAGAGAGGAATAAAAGCCAACAGCAAAAGCGCCCTTTTGCTGATCATCGTGTGGTTGAGTACAGGAACACAACAATAATCCTAAAAACACGAGCGTCTTGCACGATGGACGTTACTGTAGCACGGACACGGGCGAACTGTGCAGTACAGTAGCGTGACTTTTCAGGAGATAAGCTTGTTGTGTAAAATGCGTGAGGCTGAGGATTGGTATGAGATACGATGTATTGGTGTGTCTGTTGATACGGTTTGAAGCGTGGTGTATAGTCAGAGAGAATTCAGTTTTATGGCATTGGGGGCCTTCTATATTCATACACCTTGGGATAAGCCCACCTGTATATTATAGTCACTTAGATAGCTGCTCGAAAACTGCTATACAATGCAAACAGCTGACAGGCTGAAATTTCAGCCTACGAGCTTCAAACGGAAAGGGCCCCACTGTTGGTTTTCATACAGCTGGGTTTTTCCTATGTATTATGTTTCGAACCAATTTGAATTTGTTGTAGCAGTAATTTATATTTCTCATTTGATTTTCACCTCATGTTGCTCTGATCCCGGCCAATCCCCTATCTGACTTTGACCGTCTTCGACTCACTATGAAAATGACTGGCGAAGTTGTACTGGCGGTGAGTGCATTCTTCAAAATTGGGCAGTCGTGCTGCGCAAGCCTTTGTTGTGTATTTGATTGTCCTAGACTATGAAAGTCATGTATGATGAACATTGAACGGAATCATTTATATCATTGAATTACCTATAAACACGTAATGCAATGCAACTTAAGTATGCAATTTGACAGACCCGTGATGTACAACTTTAAAAAATGCTTGAGTTGGGAAAACATTTGCAATGGAACGCTACCTCAAATGCAGATTGGGTTAATCTGTTATTAATAAAACATCCATACTTTAGGTGAATGTAAACACAACAATAAAAAAATAGAATTAAATCCATTTACAATGCTCTTTTAGCTATTACTCCTTCTATAAGTGTACCACGAGGAAATGAGAATTCTCATCCTTGTTTTTTTTTTTAATTTAATACACAATGATTTTCTTGGTATTTCAAATGCAATCCTTCGCCCTAACCACATCGGCAAGCAGTCAATGGAATAGAAGTGAAAACTGCTTGGTTTCCAACCCGTAGTATTTGCCTTGTTCCGCCAGCCCTTCCTCGAAAGGGTCTGGCATGCAACGCGTACCGCGCGTCTGAATAACACTCGGCTGTTATTTTATTTTGCTGGAATTTCCATTATTGGGTCTTGGGGGAATGTGGCGCTTTGATGTTGCTTGGTAGAAATAATAGTGAGTGCGCCTTGGTAGCAGTAATTGTAGTAGCTCCCGGCAAGTGGCACAACATTCATATTGAAACTCCTACTGGTTGTTGTTTTTGTACATGAGCTACAAAAAGTAAGAAAAATATAATCTTTGTCTTGATTCGTTCGAAAATATAAAGCTGAGTGCGTATTTCTATCTAAAGGGAACTAGATTTAAATTGTTGTGTATTGTATTATCGATTATAGAGGTGCATGTTTCAGCTGCTTTAATACGAAAACGTAGTTCAAGAAGGGATTCCTCGCCAACTAGTGGTAACGTACGCCAGCAAACGTTTGGTGTCTGTTATTTAGATGCCCGTTTCTGAGCACGGGCGCACTCACTCGATCTCACTCGCTCTCCATCTCATTAATTAGATGAACGACAATTGAATTATGTCCGGTGCGGCATCCTTCATGGTTCGGGAAGACTTAGCTGGTGATATGGTAAGTGTACGTAAGAGAGGGTGAGTGTGTGAGTGTGTGTCAGAGAGAGAGAGAGAGAGAGAGAGAGAGAGAGAGAGAGAGAGAGAGAGAGAGAGAGAGAGAGAGAGAGAACGAGAGAGAGATTAAGAGTAAGAGCGTGGTCGAATGAATGACGCTCCGGGCTAACGTTGCAGCTCGTTTGCTTTCGGGGCTAATTTCATTTGATGCTTGTTTGTTCGCACACGGATAAGCCTACTGGCGGTGGGCGGCGGTATTGGGGCGGACTGCTGGTGTCCATTTTGATATTCATAATGAAGCGGGGCAGGAAACATGGCATGATGTCTGTTTATTTTTACGAGGCCTGCGATGGATAATGTCAAGTTCGTTGAGCTTGTAGCATTTTGACATCTTTGTTATGATATTGAATAAGAAATATTCTGGGGTAAATGTTTGGCTCACACTTTATTGCTTCCATACATCAAAACAGCACACAGTGCTGTGACGTAAGTTCTACAATTTACAAGGATTCTGACTAATATTTACAACTTTTTCTTAATATCTATTAAGATTTTGAAGCAGAAAAGCTTAGTATATAATTTCTGCCATGTTGAAATGCGTTCTTGTTAATAGCACCACTACACTGTGCTAGTGTAACGCCGGAAGGTATGCAATTCAGCGTTGCGGTATTGCACTAAAACGCTAACAAACACAAAATGGGTTACATACCTCTTGGCGTTACTTAATTATTAGCACAACACCACTTTCGCGGAACTGTTTTAAAATTATTACATCTTCACATTTAATAAACTAATAACTAATTTAAAGCTAAAAGAAATGTATAAAAATCCAAAATAGAAAAAAGGAGAAAATAATTGTTGTTTTAGTATTTGAAATAGATTTTTTTTCTTTTGGCTCAACAACCGTTGTCGGTCAAGGCCTGCACCTGTACCACTTGTGGAGTTGGCTTTCAGTTACTTATGGATTACCTCCCATAGCAGGATAGTGAGTCCTACGTATAGCGGCACGGTCCATTTGGGGCTTGAACCCATGACGGGTATGTTGTTAAGTCGTACGAGTTGACGATTGTACCACGAGACCGGCTATACCGGACCG